>CM010622.1:3206109-3806109 GCA_003430845.1 Xanthoceras sorbifolium | reverse complement strand
ATTATTCAGCATAATTTGTTATTATTATTTTAATTATTTTATTTAGAAAATTATATTTTCATACTCTTTTATAATATTTTACAGTTGTTTTTTTTAATTATAAGGAAATATATTTTCTCATATTATTTTTGTTATGTTTCATATTCTTTTATATATCCCTTTTGTTAATTTTATCATTTAAAAGAGCTTTTAAAATTAATACAATTAAACAATCTACAGTTTAAAAGAGTTTTTTTAATTGACAACCAAACGGCTCACGACTTTTCCTGAAAAAGCTCTACTTGTATAATTTATACTTCTAAAATATCTACTCCTAAAAACTCTATTCGGAGAAACTCTTCCAAACGGATCCTAAAGCAAAATAATACATATATATATTTTTAAAGTACTTCTAAAATTCATATCTTTTTCAATAAAATTCTAAAAATCATGAATCTTTCCAGCAATAATATGAATATTTTGCAAAACCTGTGTATAAAATTTCATAATTTTGTATGCAAAATAACCTATTAAAATAATGGATCGAACTGAAACTACGTTCTAAATATAAAACTTTTTAGCAATTTTGTTAAAAAGTTAAAAATTCATAACAAATTCAATGCTAAAGATTTTAAGTGAAATGAATTTATATAGAACCGCTTAGATGTCTAGTTTATATAATAGAAAACCAATTTAGCAAAACCAAACACATATTCAAACTACAATTCCTGAAATAAGCACTGGTCAGTCAGGATATACCTAATTTTAGAAAATTAAAACTAAAATCTCAAGTAGTATACCTTTAGGATTTCTACACAATCAAAACCCCAATATTAAATCATTGAGCATATAAGTATGAAAAATACAAAAAAAATATTAATTACACATCTTGAAAATCTCTTTGTCCTTCTTGATAGAAAATCATCTTCTTGAGATTTCGGTAAACTTCTAAATATGAGAGTTTTTTTTAACTTTTTATTTATTTATTTGTACCGTTCTTGAACCGTATATATATATATATATATATATATATATTTACATAAAGTATGATATATTCTTTTAAAATATAAGAAGTTTAAATCAATTTTAATTACTTAACCAATTAAAATTTATTTTAAAATTTAACTCTTGTTAATTAAAATAAACATATAAAAGTGGCTATGGGAATGTCAGGCTTTCCGCTGCTAAAACCATTGTTGCGGTTTTGGATCCTAGTGTTGCTGAAGCATTATCTATTTTTTCTGGTTTAAAGCTGGCGATTGAGTATGGGCTGAGTCCGACTGTTGTTGAATTTGATTCGCAGGTAGTGGTTAATCTCATATTAGCAGGCTATTCATTTCGCTCTGAGATAGGGCTGATTGTGAATGATGTTGTTGAGCTAAAGGCATTGCATAATTTCTCTAGCTTTGTTTTCTATCCGAGAGCCTCTAATAGGGTGGCTCATAATCTAACGAAAATGACTGTTGTCCATACTGTTGATATTATTTTAGCTGAGGATGTTCCTCATAGCATTAGATCGTTGGTCCAAGAGGAATATATATTCTCTTAGTTTGTTTGGTTATTCGGTTATTTCCCTTCAAAAAAAAATTCGGGTGTTACACCAACAATCTCTATAAAAATGAGTATATGAGAGAGGACTTGGATACTTTTGCCCAAAACTTTTTAGCCAAAAATGAGATTCCATCATTCACACCCCAAGAGTACTTACTCTCTTTGTTTGACCATTTATTTTCCCTACACATTCTCAATGTGTTTTTTCACTTTTGAAAATGTGTTTATTAAGTTGATTGTACAGAAACAGATTGATGAACACACTTCCAAGCAAGCAAAGCTGATCAAGACCCACAATCTCCTTTTCAACTAAGAAAAGCATCTTCTTCATTCACCAAAAGCACTTCCAGCTCCAACAGAATCGACAACAAAAACATAATGAGATGGCAAACAATTATGACAAAAAAAAAAAAAGAAAAGAAAAAAAGAAAAAAAGAAAAGTGAATATTATTATTCTCCTCATGTAGTTTAGAATATTCATTATTTTTCACACTTGATTTTATTTTTTTCTATTTTATTCTTCTAATTTATAAAAATCTTTAAAATACTCTATCCCGTTAGGTTCCATTTAAAATTAATGGTTGACCATCAAATCTTTAAAAGTAGAATAGTAATTTTAATAAATAATTTAAATTTAAAAAATTATTCAATATGAAAATTTAAAAATAAAATTTTAATTCAAATAATAATAATAATAATAATAATAAATGGAGGCTGGATGCGGTGGTTGAGGGAAGATGACGACAGGGTTGGATGTGGGGTACCGAAAATGGGATCGAGTGGTTGGTGGTATGAATATGGATTTCCACCATTTTTTATTTTTATTTTACGTGACTTTACTTTTATTTTATTTTGTTGGTTTTTGATTGTTGAAATATACTCTTTGGTTTGGAAAATTCTAACTTTGCTATTATTTACTAATCGAAAAAATTACTGAAATTTTTATTTTTTTCTTTTAACTTCATTCTTTCTCATAAAACTCTATTTGATATGCAGGAAAATATCAAGAAGAAGACCATTAAATATAATGATTATTTAGTAGTATTGAAAAGAAAATTTTATTATAATTATTTGAGCCACTTTTATTTATTTTTTTATTAATATATATATTTTTTTATATATTAAAAAGTAATTCAGTAATTTAATAAGTTAGTGGTGAGTCAATCAGTAAAATTTGATTCTTTTTTCAGATTGAAAAAGCAATAAAATGAACGCGTTTGATGGAATTATGGATGGGCTGTATATCGGAGGGTATAACTGTAATTTCGCTTTGTTTTTAGAAACCTAACCTTATTTACTTTACTGTTATTATCCTAACCTTCCCAGTAGCCTCCGCCAACTGAGTTCTCTCTCTCGACTCTCATTTCACGCCACCTGCCTCCACTTCACCGTGCCGGTCATCTTCGTCATATCTTCTCATTACCCTCACCTTCCCAGTAGCCTTATTTTCCTCTTCTTCCTTCGCTGCTCTCATCTTCCCCAGCCGACTCTCAACTCTCACCTGATGTTTGCTTCCTCGCCGCGCCGTGTCTCTCCAGTCCCCGCGCGGTTCTCTTGCTTGCTTCTTCTCTGGTCGCCGCGGGCTCCTGCTGCTTGCTTCCTCGCCGCACCGTGTTTCTCCGGTCGTCATCGTCGCCGTCGCCGGTAATTCTTTTATTTTTTCTGTTGCTTTTTTTTGTTCAAATTGCCATGATAATGTTTAATTATTGCTTCTTCATTCAGTTCTTCAATAATTAACAAAAAAAAGCATTATGTTCTGTGGTTGATTTTTTTTTTTGTTTTTTTTGTTTATGTTTGGTTTGTTTTGTTTGTTTTCTGATATATAAAAAAATGGAGTCTTGGAGTGAAAAAATGGAAGATGGGTTTGTGATAAATGGATTGTCTTTGTGTTATCGTGGGTTTTGTTTGGTATACAGGAAGGTGGAAGGAAAAAAGAAGAAGGTGTTTTTGAGATAAAAATTGAGTTTTGGAGTGAAACTGAAAGATGTTTTGTGTTTGGTTGGGGTATGTTTGGTTTCTGAGAAAGTGAAAGAAAAAAGGAGGTGTTTTTGAGATAAAAATCATGTGTTGGACTAAAATGGAATATGGGTATTTGGGATATATCTGAAAATATTCATGAGAAGCTGTTGGATTATTGTTTCCATGTATGTGTAGCAGATGTAAGACTTTTGGAAGATAATTGAAATACTTAATTGTATGAAATATCTCTATTATTTATTTTGCTTTTCATTGGCCTGTTAATGGAGTGTTATTTCTGTATTAAGTGACTTTACTTTTGTTTTGTTTTGTTGGTTTTTGACTGTTGAAATATACTCCTCTGTTTGTAAAATTCTAGCTTTGGCATTATCTCCTCATGTACTGAATTTTTTTTTTTTGTTTTAACTTCCTTCTTTCTCATAAAACTGTATTTGATACGCAGGAAAATGTCAAGGAGAAGACCATTAACTACCGTGATTGTTTAGTAGTACTGGAATGGGAAGTGTTGGAAAGAAAATTTCGCTAGGTATTTGAACCTCCTTTATTCATTCTTTTATTAATATCTTCTTTTTTCACATATTAAAAAGTAATACAATAATTTGACATATTTTTGGGTATCTAGCGTGAATCACAATGAACTTACATGGTTTTTGACATTATACGTGGTATGGTTTTTGACATGTTTTGGGTATCTAGCGAGAATTACGCTGGATTTCCAGCATCAATCACAATGGACTTGCATGATTTTTGACATGTTTTGGGTATATGTGGTATGGTTTTTTGGATTTATATCTACATTTTCTCTTATTTGTTTCCAATTGACATTGTTTCTTGGTGAAACAATGAAGTCGTTCGTGTGGTTGGACTAAACACTTTACCCAACATGATTTACACCATATTTTGGATCCATCGAAGGAGATAAAAGGAATGGTAAAATATAAATTCAAATTAAATAGTGCATCATAATTAATTAATTTTACACTAATTCAATATCAACATTACAACATATTGATTCATACATATGTGTACTACATAATAAGATGAATCATGGTTAGTGGAATTGGGACAAGATGACCATTATGCAAGGGACAGTGTTGTTTGTATGTATTATTTTATTATAGTTTTATATAAACTTTCTCGCACATTATAGCTTGCATAATAAATACTCCATTTTAATTGTAAATTACAGGGACAGTTAGTAGCTACTTAGAAACGTGAATTTTTAGTAACCGGACGGGATATGGATTATGATGCTAGTATGTATGAGTGCCCATATTTGTGGTCAGCATATGTGAGTGGAGAGAAGGACGCAAGCATCATTTATCTATAAACAATTTAAACTGTATATATTATTTTGACAAAATGTATATATTTGTATTTGTCAATTAGGTTCTAATTCCGTGTTGCATTAGCAACTGTCACTGGGTCCTGTGCAAGATAGTTCTACGGCTTAAGAAGATATGCATATATGATTCGCTTAGTCGGGGTAAGGATCTGAAGCAGCGAATTAAAGACGTAGAACCTTTCATAAGGTTCTTACCAGCCATGCTGAGATGTGAGGGTTTCTTTGATCACACGAACATATATCCATGGGTTGATGGTATTGATGTGTCCGTGGTTGATTATCGATTACTTCCCCAGCAGCCACCTGGGTATGTCCATTTTGTAAAGTGATGAATGTTTTTTGTTTATTTTTGTATACTATTAAGAAATTGAAAATAAATTTTTAACTCATTGTCAGGGTTAGTTGCGGGGCATTTGTGATGAGTACATGGAGAATATAATGACGTTTAAAGACCACAAATGGGACTTTGATGGGAAGGATGAAAAGCGTATACGGGAGGAAATAGTTAGAGATATTTCTATAAATAGTGAACCAGTTGATTGATGTGTATTTTTTATAATAACTTTTCGTATTGTATATAAATGGTGGGAAATTGGTACAATACAATGGTGGGAAATGATATGGAAAGCTGGACCATACAATGGAAGGGTACGCATAGTAGTTGAATAAATTTTGAAGTGTTGAAATTGTGAAAGACTTGTGATTTTCTATACTTGGTTGGGAAAGTCCAAAATTTAGGGGAAATTATGTTAAATTTTTTTTTATGGAAAAATAGACTTGACCATTTTTTTAAAAATACAAATACATTTAAGTTTTTATTTCTTTTAATGATTTAAAGTTTAGTTTTGCAAACCTAAATTGTCTTTGATTATAAATAAATATTTATGATATATTTGAAAGGTAAAACTTCTTAATTTGTTTCTAGTGGCTCAGATAAGAGGGTGTTACATGTTCTCTTGATCTTTATTGTGGTACCGGAGAATACATGATGTTGTTATGGTTAGTTAGCGGAAATTGTACATTTTTGTTTTTGGTGTTGAAAGCAATTTTAGAGTTGTTTGAAATGGTTTTTTTTTTAAGCAGCTCCATTTGCAGCGTCATGGGTTTTGTGGTTGCCATGTTTAATTTCTCATTATTTCTTCATTACTATTTGCGATACAATAATTTTATGACATGTACAATAAATATCAACGTGTTTTATGACAATTATTAACTTGTTTCATTGGAAAATAAGTTTGTGTTTCACGCTAATATCAACATGTTTCATGGTAACTTCTAGCTGTTTCACGGCCAATATCGATATGTCTCACGCTAATATCAACGTGTTTCACGATAATATCAACATGTTTTATGGGAATTATTACCTTGTTTCACAACAAAATAAGTTTGTGTTTCACACTAATATCAATATGTTCGAAGCTAATATTAACGTGTTTCACCAACAACATAATATCAATTATACCAACCACATAACAAGTACAGAAGATGAAACATAATATCAATTATATTAACCACATAAATACGTACTGAATATCAATAACACGTATTGAATATCAATAACATGTATTGAATATCAATAACATAAGGTCCACAATAATATATGAATAACTTAAGCATCAGAACTTCGAGGCGTCTCAGTGGTTGTGTCATCCTCAGTATGAGAGTGGTCAACAAACGGACATGTCACGCGATAATATCCCAATTGCTTGCATGTACCACATTTACGTTGCCTACGAATCGAGACATCCTGACTGGTGGGTGTAGAAGAGTTTGTAACTGTTGGTGTATGACGTGTATTGGGACAACCCATGCGATTGTGTCATGCTTCACCACATTTGGAGCATTTCTTTCTACGCTGGGTCTCACCGGCCGAAGGTATCCTGAACTGTCTAGGCCTTCCAGATTGTCTTCTACCTTCTGGTGGTAGGTCTACCTGACTGTTAATATCACTAGGTATGTCCCATGAGGATGGATTGAGAATCAGATTTATAGATAGGGCATATGCTGTCTTAAGCCATGATGTGCTATAGAACTCGTGGCAAAACAAATTGAAATCTATTTTTGAGAACCTATTAAAAACAAAACATAAATAGGAAATTAAATGAGTATGAACATAATAACATGTTTACAATTTGACAAAAGTAAAAATGAAAACATAGTGTGAAAATACCTTGCCACTGCAATATCATGTGTACAAGGGAGTTGATCTAGGTCCTAATGCCGGCATGAACACGTTTTCTCATTGATTTTAACTAAACCACCTTTTACTAAGTATTTGGACAGGTCAATAGGATACACCTGAAATGCTAATGACTTATCATACATAACCTTGCAGTGATTAGACGCTGCAGTTGTAAAATAAGTTGGATTTTTAGCCTCCCTTCCCGTTAATCATATAACCACCTTTGAAGCATATCCTTCAAGAACTCCATAGCTGCGGTGATAGGCAACCTCTGTGCTCTCTTAATACAATTATTCAGTGCCTCTGCAATGTTTGTTGTCATCATTTGGTATCTTCGGCCTGGGCTATATGCACTTGCCCACCTATCAACCCCAGCCTCAACCAATATGTTAAATGATGATGGATGAAAATTTTGAATTTGAGTCAAACTTACAATACATGAATGAACTTGGTATGAGTTAGCGGCCTTGGCATAAAGTTCCATGATATCTTTACGTCCCTTGCAATGATTCTTTAGGTTTTGTTTCAGATGGTAATAATATACTAGGTGAGGTACACCCGGGTATACGCTGTTCATTGCCTTTGCAATGCTTTTGTGTTGATCAGAAACTATTACCAAGTTAGAAGGATTACCATACGCATCTCATAGGTATTTTAAAAACCAAGTCCACCTTTCTGATTCACCATCCCCAAAACTAAAGGCCAATGGGTAGCACATTTCGTCCCCGTCCTTACTGGTAGCCACATAAATCACCTCGGAAAATGCACCATTCAAATGGGTAGTATCAATGGCTATGACTGGTCATATAATTGACCGAAACCTATGTATGTATGGCCCAAGTGCAAGGAATGAGTAAAGAAACTGATCATTTTCATTTGTTTGTATCGCTGTGACAGTCCCTAGATTAGTCAATCTTAACATATGAAAATATGATGTCAGTAAACTGTATGAATCCTCAGGTTTACCGTAAAGAATTTTCTCAGCATGTTCTTTTGACCGCCATGCCTTGGTGTACATTAGTTATACACTATGTTGCTCTCTCATCTCAGAAATGATGTCAACGGGTCGAATGACACGGCCATTCGTATAAAGTTTATGTGCAAATATCTCAACAATGATAACAACACTAACATACCGAAAGTGTGACTCATAAGCATCCAATGAACATGAATGTACTGTATTGAATTTTCGGACATGCCACACCGAATAATTCTCTTTACGGATAGCCTGTAAGACAAACTTGCAGTTAATGTCCCTGCACCCTGCCTCAAAACACTTTTTCATCGACCGTCTTATCCTATGATTGAACTTCTGCATCATAGCATATTTACCCAGCGTAGCTTTCAACTGTTCCTTAGTTTGAAAAATCTTCCCAGTATACAAACGTCCACGTAACGAATTAGAAGTTTCACTTCTGATAGGTTCAATACAATGCTGATCTGCTCCTGGAATGACCCATATGGATGGAACCGCATCAACTACTGGGTAATATGGAGTAAAAACACCACCGGCAGGTTGATTATCTATTTGTTCTATTCCTTGACAATTCTCATCTGACAAGTGCCCTGGAGTATGACACGAGGTTGGAGGCAACAGAATCCTATCATCATCGGACGAATTTGAATGAGTAACATCATCTGACTGTTCATAATCATCTACTAATGATGGTGGGATTCTGTGGTCACCCTCCCATAATGGGGCATCCATAGACGAAGTGAAATTACTAGTGCCAGCACCTGCAAAATTGGTTCCAAAAGAAGGAGGACGTACTGCATCTGGAATTTTAGTGGACCACCTGGAATCGGTGCAAGTATTTGCGGAGAATATCTAACATGATTGTCCACCTTTTCAACAACACCGACATATGTCTCATGAACAGATCGGTCATAAACTAGCAAAAAATAAACATCCTCGTCACGTCGGATGACGTATTTTCTTCTTTCATTCATATCATTGGAGACGACCGAACTGACAACTACATCATGCATACTTCTATCAACCACAATCAAACCATATATCAAATCTAACAACTGCGTATATGTCAAATCATCTGTAACCACATGAACGAACGACTCCCCACCAACATACTTTAACCCATCCCACTGCCCGTTGTAGTTAATTATCAGCCTGTGTATAGCCATTTTTCTGAAAAAATTAAAAAAAAAATGGTCAGAATTCATAAGATTTTACGTAAAATTTCAGAGTGTTTCAAGCCAAATTTCATAAACTTTCATTTTATCGTGAAATATGTACAAATTTATGCGTGAAACATGATTTGCGTGAATCACGCTAAAATTGTTGCGTAAAACACGCTAAAATTTTAGCGTGATTCACGTAAAATTTTTTGCGTGATTCACGCTAAAATTGTTACATGAAATACAGTTTGTGTGAATCACACTAAAATTATAGAAATTTAGGTTAAAATAATTTTCAAAGAGGCCATTAACAATCATTTTTAAAAATAAGGTTAAAAATAATTTTTAACAAATTTAGGAGGCTATTTTTGATAATTACCACTATAAAATAATTTTAAACATAACAAAAAAATATGAAAAAAATATCTTTCATTATAATTAAAAAAAATTATAAAATATTATAAAAAAAGTATGAAAATACAACTTTCTAAACCAAAACAAATAAAATAACAATAACAAATTATGCTGAATAATAGATTGAAACTTCTTCAATTGATATTGTTTTAAAAAACTCACAACAGAATATACAAATTCATACACAATAAAAACAATTACATGACAATATACAAATATGCACACATATCCACACACACACACACACACACACACATATATGTGCGTTGAGAGAAGTGAAATTACATTTTACATCTTAAAAAACTAAGTTATTAGAATTTTTCACACACACACACACACACACACACACACACATACACACATATATGTGCGTTGAGAGAAGTGAAATTACATTTTACATCTTAAAAAACTAAGTTATTAGAATTTTTAATTTAAAACTAAATTATTAGAGTTTTTAATTTAAACTGGTATTGTGAAATTAGAAAATATATTAGGGTTATATAAGACATTTTAATATTTAAAAAAAAAACTCAAAAAAGCTATACTTGGAAAAACTTAAAATTTGAGCTTTTCCGAGTAGACGTAAAACAACTTATTTAATCACTTAAAAGTTCTACTAGGGTGGCAACCAAACGACAAAAAAAAAAAAAAAAAAAAAAAAAACTGAAAATAGCTTTTTGGATTAAATAAGTTCTTTTGGTCAGTAGATAAGCTCTTCCAAACGTACACTTAGTGAATATTCTTATAATTTATAGAGGCAATATAATTAGTGGAAATTATCAATTTTGAACATACCTTAAAATAATTTATTTATTGAAGTATTCTGGCTTGCTCACCAGTTGTCAATTTGCAATACTATAAAATGCGGAATTTTTTAAAATTTCTACAAAATACCAATTGATATAAAATTTTACAATAACATAAAATATATACATATAATTTCAAAATAACTATTTTAAGTGTACGTTTGAAAGAATTTATCTACTGGCCAAAAGAGCTTATTTAATCTCGAAGGTTATTTCCATTTTTTTTTGTATCGTTTAATTGTCACCCCAGTAGAGCTTTTAGGTGATTAAATAAGTTGTTTTATGTCTACTTGGATAAGATCAAATTTTGAGTTTTCTCAAGTAGAGTTTTTTGATCTTTTTTAAAAGATATTAAAATATCTTATATAACCCTAGTATATTTTATAATTTCAAAATACTCTTTTAAATTAAAAGCCCTACTAACTTAGTTTTTTAACATATAAAAACATAACTTCATTGCTCTCAATACATTAGAATTTTTGAAAATTCATCTTTAATCTATGAGTTTCCTTCTATTTTACATCTTTATAATCATTATTGTTTGAGTAAATAACGCAAACCTCCATAAGGTTTGCTCAATTACAGGTGGAGACAACTTTTGGGTTTATTGACAAAGACCTCTTCTCCCGTTAATCAACGTTTGGGTTTTTTTACAAAGACCTCATCAAGTCAACTGTTATATTTGACCAAATTTTATTAAGGAAGGGGAAGTGTTTGTCAATAAACGATAAAATTGACTCCACTTGTAGTTAGTAAAACTTTGGGGGAGGTCGATGCAATTTGCTCTTATTGTTTTATTTCTATTCTGAATAAGATTGTTCGTCTACATGCACACAAACATATTATTATTATTGTTAATATATATGTGTGCGTGCGTGCGTGTGTGTGTGTTGCCGCACATATATGTGTATATCAGTATTATGCATATATGTATATTGTCATATGCTTGTTTTTATTTTTATTTTTACAATGTGTAGTCCTCAAAAATCGTTCGAAAGACATGGGGCACTACAACCTGCAAAGGAAGAACACACGTGATCCGTAGCGTCTGGGACACCGGGGTGGTGCCGGCCAAAGTCACTCCGACGGTCAAGTTAGCAAGTGTTAGTAAACGATAAAGTATACAAGACAAAGAAAAGTGAAAAATACTTCCTTAACCCGAGGGGTTAAGACCTTCGTGGTAGAAAGTGAGATTGAATTGACTAGTTGGAGTGTGATCGTAAGACGATCAGGGATGGCGGAGATTAGTCGGAGAATGCTTATTGTGTAACGATTGTAGCTTCGTTGAAAGTATGTCTGGTTTTCGCATGAGACTTTTTTGGAAGAGTACTTATATTATTTCTTCTATTGTATTTTCTTTCTCAAGAACCAATCACTGGCGTTCTTTGTTCCGGCATCATTGTAGACCGCCTTTTCTTGCTTTGTGACTATTTCGGTGAGGCTTCGCGCATTCCGTCCAGTATTTTGTAAGTTTCTTCTTCGTTTCTTGGCCTTGCTTTCAAGTTCTTTAATTTCATTGTTCTTTGTTTGTTGGGTACCTTTTCTGTTCTTCTAGTTGTTTCTTGGAAAAACCTTTGAAAATATTGGTTTTGATCGAAAACGCAATCTAGGATGTGGTAAAATCTTGTTTGTGGTGATTATGTCGTACGACAATATTAAGGCGTAGGTGTCACATGACCTCACATAGGTATAGGCTAACTGTCTTGGGGACTGATGTTAGGTTGTGTAGGAGAGACCTGACTGGGATATCCCTGAGTGGACATGTTTCTACGAGCTCTCTTTCCAGCGTGTTGGGTTCAGGTTACCATTAGTCGGACTACTAAGGAAGGTCTTGGACCACTTTGAGCTTGCCCCAGGACAACTCATGCCCAATAGTTGGAGGATCATGTTGGGGCTGGAGCTGCTGTGTACGATAGAGTCCATTGTTTTCGAACTATCGGACTTGTTCTACACATATTCAATGAGGGAGCACGACACTAAGAAGGGTCGCTACAACTTGATGCTCAGAGTGAATAGGAATCACCTCATTACGGAGTTGACGACGAATGACAAATCATGGAAGGATAGGTATTTCTTTGCGCGGGCCTTCTTATTGAGTGGCCAATAGGGGATACAACCGTTTGTACGACATGGTCCAAGGCTGGTGGGTTACTAACTCTGTCGTGTTATGTCGTGTCGTCCAATATAGTGTTTCTTGTCGTGCTGTCTTGACTAACTTTCTATTTTTTTTTGTGGTGCAGTGAACTTACAGACTCCTTAGGCCGTGGTGGGCTTCACTTGTGCTAAGCGTACAGAGAAAATACCATCGTACGGGGTGAAGGAGAGGAGCTGGAGGAGGATCTTGACCAAGGTGAACTTGAGGCCGAGCTACCTATGGAAATTTTCTATCATCAACAAGCCAGGTACTCCCTACCCAGCCTTTAAAAATTTAGTGGAGTTTGTCAGAGTCAGGCATTGTGTCGAGCGACTGTACGGCTCAAGGTTTCCGACTCTCATTTCACACTTCGAGTGACGCTTTGCAGTTGACCTGATGGCTAGAGGCATTGCTGCTCCTGATGCTGACGAGGCCTTGAAAAGGCTTAAGGAAAAGAGGAAAAGGAAGAAGAAGGACCAGTCGAGCGGTCATGTCGAGTCGATGACAAGTCCTCCACTATTGCCCCCATCTAATTGTGCCAATGAGGTCCTCGACATGAGCTCTATTGGAAAGAAACGGAGAAGGGATGACTCAGCCACGGGCACCGAAGCATCAGTCGACCTTGCCTTTCCTCAGGACGCCTTTGCATACTCTGACTTCTAGTCGATCATGCCTCAAGTCGAACGACTGCTTCTACCTAAAGATGAAAGTTGCCTGAAAGAGATGGGCTTTTCCCAAGCAGTCGATTGGGGCCTCAGCCACCAATTCCAAGTAATGTCGTGCGACATGTGACTTTACGTAACTGGTTATGATATTCTTATTAAGTACGGGACTTTGTCTGGCAGGCTCTTCAATCCCAAATTTACTTGAAGGGGGAACTTAGTTCAGCCCTGAAGAAGGTGAGGGAGCTCAAATCGAGCAACCAGTGCCTCAGGGTTGACAATGAAAAGCTGAAGGCCTCTAACTTGGAAGCCAAGAAGACTGCCCATGCAATTGGGGAAGCTGGAGTCCGAGGTCGAGCAGCTGGGTGCTAAGTTCAAGGCAAAAGAGTCGGCGTACGACACCTTGTATGACCAGCAGGAGGATAATATGTTCAACGCCATTATCAAGACTAGAGCGGACCTGATGAGACAACACAAGGAAGGCCATGCGGCTGAGTGGAAGGTAGACAGGTTGGTTGCCGATCATGAGGAGCTGACTCGCTCAGATGATGAGGATGAGGAGGATGACGATGGTGGGGCCAAGAAGAAGAGCCAATCTGTCGATGTGAAGGCCATCGATGAGAAAACTGATAATGAAAACCTCGTCGATCCAGCCTCTGAGGGTGTAGCTGTTGTAGCTTTACCTGCTCAGTCGAATGGAGATTATCCTGCTGTTATGGTCAAGGACGCCGCGCTTGAAGGAGAGTAGGATGATGTTCTGCCATAGAGGTTTGTAGAGTTTGAACTTTTTGTATTTGGATAATTTTCTTACATTATGAATATTTGAATTTTTACCTAAGAGGGTTGTTTTGTATGGAATTGTACGACTACATAATTTGAGAAGTTTCGTACTCAAACAATTTGATAATTCCAAATTTTCAAAAAGTAACGGCTAATCATCGTGCGACTTTGTTATCCCATGAAGGACCGGTTAAGTGATGAACCACATCTCTATTTAGGTCGTACGACATAGGGTGATGTTCCCCCAGTTGAAGTGTGAGACCTGTATGGTGCCATGCTTGAACTAAGAGAATTCTTCATGTCGTGAGACATGAGACCTTGAATGTGGGTCGTGTGTTTATGCCGATCCTCGTTATTGAGATGTGGTTGGTTGACGTGAGTCAAAGTCCTTGAGTGCAGGAATGTCGAGCGACGTCAATATGCGTAAAACATGTTAGGGTTGGTCGTTAGGTTTACCAACGGCCCTCCGATGCCTAAGTCAGTTTCATATTGTAGGAAAAAATATAAGTCAAAAGACAATCGCAGTATAGTAAAGGACAACGGGTTTAGAAATGATACTGTTTTAAGTAGATGGCGTTATAACTGTTACTGATCTCTATGCCGTTCGTACATCGTAGCTTGTAGGCTCCTTGTCCAACTACTTTAGTGATCTGGTAGGGTCCTTCCCACGTAGGACCGAGTTTACCCGCCCTTTGTTCCTTTGTGTTTTAGAAGACGTGGCGCAGGACCTAGTCTCCAACCTTGAATGTTTTGAGCCGAAGGTTCCTATTATATTGTCGAGCGACTTTCTATTGATATATTGCCAATCTGATTGTGGCCTTGTCGCTACGCTCGTCGGTCGTGTCAAGTTCGTTCTGTAGTTCTTTGTCGTTTGCCTCTTCGGTCGCGTGCTCTACTCTGTAGGATAAGTAGTCGACCTCAGTCGCTATTACGGCTTCCGAACTAAAGGTTAGGGAGAATGGGGTTTCCTCCGTTGACGTCCTTGCTATTGTACGGTAAGACCATATGACACCTTGTAGCTCGTCGGCCCACTTTCCTTTGTATCGATCGAGTCGTTTCTTGAGGGTGGAAATGATTGTCTTGTTGGTGGATTCCGCTTGGCCGTTTGCTTGAGTATACCTCGGGCTTGAATAGCTTATCTTGATCCTCCATCTATCGTAAAAGTCCTAGAAGTCGTACGATATGTGTAACATCCCGGATTTCGGGTAATTAATGTTATATAATGTAATTAAATTTCCAGCGGACCAGATTGAATAGTTGAAAATTGATGTATGAAAAATTAAAAACTGAACCAGAGAGTATCGCGACCTGGTCACCGCGACCACAGGTCGCGATGGCTCGCTCGCGGTGAACAACGCGATTTCTGGCAGTGAGCATCGCGACCAGTCACCGCGACCACAGGTCGCGATGAACTGCTCGGGATGAAAACGTCGAATTCGGGCAGTGAGCAACGCGAGCTCCAACGCGACCAAGGCGCGCTCGCGATGAAGGCGGTGCGAATGCTCCAGTGAGCATCGCGACCTGGTGGCGCGACCACAAGTCGCGACGGCGGTCGCGGTAGCGAAAAAAATATAAAAAAAAGAAGAAACTTCTCGCAGAAGCGAGAAAAACAGAAACAGCAAGAGTGAGAGACAGAGAGAGACAGCGACCGAGAAAAGAAAAGAAGAAGAAGAAGAAAGAGAAAGAAAGAAGAAAGAAAGGAAAGGAAAAAAAGAAGAAGAAGAAAGTGGAAAGTGGAAAGGAAAAGTGAAGAGAAAAAGGAAAGGGAAGGAAAAAGAAAGTGTAGAACCGCGATTTCTCGAACGGAAAAAGGATTCCAGGTTGGTGTACTTTTGTTTTCGGAATCTTTACGAAAAGTATTTCGTTATCGTTTACGTTTTCGTTTTCGTTTCTCGTTTTCGTTTCGTTTTCGATTTCGTTAAAAGTTTTCGATTTCGATTTTCGATGTGTAAAAATTGATGATTGATATACTTATGGTTGATTATGAAAAGATTTTATACTAGATCGCATTTGTTTGTGGTTCGAATATTCCGATTTTGTTTCAATAGTTGATTCAGACTTTTATATGCCTATTGTTCATTTTCTCGAAGAATATTGTGTAAAATTTCAAATTTATTGAGTATATATTGATTTGCAACTGATTGTGAATTTAGTTTATCGGAAACGGCCCTAGGATACGTAGACATAGAAATGGATATAGGAGGTTGGTATACCAGCTGGGTTTTACTGAGCAGTACTGCGCCGCTACTGATTGATACTGATGATTATTATATACCTCCTCTTGGATTCGTCCAGAGGCTGGGAGATACGTACCTCCTCAGGATTCGTCCTGGGGGTTGGGAGCCATGTACCTTCTCAAGGATTCGTTCCTGGGATAGGGAGTTATGTACCTCTCTAGGTTCCGTACCCACGGTCCTAGAGTTGGGAGACACGTACCACTCGTAGGATTCGTCCTCGGTGGGAGTTTGACCCATATTCCAGTCCTGTTATGTTTAGTATTCTAGCGGGCCAGATTTGAAGTGAATTGAGAAATGAATTGAATAGCTTTATCGACTGATATAATACATTGATCTTATTGTTGAAATGAAAATGATTAAGACTGTTAATGGTTTGATTTGGAAGTTCAATTGATTTTGTAACTGATGCGAATTGAAAAAATATATATATATATTGTGATTTGTTTCTCATTACAAGTTATCATTGATTTTCATATTTGAGTTTATAGTACACCCACTAAGCTTTATGCTTAGCGCGTTAGTTTTGTTTCTAACGCGTAGGTACCAGGGATCCGGACGAAGTTAAAGACTGAAGAACTGGAAGAATTGCAGACCGAGTCACAGGATTACTACAGTTGGGTAGTTCTATTGTTATGTTTATATATGTATTTTGTAAGCATGCATATACAGTGAGTCTGTAAATATGTTCTGTAATTAATTATTTATGATTCCTGTCCTTTATTATTAAAATGTTTGTAAATATTAAAGTCTGATTTGTTTTTACTTTATAAATTGTGATGGTAAGTCGCACTAAACGGCAGAGTGCGCAACTGTTTGAAAATATCATAGAAGTGTTGAAATTGAGAATTGTGTTTGAATTGAATTGTGTAATAACAGGTTTTGAAAAATCCGAAAAACAAATGGTACTCTGCCGAATTTTTGTAAAAAGTTTAGGTATTGGGCTCACTTGAAAAAGATTTTTGAAACTATAATTTATATGGTTTTCAGTTTATAGAAATGAATTTAGAAAGTTTTGAAAGTCCGAGTAGCGCTCCCCGGGTCGGGTCGGGGGGTGTTACAATATGAATTGTGAACCATTGTCAGTGACTATCTCTCTAGGGACTCCGTAGCGACATATAACGTTTTTCCAAATGAAGCTTTTAACTTCGGAGTCTTTGATTATCACATAGGACTCGGCTTCGACCCATTTGGTGAAGTAGTCAGTTATGGCTAGCATGTAAACTTTCCCTCCTGTAGCGACTGGCATCTTTCCCACGATGTCTATTCCCCACTTCATGAATGACCATGAAGCGCTGATAGGGTGTAGTCACTCCGGATGTAGGTGTGGGACTTAGGCGAAGCATTGGCACGGGTCACACCTTTTAACGTAGTCGTGCGACTCTGACCGCATCGTCGGCCAATAATATCCTGCTGTGAGAGCTCGATTGGCTAGGCTCCTGCTTGCTGAATGGTTTCCGCATTGCCCTTCATGTAGGTCTTTAAGTATCTGTTGAGCTTCGCTTGGGTCGACACACTTGAGGTAGGGTCCAGAGTAGGACCTCTTGTAGAGTCTCCCATATATTGTGGAGAACCAGGCTACCTTGATTTTTATCTTCCATACTTTGACCTTGTCAAGAGGTAAAGTGTCGTTCAGCAGGTACTCGTAGATTGTAGTCATCCAAGTTAGTTCGACCCTGATCGACTCTACTTCGAGTTCGGCCGATTTCCATACAGCAGGCCATTAGACGTATACCATGGGGATGGTTCGTTCAACATATGTATCAAGAGCGGAGCCGAGGTTGGCGAGTACGTCGGCGTGGGTGTTTTCTGATCGTGGTAGCTGTTCGATGTCAAATGACTTGAAAGAAGTCTGCAGCTTGGTAGGACCCCTACAATTGCCTTACAATTAGTTGGGAGTCGCTTCGTACCTTTATCCGTCGCACGTGTAAATCATTTGTCAAGGTTAGACCGGCGATAAGGGCCTTGTATTCCGCTTCGTTATTAGTGGTTTTGAATCCACACCGAATGGATCGTCCAATGACGTGTCTCTCGGGTGAGATGAGTACTACTTCTAGTCCGCTGCCTTTGGTGTTACTTGATCCGTCGATGGCCAAAGTCCACTCCCCATACGATGCATCGCACGACATGGTGCAAAGCTCTTCTTCTGCTCGTTGTAGAGTTCCAGGTGTGAAGTCCGCGATGAAATCTGTTAACGCCTGTGACATGATCGTCGTGTGGGGTTGGTAGTTGATATCTTGTTCGCTCAGCTCCACGGCCTACTTCACTAGTCTTTCGGAAAGCTCGAGCTTGTGTAGGATGTTCTTCAAGGGAAAAGTAGTGAGCACACTAATAGTATGGCATTGGAAGTACGGCTTCAACTTCCTAGCGGCTGTGACTAGCGCAAGAGCCAGCTTCTCTAGTTGAGCGTACCGAGTATCTGCGTCGAGCAAGGTTTTGCTGAGGTAGTAGATGGAGAGTTGCTTGTCTTCTTCCTTTCTCACTAGTACTGCGCTCACAGCCGTTTCGGATACGGCGAGGTAGAGTAGTAGTGTATCTTATTCCTTAGGTTTGGATAAGAGTGGAGGGTCTACTAGGTATCACTTAATGCTCTAGAAGGCTTCTTCACATGTTTGATTCCAGTCCAACGACTTGCTCTTCGATAGGGTGTCAAAAAATGGTTTGCATCTCTCGGACGACTTTGAGATGAAGCGATTGAGGGCCGCGAATCGTCCGGTCAGTTTCTGTACGTCTTTGATGCTTTTAGGGGATTGCAGATCCATGATTGATCGGATCTGATCCGGGTTGGCCTCGATGCCCCTCTTGGTTACCAGGTAGCCAAGGAACTTCCCCAATGACACTTCGAAGAAGCACTTGGTAGGGTTAAGCTTCATTCCATACTTGTCAATGATGTCGAACGACTGTCGAAGGTGTTCGAGGTGCTGATCTGTTACCAAGGATTTTACCAGCATGTCGTCGATGTTGACCTCCACGGTCTCTCCGAGCTTACTTGCAAACATCTTGTTAACCAATCTTTGGTAGGTTGCCCCGGCGTTTTTAAGGCCGAAGGGCATCATTTTGTAGCAGAAAATGCCGCGCTCCGTGATGAAGAAGGTCTTCTCCTGGTCGTCTGGATGCATGAGAATTTGGTTGTAGCCGGAGAACGCATCCATGAAGCTCAATAGTTTGTGGCCCGTAATAGCGTCTACCGTCATGTCAATGTGTGGAAAGGGGAGGAATCCTTTGGGCAGGCCTTGTTGAGGTCTATTGTAACACCCTCTGACCCAAGTCGCTAGGACCGAATCAGGGAGCGTTACTATATATTAAATTCTAACATTTACTTTTATATAACCATAATTTAAAACTAAATTAAAAACATTTATAGGTGGTCCTAATAAATTTCCGAAAATCTTACCAGAGTTTTCTCTGTTTTTCTGACTTTCCAAAACCTGTTTACAGTTCAAATTCATAAAAATCAACTTCTAAATTCTTAAATCAATTTTGCGCACCCTTCCAAATATAGTGCGAGTTACCAACTATTTTATCACAATATAATATATATATATATATATATATATATATATATATATATATATTCAGATAACATAAACAGATAATAAAATATTTACATAGCGGAAGCTCCTTAAATCTCTACAACAGTTTCTGTACATGCATGCGGTATCAAAATATATAGACTTATTACAAACGAACTACCAAAATATATGCAGGAAAGATGTGATTCCGGACTCTGGTTCTGCAGTCTTTACTCTTCTTTATCTTTATCGCCATTGGAACCTCTGTTACCTGCGTGCGAGAAAACTCAACACGCTAAGCATATTGCTTAGTGGATGTACACAAAATTGTATATACAAATATACTATACCAAATAGGTTTATCTATTTTTGATCAAAACATAAATCACATATAATTAAATCATATATGGAGCTCATATCAAATCAAATCATAAATTCAACCAGTATGATATCTAAAATCAATCAACAGGCAAATTCTTCATAATTTCTCAAATGTTTTCATATAACAAATCAGTTTTTAGATTGGGCTCCTGACATACAAAACATAAGTTATCGGACTGGATTACGGGTTGTTCAGCATCGGACACATAAATGGGGCCACCCGCCGAACATCAGATCAGAATGGAATACCAACGGAATCACCTGCTGTAAATGTCCCATTACAGAATTCAGAACCCTAGGACCGGCACTTTGGGCCTGTACTATCCAAAGGGTGAGTATATTAGCACAGTACTGTTCAGACAAAAACCCAATTGACATGTCAACCTCCTATATCCATATCTATGTTCATACACATCAGAGCCAAAATGTTTTCTCAAATCCAATGTCAACATATTTCATTTCTTTCAGAATCATCGAATTCAACTTAATCAATTTCAATTCATATCGATATATATATATATATATATATATATATATATATATATATATATATATATATATATATTCGAAATTCAAATTTCATCAAATATCATATAACGGAAATATACGAATAAATATTTCTAAATCAATAATCACATCAAATCGATCTAAAAATATATTCAAACGTATTTCATAATTTCATATCGAATCAAAATGCCCCATAATCATTTTCCGGTACATTTCACAATTAGTATATAACTAAAATCACTTTCAACAATATATTTCCATAACAATACTAATATCAAAACATATTAAAATCAATTCCGATTAGTATTTATAATCAAAATTTCAGATATAATCTATATTTCGTTAATTCACGATTCAAATCATTCCAAAATCAATTTCAAACTCTCAACTGTAATCAATATAATCCAAATAACTCAAAATAAATAAAATGAAATCAATCCGAAATATTCTGGAAAACGAAAAAATTCGAAAACACGTGTACACCGAACCTGAACACTTCCTCCTTTTCTTTTCCTTCTTCTTCTTTCTCTTCTTTCCTTTCTCCCTCATCTTCTCTCTTCTTTCTCTCTCGTTTTCTCTGGTTTTTGATGTGCTTCTGTGTATTTACTGTATTTTTGGCTTCAATTTCGTTTATGAAGCCCCACCGCTTCATCACTCGATGCTACTTTTTTTTAAAAAAATTTTGAGCCATCGCGACCGCGTACCGCGAGCGGTGGTCTCGTCGCTCGATCGCGTTACTCACTGGTGGAAATTTGCCACTTTCACCTCGAGCAGTTACCGCGATGCTTAATGTCCAAGTTTAATATCATATTCACACACTCAAGATTAATTCAATCATACTTTTCATATTTATGCGAAATTAGGTATGTTACATTTGTGAAGTCGATGCAGACTCGCCACTTCTCGTTCTTCTTCTTCACAACCACTACGTTCGCAAGCCAGTCAAGGTAGTTCACTTCTCTCACCGAGCCAATGTCGATTAACTTTTGGATTTCTTCGTTGATAACCTTGTTGCGTTCGGGTGCGAACTTCCTTCATTTTTGCTTCACATGTGGGTAATCTGGATCGACCTGCAGCCTGTACATCCGGACCTCTGGGTCAATATCGGTCATGTTTGTGTGGGACCATGCAAAACTGTCGTGTCGACGGATGACCTAATGGTATGTCGAGGGGACTGCCATCATCTCGTGTATCCATGGGCGATCCATGATTATGTTATAGGACGACGGGCAGTTGAGGATGAGGAAGCGAGTGTTTAAGTTGACTCCTTCCGCGTAGACAGGCAGGATAATTTCCCCAATTGTGTTATTATGTTCTCCGCTGAATCCTACCAATACGGTCGAGCGGCGTAGGATGTTACTCTCGTCGATGTGCTTCTCTCTTAGCGCATCGAGGAAGAGCACATTTGTCAACCAGGATCCTCTTGATCAAGCAGTTCGCCACTGTTAATGAGATGACCAACGCGTCATGGTGGGGGTTGAGCAGGTTCATGTGCTCATCGCTGCTAAAACTGACTGGATAATTATAGGCCGAGTCTGCTGGACGGGTCTGTCGGACCTCCGGGCATCCGGCTTGTCGTGCGTGGCGTTTCGCTTCTTAATAGATGACTCCATTTACTTCGAATCCGCTGGAGATGACATTTATAGTCCTCTCGTGGCGAAGAGGTTCTGGTAGTGGTGCAGAGCCACTGCCGCGGGACCTGTCATCACGCAGATTCAAAGTCTTTTTGCCTTTGTCAGTTAGGAATTCTTTGAGGTGGCTCCTCTTGAGCAGCTCGGCCACTTCCAGTCGTAAGGCGATGCAGTCTTCTGTTCAGTATCTGTGGTCGCCATGGAATTCGCACCACTTGGAGCTCTCTCTGTAACACCCCTTGACCCGACCAGTCTGGATCGACCCAGAGAGCGCTATCGGGTTTTCAAAACTTTTCTTAACTCACTTTATAATTTGAAAACCTTTGAAAACCAAATAATTTATATTTTAAAATGCTTTTCTAGTGAGCCCATCCAAAATTATTTTAGAAAATTTTTGCTAGAGTTTCGTCTGTTTTTCTGACTTTCCAAAAATCCTGTTTACATATAAAACTCAAACAATATATTTTCAACACTTCAAAATCAAATTCTCAGACATGTACGCACTCTGCCTTATAGTGCGACTTCCCAAACATTTTCAAATAAAACAATTCATAATTAATATTTACAATCCTTTGAAAACGAAAACATAAACCATAAAACAATTATTTACAAAACAAATATATCTATATAACATATTTACAAATTTCTGTATATGCATGCTTGACTAAATATAATATACAAAAGTATTATCTACCCAAAGTTTGGAGACTTTGATCCTCAATCTGCAGCTACCTCTTCAATCTTTTTCTCTCTCGGTATCCCTGTTACCTACGCGTAATAAAATTAACGCACTAAGCAATAATGCTTAGTGGGTGTACACTAAAATAAATTTCAATGTAATATAAGATCTAAAATTCAGAAATTCAGAAATACATATAGAACAAATATTATATTTCAACAAGTTTCTGGGTTTAAATATCAGTAGCATTTCCTTATTTCAACATTCATATTCATAGTTTTCAGTTCTTAATTGGGCCTCTGATACATATTACAGGGTTTACAGGACTGGATTACGGGTTTATACAGTCAGTTTTCCATTTCAAAATGAAATGGTATCCGTATAATCATCATCATAATCATCAAGAAAATCGGTGCAGTACTGCTAAATGTACCCAATTGACATGTCAATCTCCTATATCCATTTTTTCCTATCAATATATCAGGGCCATAATTCAGGTATTACAGATTTTATGAATCAGCAAACATGCTCAAATTTCATCATTCAAATAGACTTCGTAAATTAAAAATTCTCTCAATTAGTCCAAAATCAATATCACTCAGTATGTGTAGAAAAAGATACTAAAAAACATGTAAAGTAACATAGAACAACACGTAAAAGTAGATTTCGAAAATTAAAATCAATAAATTCAATATAAATCACTTTTATGTGATTCAAAATCAGTTTCAATGAGTATTCGCAAATCAATTCAATTAAATCTTATGAAAATTTATGTGTACACCAACCTGGATACCAGTTTTACGAACTTTTCTCTTCTAGGTTTTCCTTTTTCTCCTCCGTTTTCCTTACTCTTTCTCCCTCCTCTTTCCTTCTTCTTCTTCCTCTTCTCTTCTTCTTCTTTCTTTCTCTTCTTCTTTTTCTTTTTCTTTCTTTCTTTCTTTTTCTTTTTCTTCTCCGGTCTCTTTCTCTATTTCTCTTTGCTTCTTCGTGAAGCTTCTCACCGCCTCTTATTTTTTTATAAACTTTTGGTCATCGTGACCACTCATCGCGATCTGTGGTCGCGCCATCCGATCGCAATATTCACTGGAGTGGTTTCACCGTTTTCATCGCGATCAACCATCGCGATCTCTGGTCGCGATTCTGATCGCCATACTCACTGGTCGATTTTACCATTTTCATCGCGAGCATCCTATCGCAATCACTGGTCGCGGTAGCTGATCGCGATACTCACTGCTAGCTTTTTCCTTTTCCTTCATGCACTCTTTCTGGACCACTCCATCTGGTCCACTTATATACCTAAAAATTAATCCAAATAAACCCATTACATTATTTTCACACAATTAACAATAATTATGGGCACTTTTCATAATTAATGAAAATTACGGATGTTACAGTCCCTCTAATCCAGCGAGCTCTTGATCTTAGCTTGCCACCTAACTGATCCACCCATTCCTTTGAGAACGACAATTACTTTTTCTGGATTGATATTTAAATTGTACTCTGGCAGCCTATTTTTTGGTCGGTCGACTGGTCTAGGTGGTCTCTCGTCACGTCGACTGTTGTCTCTCATTCGGCCGTCCCTTCGAGAAGAAGTCGGGTATGGTTCAACTCGTCTATCATATGTTCGTCGTTCGACCCTTCTGCTTGACCTATCATCCCTTCTGCTTGTCCTGTTAGGTTGGTAGTTTGTCTCGTCCTCTTCCTACTTTATCTGTGCCCACGCCTTGGCTAGGACATCCTCCATTGTCTTGCACGGGTACGTGGTGATCTCCTTGTATAGGTCGGAATCATAAAGTAGTCCTTTGTGGAAGGCTGATATGGCCGTTGCCTGGTTGCAGTGGGGAATGGAGACCTTTTCCTTGTTGAAGCGACCCACAAAGTTGCGCAAGTGTTCACCCCTCATCTGGCTGATTATGTAGAGATTGTCATACTGCTTTTCCAATTTTCGGCTACTGGCGAACTACTCTATAAAAGTGTCCGTGAGTTGAGCGAATGAGCTAATGGAGATGTTGGGAAGGTTGGTGTACCACTGCAGGGCTAGCCCTACGAGGCTTGAGTCGAAGCCCTTGCACATGCACGCATCCCTCAGGTTTCGCGGGATTGCGGCAGTGAACATCCTTTGTCGATACGGCGCAATATGGTTATCAGGATCAATCATCTCGTCGTACTGCTTCATACTTGGGAAATTGAACTTCTTCGGCATCTACACGAGTGCTATCGAGTCGACGAAGGGGGAGTCGGCAAAGCTGTTGGATGCGCTCTTCTTTATAAGAGCTAGCATACCAAGAATGCGTTGGATGAGTGCCTCCATCTCTGTGAACCTACGCGCCAAGTCAGGGTTAGCTAAAGTTGGTTCAGAATTTACTAGGTTTGAGTTTGATAGGGCTGAATACGAGGGACCTGAAGCCGTTCCCTGTGGCGGGACTGCTTGTTGGGTTGAACCGATGTTGCCATTAGGAGTGGAAATATGTGGCATCTCTTGTGCCGCCCTTGCCATGCCCTCCGATTAGTGCACACTTGTC
Source organism: Xanthoceras sorbifolium (assembly GCA_003430845.1). Lineage (NCBI taxonomy): Eukaryota > Viridiplantae > Streptophyta > Magnoliopsida > Sapindales > Sapindaceae > Xanthoceras > Xanthoceras sorbifolium. The sequence goes on along the minus strand of CM010622.1, from coordinate 3,780,677 downwards.
CCATTCGACGGGTTGCCTGCCGGATGTTGCACGACATTGGGCGCACAGTCTGCGGCTTGAGTGCTCGGCTCCGTACCTGCAAGGACTGGGTTGAGGTAGCTCACCGTCATTCCTAGCTCATCCGGGCGAATTGGTCCGTATAAGGTAGCATGGGCGACTTGGTCGAACGGCACGGGCTGGGAGGTCGAGGCGTCTCCAAATGGGCGGACGACGGTGATGGAGTTGACCCTATTCTGCAGTTCTTGATTATCCGACAACACTCGCTGGTTCTCTTGTTCGAGCGCTTGAAGTCTCTAGGTGTTCTCCTGCATCTGGGATATCAGGAGTTGGAATCTAGCCTTCATTGCGTCATGATGTGAGTTGTCGAACGACATGGCTGGATGTGTCACGTTCTACCTATGCTCGTTCAAGGATCGTCGTGCCCCACGGTGGGTGCCAAATTGTAGTCCTTAAAAATCGTTCAAAAGACACGGGGCACTACAACCTGGAAAGGAAGAAGGCATGTGACCCGTAGGAGTCTGGGACATCGGGGTGGTGCCGGCCGGCCAAAGTCACTCCGACGGTCAAGTTAGCAAGTGCTAGTAAACGATAAAGTGTACAAGACAAAGAAAAGTGAGAAATACTGCCTTAACCCGGGGGGTTGAGACCTTCGTGGTAGAAAGTGAGATTGAATTGATTGGCCGGAGTGTGATCGTAAGACGATCGGGGATGGCGGAGATTAGTCGGACAATGCTTCATGTGTAACGATTGTAGCTTCATTAAAAGTATGCAAGTTTTTCTCTGATTTTCGCATGAGACTTTTTGGAAGAGTACTTCTATTATTTATAGAGGTGGTGATTCACCCGTTGAGGATGGTGAATCATCTCCCTAATTCGTTGCCCCAAATCAAAGAAGATATAGGTGCTTCTTTGACTCGGTCATTTAGTTTCAAAGTTTGATGGGTTGGGCTGTAGACCAGGGCCTATTTAGGTAGGTCATGATTGGGCCTATGTAAGCCCAAGATGGTTCCTTGTCGAGCGACATGAGTGTCATGCAACACGGGGGACCCCGAGGTATGTGGCCGTCGTAGAGTCAAGTGGTTGTCCTTACTCGAGTGTCGTGCAACCATGGCCTCATGGATGTCGTGCGACGAAGGTTTTGTGGATCCTGGGCCGTTGGTTGCCGAAGCTTTGGGCCATATAGGATGTTCCCCTTGGCTCTGAGCTAGGACATGATTGGGCCTTGGCACATAGATGGGTATTTGAGCTTGACCCTCATTTGTGATTGGGCTTGACAGATTTTAGCTACTACACCATGCATTGAGTTTTTTTTCCCATGAGAACAATACCAATTGCAAACGTTTCAGTATATTATTCATCATAATTTGTTTTAATTATTTTATTTAGAAAATTATATTTTCATACACTTTTACAATATTTTACAATTCTTTTTTTAATTAAAAGGAAATATATTTTCTCATATTATTTTTGTTATGTTTCAAATTTTTTCCTTTTTGTTAATTCTATCATTTAAAATACCTTTTAAAATTAATACAATCAAACAATTTACAGTTTAAAAGAGCTTTTTTAATTGATAACCAAACGGTTCACGCCTTTTCCTTAAGAACTCTACTTGTAAAATTTCTACTTCTAAAAGATATACTCCTAAAAGCTACACTCAGAGAAGCTCTTCCAAACAGACCCTAAAGCAAAATAATACATATACATATTTTTAAAGTACTTCAAAAATTCATATCTTTTTCTATAAAAGCTCTAAAAATCATGAATCTTTTCAGCAATAATATGAATATTTTGTAAAATTTGTGTATAAAATTTCATAATTTTCTATGCTAAATAACTTGCTAAAATAATGGTTCGAATTGAAACTACATTCTAAACATAAAACTTTTAGTAATTATGTTAAAAAGTTAAAAAAATTCATAATAAATTCAATACTAAAGATTTTAAGCGAAATGAATTTATATAGAACCATTTAGATGTCTAATTTACATAATATAAAACCAATTTAGCAAAACCAAACACATATTTAAACTACAATTCCCGAAATAAGCACTAGTCAATCAGGATATATCTAATTTTAGAAAATTAAAACTAAAATCTCAGTATACCTTTAGGATTTCTACACAATCAAAACCCCAATATTGAATCACTCAGCATATAAGTATGAAAAATACAAAAAAATATTAATTACACATCTTGAAAATCTCTTTGTTCTTCTTGATAGAAAATCATCTTCTTGAAATTTCGGTAAACTTCTAAATATGAGAGTTTTTTTTTTAAACTTTTTATTTATTTCTTTGTACCATTCTTGAACCGTATATATATATATATATATATATATATATATATATATATATATATATATATATATACACACACACATAAAGTATGATATATTCTTTTAAAATATAAGAAGTATATATATATATATATACACACACACATAAAATATGATATATTCTTTTAAAATATAAGAAGTTTAAATCAATTTTAATTACTTAACCAATTAAAATTTATTTTAAAATTTAACTCTTGTTAGTTAAAACAAACATATAAAAGTGGCAATGGGAATGTCAAGCTTTTCGCTGCTAAAACCATTGCTGCGGTTTTGGATCCTAGTGTTGCTGAAGCATTAGCTATTTTATCTGGTTTGAAGCTGGCGGTTGAGTATGGGTTGAGTCCGACTGTTATTGAATTTGATTCGCATGTAGTGGTTAATCTTATCTTGGCGGGCCATTCGATTCGCTATGAGATAGGGCTAATTGTGAATAATATTGTTGAGCTAAAGGCATTGCATAATTTCTCTAGCTTTGTTTTCTCTCTGAGAGCATCTAATAGGGTGGCTCATAATCTAACGAAAATGACTGTAGTCCATACTATTGATATTATTTTAGATGAGGATGTTCCTCCTAGCATTAGATCGTTGGTCCAGGAGGAATATATATTCTCTTAGTTTGTTTGGTTGTTTGGTTATTTCCCTTCAAAAAAAATAAAAAATAAATTCGGGTGTTACACCAACACTCTCTATAAAAATGAGTATATGAGAGAGGACTTGGATACTTTTACCCAAAACATTTTAGCCAAAAATGAGATTCCATCATTCACACCCCAAGAGTACTTACTCTATTTGTTTGACCATTTCTTTTCCCTACGCATTCTCAATGTGTTTTTTCACTTTTGAAAATGCGTTTATTAAGTTGATTGTACAGATTGATGAACACACTTCCAAGCAAGCAAAGCTGATCAAGACCCAGAATCTCCTTTTCAAGTAAAAAAAGCATCTTCTTCATTCACCAAAAGCACTTCCAGCTCCAAGCCTCCAACAAAATCGACAACAAAAACATATAGAGATGGCTAACAATTATGAAAAAAAAAAAAGAAAAAAAAAACAAAAGAGAATATTATCATTCTCCTCATGTAGTTTAGAATATTCATTATTTTCCACCCTCAATTTTATTTTTCTCTATTTTATTCCTTTAATTTATAAAAATCTTTAAAATACTCTATCCCGTAAGGTTTTCATTTAAAATTAATGGTTGGCCATCAAATCTTCAAGAGTGGAATAGTCCTTTTAATAAATTATTTAAATTTTAAAAATTATTTAATATAAAAATTAAAAAATACAAATTTTAATAATAATAATAATAATAATAATAATAAATGGAGGTTGGGTGTGGTGGTTGAGGGAAGACGACGACAGGGTTGGATGTGGGGTACTGAAAATGGGATCGGGTGGTTGGTGGTATGAATCTGGATCTCCACCATTTTTTTTATTTTATTTTTATTTTTATCTGATTTTACTTTTGTTTTGTTTTGTTTTGTTGGTTTTTGACTCTTGAAATATACCCTTCCGTTTGGAAAATTCTAACTTTGCTATTATCTACTAATCGAAAAAATTACTGAAATTTTTGTTTTTTTTCTAATGGAAAGTATTGAAAAGAAAATTTTACAACATATATTTGAGCCACTCTTATTCATTCTTTTATTAATAATTCAGTAATTTAATAAGTTTGTGGTGGGTCAATCTATATATATTTTAGTTTCTATTTTTATTTTATATAATGTAAAATTTGATTCTTTTTCAGATTGAAAAAGCAATAAAATGAAGTTTGATGGAATTAATGGGCTGTATATCGGAGGGTATAACTGTAATTTCCCTTTGTTTTTAGAAACCTAACCTTATTTATTTTGCCCCTAACCTTCCCAGTAGCCTCCGCCATGTCACGATCTTTCTAGAACCTTCCGGAACAACCCGGAAAAATGGAGAACCTTGTGGAGCAACCTAGAAGGATGGAGAAACTCCTAGAGAAGTCTAGCTCTTGGGACATTTTAGAATGTTGTGGAGACTTGTAGGATGTTCAAGACATGGAATTCTCTAGAACATGTACATTGTAGGGATTTCTTGTACATTGTAGAATTCTCTAGAACATTGTAGATAGGTAGGAACCTAGAATGTTCTTTGGTGCCTATAAATAGATGGCACCCCTCATTTGTACAAACCATCTTGGAGAAAGCATTCAAGCATTCAAGTATTCTCTCAAACACTTATGCTCTCTTCTCTTCTCTCTTCCTACAAGCTTTCTTGAGTTTGCTAGCAAGTTACTTGCCTAGCTCGTGGGGATTAAGGCTGGCTTAACCTCTTCGACGGGAGGAAGTGTGTTAAGTGCCGCACGGTTGGCTTAGAAAATACTAAGGCCGTGACAAGTGGTATCAGAGCCTAGTTGCTCAACCAAGGAAGAGATAGCATAATGGCAGGAGTCGAAGAAGTTATCATCCAAGAGCCAAGCCGTGGAAGGGATGCCAACCCAAGCAGGTCGAGGAAGGACAAATCTCGTGATGCTGCCTCAATCTTAGAGTCAAGGTTGGCTAGGATTGAGCTCGCCATGGCTGATTCGAGGGAACGGCTGGATGTATTGGAGCAATGCATGGAGAGGGACATCGGCGATCTTAAGGAGAAGATCGAGGACCTCCGGGGAGACATGCAATTTGGCACTACATCAGGGCGAGAGGCGCAAGAGGGGAACAAGATCTTCCAGGCAAGGTTGGAAAGCACGGTAATGGTGAAGCTCGCGGAGTTCGAGACACTTCTTGAAGACTTGCGTGAAGATATGGCCTTATGCAAGAGAGCTGTCAATGGAGGGGCTTTCCAAGGTGCTCCAAAGAAGGAGGTACCTAAGCCGAAAGCATTTGATGGCAAGCGAGATGCCAAGGAGGTAGACAACTTCATTTGGCACATGGAGAGGTACTTTGAGGCCGTCAGGATCACGGATGATCAGGAGCAAATCCGAACCGCAACCTTATACCTCGCCGATACAGCCACTCTGTGGTGGAGGAGGAAACATGCCGACATCCAAAGAGGTACGTGCACTATTGATTCTTGGGATGATTTTAAGAAAGAGCTTAAGAAGCAATTCTATCCGGAAGATGCTGCATATCTTGCTTAGAAGAATTTGAAGAAGCTTAAGCAAACGGGTTCGATTAGGGATTATGTCAGGGAGTTTACAAATCTCATGCTCGAAGTCCCTAACATGTCGGACGACGAGTTGTTATTCAACTTTATGGACAACTTGCAACCTTGGGCGGAAGTAGAGTTGCGACGCCGCAATGTGCAAAATCTTGCCGAAGCCATAGCCATTGCGAAATCCCTAATTGATTACCGGAGGAGTGAACCACCCAAGAAGAAACCACCACAGGATAACCATGGCAAAGGTGGGGGAGACAAAGGGAAAGGTCCATATAAGCCTCCAAGCGGGAAAGACAAGGGCAAGCAGAAGGAAGGTCAAGGCAAGAAAGACTTCAAGCCAAAGACCAACTGTTTCCTTTGCGACGGTCCTCATTGGGCAAGAGAGTGCCCAAAGCGCAAGGTTATCAATGCGTTGGTAGATGAGCGCGAGAAGGAGATTGAGGAATCTCACATGGGCTTTCTTCGCATTCTCACTGCCATTAAAACCCAGTCAGCCCCAAAGACCCGAGGGAGTCAGGGTCTAATGTACTTAGATGTACACATCAACGGGAAAGCTACCCGCGTCATGGTCGATACGGGAGCTACAAACTCCTTTGTCTCGTAGGATGAGGCAATGAGACTTGGACTGAAAGTGTCCAAGGAGACCGGATGGTTAAAGGCGGTGAACTCTAAGGCGAGACCGCTTATTGGTATGGCTCGAGGAGTAAGCATCAGTATGGGTAATTGGAATGGGAAGATAGACTTGACAGTCACGCCCATGGATGACTTCGAGGTAGTGCTCGGCATGGACTTCCTCGAACAAGTCAAGGTAATTCCTTTACCCTTCCTACGTTCTGTTGCTATATTAGAGGATACTCCTTGTATCATTCCAGCTATTGCCAAATCCGGATCGAAGACCCCTCATCTTTTGGCCTTGCAAGTGAAGAAAGGCCTTAAGAAGGGAGAGGTGACGTACTTGGCCGCGGTAAAGCATGATGAGGGTGGAGTTCTATCGGTGGAGCTACCTAAGGAGATCAAGAAAGTCCTTGAGGAGTACAAGGACATCATGCCCGCGGAGTTACCCAAGAAACTACCACCTAGGAGAGAGGTGGATCACCAGATTGAGTTGGAGCCGGGAACGAAGCCACCCGCTAAGGCCCCTTATCGGATGTCACCGCCAGAGTTGGAGGAATTGAGGAAACAACTGAAGGACGTGTTGGATGCTGGCTACATTCAACCGTCCAAAGCTCCATATGGTGCACCAGTGTTGTTTCAAAGGAAGAAGGACGGGTCCATGCGATTGTGCATCGACTATCGGGCTTTGAACAAGGTAACCATCAAGAACAAGTACCCTATTCCTTTGATTGCTAACTTGTTTGATCAGCTTGGTAGGGCTCGATATTTTACAAAGCTTGATCTGAGGTCGGGTTATTACCAAGTGAGGATCGCGGAAGGTGATGAAGCCAAGACTACGTGTGTAACACGTTACGGTGCTTATGAGTTCCTAGTGATGCCATTCGGCCTCACCAATGCACCGGCCACATTTTGCACCTCATGAACAAGATCTTTCATCCTTACCTGGATCGATTTGTGGTGGTGTACTTAGACGACATCGTGGTCTATAGTAACACCCTCGAGGAGCATGCTCGACACCTACAAGCTGTTTTCAAAGTTCTGAGGGAAAACGAGCTCTATGTCAAGAAGGAGAAATGTTCTTTTGCCCAACCGGAGGTGTATTTCTTGGGGCATAAGATCAAAGATGGTGTGCTCATGATGGATGAAGGGAAGATCAAAGCCATTTGTGAATGGGATCCTCCTACGAAGGTGTCTGAACTACGGTCATTTCTTGGCCTAGTCAACTACTATCGGAGATTCATTAAGGGGTATTCGGCAAGGGCAACTCCACTCACGGATCTGTTAAAGAAAAACAAGGCATAGGAATGGTCGAAAGAGTGCCAAGAAGCCTTTGAGGGATTGAAGAAGGCGGTAACGGAAGAACCAGTGTTGAGTCTTCCGGACCATTCCAAACCTTATGAAGTGCAAACGGATGCTTCTGACTTTGCCATTGGAGGAGTTCTAATGCAGGATGGGCATCCTATAGCCTTCGAGAGCCGCAAATTGAATGATACGGAACAGAGGTATACCGTTCAAGAGAAGGAGATGACTGCGGTTGTTCATTGCCTTCGCACTTGGCGACACTATTTGCTCGGCTCTCCCTTTACAATCAGGACAGACAACATTGCCAATAGCTACTTCCAGACGCAGAAGAAGCTAAGCCCAAAGCAAGCTAGATGGCAAGACTTTCTGGCAGAGTTCGACTACACACTCGAGTACAAGTCCGGGAAGGCTAATGTGGTGGCGGATGCACTAAGTCGCAAAGCGGAGCTTGCAACTATACGAAGTGCACCACAGGGAGAAGTCATCAACCTCATCAAGGAAGGGCTACAACACGACTCGCTTGGCAAGAGTCTCGTGGGACTAGCAAATGATGGGAAGACCAAACGGTTTTGGGTGCAGGATGACTTACTCTACATCGTGGAAAACCGGCTGTATGTCCCGAAATTCGAAAACTTACGGAAGAATTTAATCAATGAGTGCCATGATACAAAGTGGGCAGGACATCCGGGACAACAGAGGACTAGGGCTTTACTCGAGGCAACGTACTACTGGCCGCACATGAGGGATGATATTGAGGCCTATGTGAAGACTTGTCTTGTATGCCAATAGGACAAGAACAAGCAGCAATCGCCAGGAGGATTGCTAGAGCCGTTACCCATCCCCGAGAGACCATGGAAGAATGTTACCATGGACTTCATTTCGGCCTTACCGAAGTCGGACGGCTGCGGATCGATCATGGTGGTGGTCGATCGATTGTTGCCCCTACGGATTGCACGGCGAAGCAGGCAGCTCGGTTGTTCCTAAGGGATGTAGTGAAGTATTGGGGCGTGCCAAGAACGATCATTAGCGATCGAGACCCGCGCTTTACGGGGAAATTCTGGACCGAAATTCTGGGTCGAAGTTGCATTTCTCTACAAGCTTTTACCCACAAACGGATGGGCAAACAGAGATGGTGAATGCCTTGTTGGAGCTATACCTGAGGCACTTTGTGAGTGTCAACCAGCGAGATTGGGCAAAGTTACTTGATGTGGCCCAATTCTCTTACAACCTGCAGAGGAGTGAGGCGACCCACCATAGTCCCTTTGAGTTGGCAACGGGCCAACAACCCCTCACTCCACAGACTGTAATGGTGGGATACACGGGAAGGAGTCCAGGATCGTATAAGCTGGCCAAGGATTGGCAAGAACAAGCCGATATAGCACGATCCTATCTCGACAAGGCCGCGCGGAAAATGAAGAAATGGGCAGACAAGAAGAGGCGACGAGTGGAATTTTAAGTAGGAGACTTGGTGCTTGTCAAGTTGCTGCCCCAACAATTCAAGGCCTTCAGGAAGGTGCACAAAGGCTTGGTAAGGAAGTACGAAGGACCCTTTCCGATTCTGAAGAAGGTAGGAAAAGTTTCCTACAAAGTTGAATTACCTTTGAGGCTCAAGATCCATCCAGTCTTCCATGTGAGTCATTTGAAACCCTATCATGCGGACACGGAAGACCCTAGCCGAGGAGAGTCTTCAAGGGCGCCAACTGCCGTAGTAACCTCTTACGATAAGGAAGTAGAGGAGATCCTAGCGGATCGAGTCGTGCGGAAAAGGGGTGTTCCCCGAAGTAGCGAGTACTTGATCAAATGGAAGGGACTTCCTACGAGTGAAGCTACTTGGGAACCGAAGGAGGCTTTATGGCAGTTTGCAAAACAAATCGAGGAGTTCCACAAGGAGACTACGACGAGGACGTCGCTGGATTAGGTGGGGGAGAATGTCACGATCTTTCTAGAACCTTCCGGAACAACCCGAAAAAATGGAGAACCTTGTGGAGCAACCTAGAAGGATGGAGAAACTCCTAGAGAAGTCTAGCTCTTGGGACATTCTAGAATGTTGTGGAGACTTGTAGGATGTTCAAGACATGGAATTCTCTAGAACATGTACATTGTAGGGATTTCTTGTACATTGTAGAATTCTCTATAACATTGTAGATAGGTAGGAACCTAGAATGTTCTTTGGTGCCCATAAATAGATGGCACCCCTCATTTGTACAAACCATCTTGGAGAAAGCATTCAAGCATTCAAGTATTCTCTCAAACACTTATGCTCTCTTCTCTTCTCTCTTCCTACAAGCTTTCTTGAGTTTGCTAGCAAGTTACTTGCCTAGCTCGTGGGGATTAAGGCTGACTTAACCTCTTCGACGGGAGAAAGTGTGTTAAGTGCCGCACGGTTGGCTTAGAAAATACTAAGGCCGTGACAGCCATCTGAGTTCTCTCTCGACTCTCATTTCACGCCACCTGCCTCCACTTCGCCGTGCCGGTCATCTTCGTCATATCTTCTCATTACCCTCACCTTCCCACAACTCTCACCTGATGTTTGCTTCCTCGCCGTGCCTTGTTTCTCCGGTCGTCGCAGGTAATTCTTTTATTTTTTCTGTTGCTTTTTTTTTGTTCAAATCTGCCATGATAATGCTTTTTTTTTTTTTTTTCTGCTGCTTGCGTTTTTTTTTCTGTTGCTTTTTTACTGCTTCTTCATTCAAATCTCCAATAATTAACAAAAAAAAAGCATTATGTTCTGTGGTTGTTTTTTTTTTTTGTTTTTTTGTTTATGTTTGGTTTGTTTTGTTTGGTTTCTGATATAAAAAAAATGGAGTCTTGGAGTTAAAAAATGGAAGATGGGTTTGTGATAAATGGATTGTCTTTGTGTTATCGTGGGTTTTGTTTGGTATACGGGAAGGCGGAAGGAAAAAAATAAAGAGAAGGTGTTTTTGAGATAAAAATTGAGTTCTGGAGTGAAACTGAAAGATGTGTTTTGTGTTTTGTTGGGGTATGTTTGGTTTCTGAGAAAGTGAAAGAAAAAAGGAGTGTGTTTGTTAGATAAAATTCATGTGTTAGACTAAAATGGAATATGGGTATTTGGGATATATCTGAAAATATTCATGAGAAGCTGTTGGATTATTGTTTCCATGTATGTGTAGCAGATGTGAGACTCTTTTTGGAAGATAATTGAAATACTTGATTGTATGAAATATCTCTATTATTTATTTTGCTTTTCATTGGCCTGTTAATGGAGTGTTTTTTTCTGTTTAAAAGTGACTTTACTTTTCTTTTGTTTTGTTGGTTTTTGACTGTTGAAATATACTCCTCTGTTTGTAAAATTCTAGCTTTGGCATTATCTCCTAATCCAAAAAAGTACTGAAATTTTCATTTTTTTTTGTTTTAACTTCCTTGTTTCTCATAAAACTGTATTTTGATACGCAGGAAAATGTCAAGGAGAAGACCATTATTATTTAGTAGTACTGGAATAGGAAGTGTTGGAAAGAAAATTTCGCTAGGTATTTGAGCCACCTTTATCCATTCTTTTATTAATATCTTCTTTTTTTCACATATTAAAAAGTAATACAATAATTTAATAAATTTGTGGTGGTCAATCTATATATATTTTAGTTTCTATTTTCATTTTATATAATGTAAAATTTGATTAAATTGTGTTAAAGAAAACTAGGTCGGGCACTAATACTATCATGTAAATACAAACTTGTGAGTTGAAAGACACTTGTTTTTGTGTACTTGATATTTATTATAGTTCTACGGCAAAAGAAAATATGCATATATGATTCGCTTAGCCGAGGTAAGGATCCGAAGCAGCGAATTAAAGACGTAGAACTTCTCACAAGGTTCTTACCAGCCATGCTGAGATGTGAGGGTTTCTTTGATCACACGAACATAGGTCCATGTGTTGATGGTATTGATGTGTCGATGGTCGATCATCGATTACTTCCCTAGCAGCCACCTGGGTATGTCCATTTTGTCAAGTGATGAATGATTTTTGTTTATTTTTGTATACTATTAACAAATTGAAAATAAACTTTTAACTCATTGTCAGGGTTAGTTGCGGGGCATTTGTGATGAAGTATATGGAGAATATAATAACGTTTAAATACCGCAAATGAGACTTTGATAGGAAGGATGAAAAGCGTATACGAGAGGAAATAGCTAGAGATATTTTTATAAATAGTGAACCAGTTGATTGATGTGTATTTTTTATAATAACTTTTCATATTGTATATATATGGTGGGAAATTGGGACAATACAATGGTGTGAAATGATATGAAAAGTCGTATCATACAATGAAAGGGTACACATAGTGGTTGAATAAATTTTGAAGTGTTGGAATTGTGGAAGACTTGTGATTTTCTATTCTAGGTTGGAAAAGTCTAAAATTCAGGTAAAATTCTGTTAAATTTTTTTTTATGGAAAAATATACTTGACCATTTTAAAAAAAAATACAACTACATTAAAGTTTTATTTCTTTTAATAATTTAAAGTTTAGTTTTACAAATCTAAATTGTCTTTGATTATAAATAAATATTTATGATATATTTGAAAGGTAGCACTCCTTAATTCGTTTTTAGTGGCTTGAGTAAGGGAGTGTTATATGTTCTCTTGATATTTATTGTGGTATCGAAGAATACATAATATTGTTATGGTTAGTTAGCAGAAATTGTACATTTTTGTTTTTGGTGTTGAAAGCAATTTTAGAGTTGTTTGAAATAGTTTTTTTGAAGCAACTCCTAGCAAAAGCTCATTTTCTAGGCATTTGCAGCTTCATGATTTTTGTGGTTGCCATGTTTGATTTCTCATTATTTCTTCATTACTATTTGCGATACAACGATTTTATGATATACACAATAAATATCAACGTGTTTCACGACAATTATTAACTTGTTTCACAGGAAAATAAGTTTGTGTTTCATGCTAATATCAACATGTTTCACGGTAACTTTCAGCGTGTTTAACAGCCAATATTAATATGTTTCACGCTAATATCAACGTGTTTTACGATAATATCAACATATTTTACGGGAATTATGACCTTGTTTCACGGCAAAATAATTTCGTGTTTCACGCTAATATCAATATGTTTGAAGCTAATATTAACGTGTTTCACTAACAACATAATATCAATTATATCAACAACATAACAAGTACAGAAGGTAAAACATAATATCAATTATGTTAACCATATAAATACGTACTGCATATCAATAATACGTACTGAATATCAATAATATAAGATCCACAATAATATATGAATAACTTAAGCATCAGAACTTTGGGCGTCTCAGTGGTTGTGTCATCTTCAGTATGAGAGTGGTTAACAAACGGTCATGTCGCGCGGTAATGTCTTAATTGCTTGCATGCACCATATTTACTGTTGGTGAACGACGTGGATTGGGAAAACCCACGCGATTGTGTCCTGCTTCACCACATTTGAAGCATTTCTTTCTACGCTGGGTTTCACCGACCGAAGGTATCCTGGACTGTCTAGGCCTTCCAGATTGTCTTCTACCTTCTGATGGTAGGACTACCTGACTGCTAACATCACTAGGTACGTCCCATGAGGATGGATCGAGAATCAGATTTATAGATGGGGCATATGCTGTCTTAAGCCATGATGTGCTATAAAACTCGTGGCAAAACGAATTGAAGTCTATTTTCGAGAACCTATTAAAAACAAAACATAAATAGGAAATTAAACGAGTATGAACATAATCACATGTTTACAATTTGATAAAAGTAAAAATGAGAACATAGTGTGAAAATACCTTGCTACTGCAATAGCATATGTACAAGGGAGTTGATCTAGGTCCCAATGCCGGCATGAGCAAGTCTTCTGATCGTTGTTAACCAAACAATCGTGCTCACCACCTTTTACTAAATATTTGGTCAGGTCAATAGGATACACCTGGAATGCTAATGACTCATCATACATAACCTTGCAGTGATTAGACGCTGCAGTTGTAAGACAAGTTGGATTTTTAGCCTCCCTTCCCATCGATTATAGAACCACCTTTGAAGCATATCCTTCAAGAACTCCATAGATGCGGTGATAAGCAACCTCCGTGCTCTCTTAATACAATTATCCAGTGCCTCTGCAATGTTTGTTGTCATCATTTGGTATCTCCGGCCTGGCCAATATGCAAGTGCCCACCTATCAACCCCAGCCTCAACCAACGTGTTAAATGAAGATGGGTGAGAATTTGAATTTGAGTCAAGCTTGCATTACATGAATGAACTTGGTATGAGTAAGTGGCCTTGGCATAAAGTTCCATAATATCTTTACGTCCCCTACAATGATTCTTTAGGTTTTGCTTCAGATGGTAATAACATACTAGGTGAGGTACCCCCGGGTATACGCTGCTCATTGTCTTTGCAATGCTTTTGTGTCCATCAGAAACTATTACCAAGTTAGCAGGATTACCATACGCATATCGTAGATGTCTTAGAAACCAAGTCCACCATTCTTCTGATTCACCATCCCCCAAACCAAAGGCTAATGGGTAGCACATTTCATCCCTGTCTTTACTGGTAGCCACATAAATCACAACGGAAAATGCACCCTTCAAATGGGTAGCATCAATGGTTATGGCTGGTCGTATAACTGACTGAAACCCATGTATGCATGGCCCAAGTGTAAGGAATGAGTAAAGAAACTGACTGTTTTCATTTGTCTATACCGCTATGACAGTAAACTGTATGAATCCTTAAGTTTACCGTAAACAATTTTCTCAGTATGTTCTTATGATCGCCATGCCTTAGTGTACATTAGTTGTACACCATGTTACTCTCTCATCTCAGAAATGATGTCAACGGGTCGAATGATACGACCATTCGTATTAAGTTTAGGTGCAAATATCTTAATAATAACAATAGCACTGACAGACCGAAAGTGTGACTCATAAGCATCCAATGAATATGAATGGACCGTATTGAATTTTCGGACATGCCACACCGAGCAATTCTCTTCACGGATGGCCCGTAAGACAAATTTACAGTTAATGTCCCTGCACCCTGCCTCAAAACGTCTCTTCGTCGACCGTTTTATCCTATGATTGAACTTCTGCATCATAGCATATTTACCCAGCGTAGCTTTCAACTGTTCCTTAACTTGAAAAATCTTCCCAGTATACAAAGGTCCACGTAACGAATTAGAATTTTCACTTCTGATAGGTTCAATGCAATACTGATTTGCCTCCGGAATAACCCATCTGGATGGAACCACATTAACTACTGGGTAATATGGAGCAAAAACTCCACCAGCAGGTTGATTATCTGTTTGTTTCATTCCTTGACAATCCTCATCTGACAAGTGCCCTGGAGTATGACACAAGGTTGGAGGCAACAGAATCCCATCATCATCGGACGAATTTGAATGAGTAACATCATCTGACTGTTCATAATCATTTGCAAATGATGGTGGGATCCCATGGTTACCCTCTCATAATGGGACATCCGTAGACGGAGTGAAATTACTAGTGCTAGCACCTATAAAATTGATTCCAAAAGAAGGAGGACGTAGTGCATCTAGAATTTCAGTGGACCGCCATAGAATCGGTGCAGGTATTTGTGAAGAATATCTAACATGATTGTCCACCTTTTCAACAACACCGACATATATCTCATGAATAGATCGGTCACAAACTAGCAAAAAATAAACATCCTCGTCACGTTGAATAATGTATTTTCTTCTTTCATTCATATCATTGGAGACGACCGAACTGACAACTACGTCATGCATACTTCTATCAACCCCAATCAAACCATATATCAAATCTAACAACTACGTATATGTCAAATCATCTGTAACTACCTGAACGAACGACTCCCCACCAACATACTTCAACCCATCCCACTACCCGTTGTAGTTAATTAAAAAATAATGGTCAGAATTCATAAGATTTTATGTAAAATTTCAGAGTGTTTCAAGCCAAATTTCATAAACTTTTATTTTAGCGTGAAACATGTACAATTTATAGCGTGTTTCACGTAACAATTTCAGCGTGAATCACGGTAAAATTGTTGCGTAAATCACGCTAAAATTTTAGCGTGATTTACGTAAAAATTTTTGCGTGATTCACGCTAAAATTGTTGCGTGAAACACGATTTGCGTGAATCACGCTAAAATTTTAGGGTGATTCGTGCAATAATTTTAGCGTGAATCATGCAAAAATTATTGCGTGAATCACGCAAAAATTATAACGTGATTCACGCTAAAATTTCTACGTGAATCACGCTAAAATTTAAGCGTGATTCACGCTGAAATTGTTGCGTGAAACGTGCTATAATTTTAGCATGATTCACGGACATCGTGTTTCACGCATAAGTTTGTACATGTTTCAAACTAAAATTTAGCGTGAAACGTTTTATAGGATGAAGAAAATATTTGGGAATCAATCTAGCACATCTATACTCAATTAATATATCAATGCAACAAATATTCATAACATATGATGCATTTACATACCTCAAAATTGGTAGCGGATTTTGAAACTGATCGATCAATATTTGTTACATATTTACGACCCTTAAACCGTATCTTTTAATTGTATTCTTGAGTATTTTTGGTACTTTTGATGTGTTTTCCTTGAGTGTGCAGGTTTAGGGACCTAAGTGATGATTTTATATATTTATGGAGAAAAAGTGTAAATTCAGTAACTTTGGGGAAGGGCATCGATGAAAACATAGCAAAGTGCTGGGGCAAAAATGCAATTTCGGAAAGTTCCCCAGCCATTAAGTGAAACGGTGCGTTTTGCACCTTAGGCCTTGGGACTTAAGTGGAACGGCGCCGTTTTGGACCAATGCTTTGGTCCAAAACGACGTCGTTTTGGCGAGAGAAAGAAAACAAAAAATAAAATCAGTTCGCCATGCATGCGCGACCAGCTCCCTCTCGCCTCTCCTCGCGTTGAAGACGAACCCGCGCCCAACCAGTGAGCAGCGCGAGCCTCGCGCGACCAGCCCCAGCTCGCGACCTCCGCCTCGCGACGATGATGACCCAGTCCAGACAGTGAGCTGCGCGATGACCGAGCGCAACCTGTGCTCGCGTGGGAAGCTCGCGATGGAGAAGAAGATGGCAGCAGCGAAGGTGGCGAGGAGGCAGCGCGACCAGTCCTTCCTCGCGATGCAGCTCGCGTCCAGCCATCCCCAGCGGCCCAGTGAAGGCCGCGACCAAGCCACCGCGACCTTTGGTCGCGGTGGCGGTCGCGGTGAAGAAAAACACGCCCTAATTGGGCTGTCTATAAAATGAAAATGACAGCAGCTTGCAGGGAGATCTCGCCGAAGACAGCAAGGAGGCGAGTCTTGGCTGCCTCTAAGGGTGATCCTTCACCCATTGTGCTCCTCCCAAACACAACCCAACATCACACATCACCAACACATCTCTAGTTTGCGATTACATCGAAGATTCATCGGAGAGAAGACGAAGAATGAGGGAGGAGGAATCTAAGCGGGAAACAAGCGGATTTCGATTCTCGACTTCATCGAATGGGTTGTATTACTTCCCTTTTCCTATCTTTATGTTTAATCGATTGTATGAGTGATTAAATTTGTTGTTAGGTAGTTTTCGGAACTATGAACGAATTCGGATTTATTGACTATGAATATATTTTGTATATTATTTCATGATATTGTCCTTGAGATTATTTGAACATTATCTTATTGCGTTTGATTTATGGTGTTTTGCGATTGCGAAAGTAGATTGCATGCCCCGTGATGATAATCGATTTGATATTTACTGTCAGAGATTATATTGATTTTGAGTGTATTATATTATTACTTTGTGTTTGATTTATGGTGTTTTGCGATTGCGAAAGTAGATTGCATGCCCCGTGATGATAATCGATTTAATATTTATTGTAATATTATATGAGAAATCATTGAGATTGCAATCGAGCTTAATTGACTCTAAAATCAATACTGTGTTAGTTTTGATAAGAAATTACTTAATTAACCTAGGCATTAGATTAACTATGGTTTCCGATTAATTGCACTCTAGGACCAATAGGTGTGGTTGACTGAATTCACATACCATACCATTGCGGGAGCAATATAATGTGGTGTGGCCTTAGTTGAATTATTCTTATCATGTTAATAACGTGCTTCATAATAGTCAATATATTTCCTTATTCGGAATTAGAACCGTGAGACTACCTAGCATCATCTTCATTTAATCCGTCTCGCTTTATTTATCGCTTTAGTAGTTAATTATATTTTAATTAAAAAACCCAAAAACCAAAACCTTGATTTATTTTATCGCACTATTATAATCTCTAGTTTATAGAATTAGTTCCACCACTTCCTTGTGGATTCGACTCCGTACTCACGGAAATTTATTACTTTGACACATCCTGCACTTGGGATATTATTCCCACGCGTTTGAAGCGTGTCAGAAACCAATACAGAAGTATGAAATAAAGAGAGAAGAAATGCAGAGAGAAGAGAAATGACAAAGAAGAAAATGACAGATTGTTTTTGATTAGGTTTTTCAATTTGAAATTTTGATCAGAGGGTTTTTTTCGTAATTTTAACTTCTCCGAGTAGACGTAAAACAGCTTATTTAATCGCCTAAAAGCTCTACTAGGGTGGCAACCAAATGACACAAAAAAAACTGAAAAGAGCTTTCGAGATTAAATAAGTTCTTTTAGTCAGTAGACAAACTCTTCCAAACGTACACTTAGTGAATATTCTTATAATTTATTGAGGCAATATAATTAGTGTAAATTATCAATTTTGAACATACCTTAAAATAATTTATTTATTGAAGTCTTCTGGCTTGCTCACCAGTTGTCAATCCGGAATACTATACAATGCGAAATTTTTTAAAATTTCTACAAAATACCAATTGATATAAAATTTTACAATATCGTAATATATATATATATATATAAAATTTCAAAATAACTATTTTAATTGTACGTTTGGAAGAGTTTATCTACTGGCCAAAAGAGCTTATTTAATCCCAAAAGCTCTTTCCATTTTTTTTTTGTATCGTTTGGTTGCCACCCCAATAGAGTTTTTAGGCGATTAAATAAGTTGTTTTATGTGTACTCGGAGAAGATCAAATTTTGAGTTTTTCCAAATAGAGTTTTTTAATCTTTTTAAAAAAATATTAAAATGTCTTATATAACCCTAGTATATTTTATAATTTCATAATACTCTTTTAAATTAAAAACCCTAATAACTTAGTTTTTTAACATATAAAATATAACTTCACTGCTCTCAATACATTGGAATTTTTGAAAATTCATCTTTAATCTATGAGTTTTCTTCTATTTTACATCTTTATAATCATTATTGTTTGAGTAAATAATGCATACCTCCCCTGAGGTTTGCTCAATTACAGATATAGTCAACTTTTGTATTTATTGACAAAGACCTCCCCCGTTAATCAACTTTTGGGTTTTTTGACAAAGAGCTCCTCAGGTCAACTGTTATATTTGACCAAATTTTACTAAGGAATGGAAGGTGTTTGTCAATAAACGATAAAGTTGACTCCACTTCTAATTAGCAAAACTTTGGGGGAGGTCAATACAATTAGCTCTTCTTGTTTTATTTCTATTCCGAATAAGATTGTTCGTCTACATGCATACAAACATATTATTATTATTGTTAATATATATATATATATATATATATATATATATATATATATGTGTGTGTGTGTGTGTGTGTGTGTGTGTGTGTGTGTGTGTGTGTGTGTGAATTATTATTATTGTTAATATATATGTGTGTGTGTGTGTTGTCGCACATATATGTGTATATCAGTATTATGCATATATGTATATTTTTATATACTTGTTTTTATTTTTATTTTTTTACCTTGCATTGAGTTTTTTTTTCCCATGAGAACAATACCAATTGCAAAATTTTCAGAATATTATTCATCATAATTTGTTATTATGATTTTAATTATTTTATTTAAAAAATTATATTTTTAGACTCTTTTACAATATTTTACAATTGTTTTTTTAATTATAAGGAAATATATTTTCTCATATTTTTTTTGTTATGTTTGAAATGCTTTCCCTTTTGTTAATTCTATCATTTAAAATTAATACAATCAAACAATCTACAGTTTAAAAGAGCATTTTTAATTGACAACTAAACGGCTCATGACTTTTCCTTAAAAGCTCCACTTGTAAAATTTCTACTTCAAAAAAATATACTCATAAAAGCTATACTCAGAGAAGCTCTTTCAAACGGACCCTAAAGCAAAATAATACATATACATATTTTTAAAGTACTTCCAAAATTCATATCTTTTTCTATAAAACTCTAAAAATCATGAATCTTTCCAGCAATAATATAAATATTTTGTAAAATTTGTGTATAAAATTTCATAATTTTGTATGCAAAATAACCTGCTAAAACAATTATTCAGTAAATATTTTGTAAAATTTGTGTATAAAATTTTATAATTTTGTATGCAAAATAACCTGCTAAAACAATTATTCGAACTGAAACTACGTTTTAAACATAAACCTTTTTAGCAATTCTGTTAAAAAGTTAAAAAATTCATAATAAATTCAATGCTAAAGATTTTAAGCAAAATAAATTTATATAGAACCATTTAGATGTCTAGTTTACAGAATATAAAACCAATTTAGCAAAACCAAACACATATTCAAACTACAATTCTCGAAATAAGCACTGGTCAGTCAGGATATATATAATTTTAGAAAATTAAAACTAAAATCTCAAGTAGTATACCTTTAGGATTTCTACACAATCAAAGCCCCAATATTGAATCACTAAGCATATAAGTATGAAAAATACAACAAAAAAAAATAATATTAATTACACTTCTTGAAAACCTCTTTGTCCTTCTTGATAGAAAATCGTCTTCTTGAGATTTCGGTAACTTCAAAATATGAGAGTTTTTTTAATTTTTTATTTATTTTCTTTGTACCGTTCTTGAACCGTATATATATATATATATATACACACACACACACACACATAAAGTATGATATATTCTTTTAAAATATAAGAAGTTTAAATCAATTTTAATTACTTAACCAATTAAAATTTATTTTAAAATTTAACTCTTGTTAGTTAAAACAAACATATAAAAGTGGCTATGGAAATGTCAGGCTTTCCGCTACTAAAACCATTGCTGCGGTTTTGGATCCTAGTGTTGCTAAAGCATTAGCTATTTTATCTAGTTTGAAGCTAGCGGTTGAGTATGGATTGAGTCCGACTGTTGTTGAATCTGATTTGCAGGTGGTGGTTAATCTCATCTTGGCGGGCCATTCGATTCGCTTTGAGATAGGGCTGATTGTGGATGAAATTGTTGAGTTAAAGGCGTTGCATAATTTCTCTAGCTTTGTTTTTCTTTCGGAGAGCCTCTAAGAGCCTGTTTGGGATAGGTTATGAAAGTGGCTTATTGGCTTTTTGGGCCCAAAAGTCACTTTTGGGCTCGTTTGGATGTTTTCGCAGAAGAGTCAGTCAAAGCCAAAATATATGGCTTTTTTAGGAAGAGTTTCCAAGAAGCCAAAAGTTCAAAGTAAAAGCCCTGCCAAACAGGGCCTAATAAGGTGGCTCATAATCTAGCGAAAATGGTTGTTGTCCATGTTATTGATGCTGTTTTAGCTGAGGATGTTCCTCCTAGAATTAGATCGTTAGTCCAGGAGGAATCAATCTTCTTTTAGAGGGGTGTGTTCAATCTTAACTTTTAATGACTTTTACAGATTTTTTTTAAGTGATAGACTTTTATAGACTTTACCGACTTTTATTGACTTTTATAGAGTTTACAGAATTCTAATAAACTTTTATAGTCTTTTATGGACTTTCATTTTAAAAGACTTTCATTGACATTAATAGATTTTTATTGACTTTTGTAGAGTTGAATGAAATTTTATAAATGACTTTTATAGACTTTTATAGATTTTCATTTTATAACAAGTGCATATTATAACAAAATTTATTGGATGATGTATTGAAATCAAGTACATAATATAAAAAAAATATGATACATTATTTAAATAAATAATGCATACCCGTTGATGAGTTGATAACCAAAATAATAAGTTTTTAAAAATAATTTAATTATTCATTAATCTAATATCTTTAATCCAAAATAAAACAAATAAAAAAAGTCTAATCCATATTATTATCAATATCCCCCATGTTTTCCCTATTCCTAGCTATAGTAGCCTTCCATTCATTAGTATTCTCTCTCTGTTGTTCTTGAGTCTCGAAAAATAGTTTAAAATCGTCCTCTTGGTAACCTAGTGGTGACGATGAAACTTCATTATCTGGTTCAATTGGGAATTCATCATAATGGCACTTTTTACGAAGAAAGTTATGTAATCATGTACAAGCTAACACTAGCTTTAGGATAGTGTGATGACAATAATAAAAATAATAATAATTTTCTACTTACTTTAACAATTTCAGGATCAACATTCAACATGCATCTCATATGGTCATCATTGTCAGGATATAGAAATTATTATGTGCTGGAATCAATGAAGTGTGAACAATGAAACAATAAGCAAAGTAACTTGATAAATCTTTTTCTTTCACTTTTTCAACGAAATATATGAAATATTGAGTTCTTGTTAAATAAGCAAGGTGATGAGTGATATAAAGCAGAAAAGAAACAAAATAAAAAAAAATAAAAAGATTGAGTTCACATAGTTCTCACATTCCACCTACAAGCCACAAACAACAAAAAGTTCTTGTTAAGTAACCTTACCGGTTCTTGATATAAAGCAGAAAACTAAAAATTAGTACCCCAACCATGATCTTTTGAGTCAAAGAAAATCACAGCTCCTAAATTGCAATGGTTCTTCTACAGTTACACTCCATTCAACAAAATAGAAGAACTACACACAGACGAGCACCACCGTAATAAATGAACAATGAAGATTAATCATTCGACTAATAATAATATGCACAACCCATTAAAGATTCACAATTTGACAATAAAACATTCTTAATTTTTCCAATATTTAACTCAATCGGCAATGCCATATATTGAAAATATGAACTCCGTGACTTCTTTTAAGAAATAAAAACAGCTAAAAACGTCAAGCAAGCCCTAAATTTCAATTTGAAAATACCTAAAATAGATAATTATCTGCAACAAGAATTAAAACCTAAAAAACCCTAACAATTTCAAGCTTCGTGAACCATATTTCTCCAAACCCAAATGATAAACAAAGAGAAAGAATTCGATAAAAAGAAAACAATTAAATCAACAAAAGAAGAGAGCTGTATGGAAAAACTATAAGATCAAAATCAACAAATCAAGAACAGCTATTTTTTTTTTAAAAAAAGTAATATAAAAATAAGAAAAACGATTTGCTTACCCAGAACTTGAACCGTATATTGTTACTTCTCAAATTGAAAGTCTACAAAAGTTTGTGAGGTGAATGGTGGAGAAATTGTGAGATTAGGGTATTTATAGTTTACAACAAAAGTCTACAAAAGTCTAGGTTTTTAATAAGTCCATAAAAGTTATGAACTTTTTGAATACCCCTAACTTTTTTATACTTCATAAAAGTCTATATTTAATACCCCATGACTTTTATGAACTTTAAAAAAGTCCATATTGAATACCTCAAAACTTTTGTCGACTTCTAAAAAGTATATAAAAATCCATATTGAATACCTATTGACTTTTATGAAGTCTTTAAAAATACATATTAAATATACCTAAACTTTTAAAATCTACCTAAGTTATTTCCCTTAAAAAAAAAAAATAGTTAAATAAATTCCGGTGTTACACCAACAATCTCTATAACAATGAGCATATGAGAGAGGAGAGGACATGGATACTTTTGCCCTAAACTTTTTAGCCAAAATTGAGATTCCATCATTCACACCCCAAGAGTACTTACTCTCTTTGTTTGACCATTTCTTTTCCCTACGCATTCTCAATATGTTTTTTCACTTTTGAAAATGTGTTTATTAAGTTGATTGTACAGATAGATGAACACACTTTCAAGCAAGCAAAGCTGATCAAGACCCACAATCTCCTTTTCAAGTAAAAAACAGCATCTTCTTCATTCACCAAAAGCACTTCCAGCTCCAACAGAATGGGCAACAAAAACATATAGAGATAGAGATGGCTAACAATTATGACAAAAAAAAAAAAAACAAAACAAAACAAAAGAGAATATTATCATTCTCCTCGTGTATTTTTTTTTTATTTTACTCCTCTAATTTATAAAAATTTATAAAATACTTTATCCCGTAAGATTTTTATTTAAAATTAATGGTTGGCCATCAAATCTTCAAGAGTGGAATAGTACTTTTAATAAATTATTTAAAATACAAGTAATAATAAATGGAGGTTGGGTGTGGTGGTTGAGGGAAGAGGACGACAGGGTTGGATGTGGGATATACCGAAAATGGGATCTGGTGGTTGGTGGTATGAATCTATCTCCACCATTTTTTATTTATTTATTTATTTTTAACTTTTAAGTGACTTTACTTTTGTTTTGTTGGTTTTTGACTCTTGAAATATACTCTTCGGTTTGAAAAATTATAACTTTGCTATTATCTATTAATCGAAAAAATTACTGAAATTTTTGTTTTTTTCTTTTAACTTCATTCATTCTCATAAAATTGTATTTAATACACAGAAAAATGTCAAGAAGACCATTAACTACTGTAATTATTTAGTAGTACTGGAATAGGAAGTATTAGAAAGGAAATTTTACTATAGATATTTAAGCCACCTTTATTAATAATTTTTTATATATTAAAAAATAATCCAGTAATTTAATAAGGTAGTGGTGAGTCATTCTATATATATATTTTAATTTCTATTTTCATTTTATATAATGTAAAATTTGATTCTTTTTGGGATTGAAAAAGCAATAAAATGATGGTGTTTGATGGAATTATGGATGGGCTGTATATCGGAGGCTATAACTGTAATTTCCCTTTGTTTTTAGAAACCTAATCTTATTTATTTTACTGTTATTACCCTAACCTTCCCAGTAGTCTGAGCCAACTGAGTTTTCTCTCTCGACTCTCATTTCACGCCTCCTGCCTCCACTTCGCCGTGCCGGTCATCTTCGTCGTATCTTCTCATTACCCTCACCTTCCCAGTAGCCTTATTTTCCTCCTCTTCCTTCTCTGCTCTCATCTTCCCCAGCCGACTCTCAACTCTCAACTCTCAACTCTCATCTTCAAAAAGAAGATACTCATTTTTTCCAGGTGAGCAGTGGAATTTCTTTCTCTCCCAATTGCTTCTCTCTCTATTGTTTACGTTATTTGGTTTGTTGTTTTTCTATCTATTATTTTGTTTATTATTATTACTTAGTTTTATTTTTTTTATTTACAACACGTCATCAGCACGACTAGCTTATTAGTATGCTCTGTGATTGCCACTTTGTTGGATCTTTCACATTAGAAAATAAGTTTAGTTTTACTTATATTTATTATATTGCAACCTGAAGGTTACAAAATAAATAAAAGTCAGAAGCTTTAAATATCAAAGATTTGAATCCAGTAACCTGAAGTTCTGGATCTAGTAATATTTGTTTAATTTATTATTTATATATTTAATTAATTCAGTAAGAACTTGAAGTTCTGAATTTAATAATATTGATTTTAATTTACCGTTCATATATTTATTTTCTGTGTATGTATATTTGCTAACATATATTTAGGTTGGCTATGTCGACAGTATTTATTGTTCATGCATATTTATTTAATGTTATGCATTTAAGCCATTATTTATTATTATACATATTTATTATTTATATATTTATTTAATATTATGCATATTAAATTGACTACGTTAACATTATTTACTTTTTATTTATTTTTATTTTTGATTATGAATTTTATTGCTTTTAATTTTAATTAAATTTTGCACACACACACACACACATATATATATATATATAGTGGAAATTTAAATTTTATTATTAGACCAGAAGCCTTAATTATATAAATGATTTTCAGACCAGAAGTTCTGATTTTATATGTGATTCCAGATATAAAAGCTTAAGATGGCAAAACTTAAGGATTTGCGGTTTGATGCACTTACAGTAGATGGAGACAATTATTTGTCCTGGATTATTGATGCCAAGTTAAGGTTAAAATCTGAATGTCTTTATAATACAATAGAAGAAGGAAACGAGTCATCTGAAAAAGATAAATCTACTGCTATGGTGATTCTTCGTCATCATTTACACCAAAATTTAAAGGCTCAGTATCTTGCTATTATAGAACCAGAAGTTTTGTGGCAAGAATTAAAAGACCGATATAACCACCTGTAATGCCCCTAATTTTTCGTAATTATGAAAAGTATTATTAATAATTATTATTAAGCATGCAACAGTCAAGTATGTGATTTATATTGGTGGAAAATATATATATTCGGTATATGGTTGAAAAATAAATAGTGATTTTAACTGAGTTAAATCCCATTAGAGATATATTTTCATGGTGCATTGGATGATAATGGGTCCAATTGAATATTAGTGAAGTCAATTTGGTAATTGGATAGGTGTGAAATATTTTTAGAATAATTATCGAGATGGGATGTGATTAATTGTAAATTGTTTGCCATTTGGTGATTTGTGGAAGTCAAGGGAGCAAATTGCAATTGTGAGATATTTATATATAATATAATGTTAGTGGATGGTAGTGGAGAACAATATTATTGCATGACAAACCTTGGAAGCACAAAAAGCAAAATAATAATAATAATAATAATAATATATTGTGATAGTGGAAAATTTCACTAAGTTGAAGTCAAACAAGAAGCATTTAAACTAAAAACAAAATAAAACAAAGAAACCAGAAGGTTGGCGTCAAAGAAGAAATAAAGAGAGAAAGTGAGAGATTTTAGAGAGAGAAAGTGCTAGAAGAAAGAGAAGGAATGTGAAGTTGGTCAAGAAGAGTTTTGTGTAAAGAATAGCATTTTAGGTTTGGTGATACCGTTTTTGTATTTTTCAGATTTTCCAGAATATTTCGGAATCGTTATATTATATTGTTTTTAGTTTATTTGAGCTATATTGATTATGATATGTTGTTTGAAATTGATTTTTGGATGATTTGATATATATTGTTTGTAATAAATTGATTTTGAATATATATATATATATATATATATATATATATATATTGTTACTAATTTGGATTACGTTTATTTGGAATATATTCTGGATCCGTAATATTGTTTACGAAAAATATTCTGAATTGATTTTCGATATGTTTTGATTATAGTAATATTACGGAGAATATTATCAAAAGCGATTTCGTATATATTTTTTTGCGATTTGTTTCGAAAAGTGATTCGGGGCATTTGGATTTACTATGGATTTATGATATATAATTGTATGTGATTTTAAATGTGATTTGAAGCGATTTCTGGATTTAGAAATATTTTCGGAAACGATTTTCTAATTTGCTTGTATATGTATATTGATACGATTCGAATTCCGGAAATGTGTATACTGATTTGGATATGATTTCAGAATTTAAATTGACGATTCTGTTCGGAATGAATTATATGATTTTTGAAAGTGATTTGGCTCTGATATATGTAAACATAGATATGGATATAGGAGATTGACATGTCAATTGGGTTCTCTGAGTAGTACTACGCCTATATGTTATGATTGAGGTACCACCCTTTGCGGATTGGGAAATCTGATCTGGGATACGCAGCGGGTCCTCTGTTGGTATCCAACTATGTTCTGATATATTTGGGATACGTAGCGGGTCCTCCGTTGGTATTCATCTTTGTTCTGTATAGCCCGTAATCCAGTCCAAAAAGTATGTTTAATATATCAGGAGCTTAAAATGGAAATAGAAATTAAATATAATTTGTTATATAATTTGATTTGGTATTAATAAGTTTGATACGATATTTTATTCCGATTTCGGAAGATGTTGTTAATAATTGCTTTGATAGGATATTTGTTATCGTTTTTTCAAGGGATATATATATATATATATATATATATATATTTGAAATATTTGATTTAATTGTGCCCCATTTATTGGTTTTATATGTTATTTGCGTTATTGAGATATTATATTATGTTTATACAATTGGATTTTGGATACACCCACTAAGCGTTATGCTTAGCGTGTTGAGTTTCTCACACGCAGGTAAGAGAGTTCAGGAAGAAGATAAGGCTGGAAAGAGTTGAGTCTGCAGTGATTGAGTTCTGAGTCACATCGCTCCCGCATTTTTGGTAGCCCACTATATCTTTGATGTTTTATATGTATTATATCGGCATGCATGGACATGAATGTTTTTGTAAATATTTGAAACGGTATTTAGTTTTTATGTATGTTTGTAAGTATTTGTAATATCTGGGCCCATGGAATTTAATGCTTTTGAAGTTGAATATTTATAAGTATTTTGATATAATTTGTTTTGGTAAGTCGCACCGGATATGGAAGGGTGCGCAATTTGATTTGAGATTATATAAGTGTGGATTTTATGAATTGTGAAAACAGGTTTTGGAAAGTCAGAAAAACAGGGGGACACTCTGGCGAAATTTTCAGAAACTATTTTGGACTATTGATTTCAATTTATGTTTAAGTATATGATTTTAAGTTTTCGATAGTTAATTTTAATGCTAACTTTATAATAAGGTGCTTCCGCTAGTGTTTTCAATTTTCCGTATCCGTATATGTCTGTGTCCGGTAGCGCTCCCCGATTCTGTATGAGCGGATTCAGGTCGGGGGGTGTTACAGTTTTTGGTATCAGAGACATGGTTTAGGCGTTCCTAGACCAAAGCGAAATGTTTTGTAAATGTAAACTGTTTTGTACATGCATGCATTTTAGAAAAGAAAATAGGAGAATGTGACTAATATGCAGTATTCCTCTTCTGTCTTATATAGGATTATAGAAGAACATGATAGATCTGGTAGCCCCGTTAGTGTAGCTATGGAAACATCTGGTGAGTCAGTAGGTCCAAGAGTGATTGGACCAGAGGCTCAGAATCAGCCTGTAAATGTTTAGCAGATGACTGAGATTCTGCGGACTGTGACTAGAGCTCTGCCACAGAGATCAGCGGTTGAAAGGTTGGCTAAATACCGACCTACGGATTTCAAGGGTAAGTGTGATGATGATGCTACAACCGCTGAATACTGGTTTGAGTGGACAGAGCGCATATTACAGCAGATGCATTGTACCCCAGAGGAGAGTCTGGAGTGTGCCGTTTCCTTATTGCAGGAGGATGCTTACCATTGGTGGATTGCCATCATTCAGACAGTGCGGCTAGTGGAACGAACTTGGGAGTTTTTCCAGAGGGAGTGCTGAAAAAAGTATGTGGGTCGTATTTACATAGAGAACATGAAGAGAGATTTTGTGAATCTGAAACAGAGACAGATGTCCGTTACTGAGTACGAACGAGAGTTTAACCGAGTAAGTACGCCAGTGACATGTTGACAGAGGAGAGCAGTTGTAGGAGATTTAAGGATGGTCTGAATAATTATATCCGTCTTCAGGTTGCTGCATTGGAGATGGTTGATTTTACTAAGCTTGTATCTGCAGCCCTTATTGTTGAAAGAGTCCAAACAGATGAACAGGCCAGGAAGAGCTAAAGTCAGCAGCGGAGAGGTCAGGGAAAGTCCAGTTCGTCTCAGCCACCCAGTAAAAGGTACAGGGGACCACAGAGTAGTGGCCCGAGGCAATTCTAGAGACCTCTAATATCCGCCAGACCAGGTCAGTCTACAACATCTGTGGCTAGTGCTCCTGGTAGTATAGCTAGAGGACCAGCATTGGCTCTCTGTGATCATTGTGGAAAGAGTCATTCGGGTGAGTACAAGAGAGTGACCGGAGCCTGTTTCCGATGCGGTTCCCGTGACCATTTCCAAAGAGACTATCCGAGGGCTCAAGCTACATCTGAGATGCCATCAGTGAGGTCAGCTCCCACCGTTCCCAGGGAGAGGAGACCTAGTCAGGCAGGGACGGAGGTCAGTAGGCCCGGAGGGGCAACAGAGTCTTCAGGGCGTTAGGAGAGTCGGGCACCAGCTCGAGCCTATGTTATTAGGGCTTAAGAGGACAGGGATGCATCAGATGTGATTACTGGTATGGTTTCTATCCTTACTGTAATTGCATTGATAGACCTTGGATCTACACATTCGTATATTTGTGATGCCATGATTAGAGATAGATATATTAAAACTGAGTCTACTGAGTTTGATGTGATAGTGAGTAGTCCCTTAGGTCACAGTGTGATCGTGAATAGGGTTTATAGAGATTGTCTTATTAGAATACAGGAGTATAAATTTCCGGGTGATTTGACGGAGTTGTCATTCCATAACTTCGATGTAATTTTGGGCATGGATTGGTTATCTAGACACCGGGTTATAATTGACTGTAGTCTAAAGCGAGTGACGCTTAGGACGGCAAATGGTGCAGAGGTATTAATGGTGGGCGATAGAAATGATTATCTCTCTAATGTTATTTCCACCATTACTGCTCTGAAATTTATCAGAAAGGGGCGTGAAGCCTATTTAGCACATGTGGTCGATTCACAGAAGGTTGATTTCAGTCTACAGAATATACCTACCATATGTGATTTTTCAGATATATTTCCAGAAGAACTTCCTGATCTACCACCGGTGAGAGAGGTGGAATTTGTAATTAATGTTTCAGATTTCTTTGATGACCTGAAAGGAAACATTGAGCATTTAATTGGTGATGGAAATATCCATAACAATTAAATATCATTTTTAATATTTATTTGTGTAATTGTAATCTTTGTTTATTTTTCGTAATAGTATTTGTATAATGTGTGTTTTTCTTTATGTAAGAATATGAATATAAATAAATGGTAATAAATGAATCGCATGTTGCATGTCAGTGACAGACTAATTATATTAGGAGATACAATTTCCTAAAAGAGGAAAGTAAATTATCCGGATTCTTATGTAAATGAAGCTCGAGCTATAAATAAATTAATTTTCACTAAATCAACTCCAGTAGAATAAAAAATCCCTGAAGTCCTTGAAGAGACAGGTCCCTGAAGCGATAGATTCCTGAAGAGACAGGTCCCTGAAGCGACAAATCCCTGAAGGGGCTCGTTTAGCAGGCAGGACTGGCTTGGACTGGACTAAATTCTATGATTAGACTGGACTGGTTTAGATTGGACTGGAACTAAGTCCTGACCTATGTTTGGTATGCATCGGACTAAGAGCTGCACTATTAAAATAATCCAGACCCGTATTTGGTTATGTTTCGGATTATTTATTTATTTATTTATTGTTTTAAAGAAACTATTTTTTAAATTTTATAAAATTGTAAATATAAAATATTATTAATAGATTTTTTTATTTTAATATTTATGGTACAGTATGGTTTGAACTAAAATTAGTACTATCTCTTGTTTGGTACTAAATGAGATTTGAAAAAATGATAATTGTATTTTATATTTGATATAGTAGAAGATTAATTAAACTAATATATTATTTAAAATCAATTACAAGAAAAATATAATTATTTAAATATTTTAAATTAAAATAAAATTGGTTAAAAATTAAATTTACATTAAATTGAATTAATTAAAATGGTTAAAATTTTAAATTATTATATATAGTATGAAAATATTTAATTTTTCAATAAAATAAAAAATTATATTATATTTTAAAATAAATAAAACTATTTAACTTAAATCTTGAATACAATAATAATATATTTTAGTTTATATTGAAAATATTAAAATATTTTAATAAAATATATTTAAAATACTAAAATATTTTAATAAAATATATTTAAGAATACGTGAACTTTATATATTAAAATATTTTAATAAAATATAAAGAATTTTCTCTTTATATACAACTCAGAGGTATAAAGAAGTGTGAGATGAGATGTGAATTTTATATATATATATATATATATATATATATATATATATATATATATATATACAAAAAAAGAATAGTTTATACTGAACTATTCCATACAAAACAAGTATTTGTTTGAATTATCTAAAAAACAGAGGAGATGAAGAGGACTATGGGGAGAATTGATAGAGAGGGGATTAAATAAGACTTAAGATTTGGAGGGGTTAATATAGTGCAGAATAGAGCCATCTTTTTTGTGGGCCCGGGATAATTAGTCCCACTTTTTCTAGTCCAGTGACGCACCAAACATGAGACTAAATTTTAGTCCAGTCCAGTCCAGTCTCATGTACCAAACGTGACCGAAGAGATAAGTCCCTGAAGTGATATAAGTCTATAAAGCGACAAATCCCTAAAGAGATAGGTCCCTGAAGCAACAAATCCATAAAGAGACAAGTCCCTGAAGTAACAAAAAGTCCATGGAATGACATAAGTCCCTGGAGGAACAAGAGTCCCTGGAGCGACACAAGTTCCTAAAGTGACAGAAGTTTCTGAAGGACTTAGCTTTCCTTAGTCAAGCAACAAGGTCATCTTCATATATTACTCTATGGAACCCACTCTGCTCAGCATTAACTTTGATCTGTAACCTTTCATTGGAAGAAGCAACAAATTCTGATATATCTTCGGTTCCAAATTTTGATTCTAGAAGGATATTTTTGCATTTGCATTTGTAAAAGCTAATCTATATTGAAACAGAAAACAAGAGCTATTGTTGCTCGCTAATAGACATACATACCATCAGCAGTTGTATCTTCAGTGTGACTCGAGTTTCCTCAAAATAAGTCTTAACATCTCTATCAAGCTTCTCATCAATTATTGGCATATTGGACAATGCTACTAGCTCTGATGGAGCATCGAGCGTTATCTTGAAAGTTCATCTCTCAGTTTTAAGGCAATTTTGAAAGAAAGTACAATTATACAGTTTTGCAACAATATCTAACACATTCACATATCCATATCTATTAATATACTGTCTTAAGGGTTTTTAAGTCTTTTAATATACTGTTTTTGTCATTAAGTAATTTTTTGGATGGAAGTTATCCTGAGGGAGGAAAATGATAATTTTTAAAACGTGAGAGTGCAAAGGATTGTTAACCGAAATGTCAGGGAGAAAATAAAAATATTTCAAAATAAAGCCTGCAAAAGCGCGTTATGGTGTTCACGTCTCAGAAACAAATAAAGCCTGCAAACCTGCTGGATGCGCCTTATTTTGAAAAAGCCCAATCCTCCATGTGAAAATATCTATTGATGTGTGATTTCTATTGTGCTCTCATGTACCAGCTGTATAAGATTATTATGTTATTTTTGTTAGTATTTTATATTCAACCAATCAAGGGCTATGTTTTATTACACAAGGATTGGTGATTTGTATATTTGGAGGGCTCAGATTCATTATTGTTAAGAGATCTACGGTAGATCTTATACATATTGAGATGTAATATGAGTTTACACTTAGAAACACAACATTTTTCCAGATTTCTTTCTCTTTGAACTCTCTCGTTTTTCCCTCTGTTTTCCAGATTGTTTGAAAAACCTCAACCCTCCACTTTCAAATTCCCTCTCTCTGTCAACCCACTCCAAAAAATCACCACAATCACCATTGCCATTCATGGCTTCTTCTTCAACGGAGCCAAACCACCTCCACAGTCCACACCAACAAAACTAACTTCCTCCCAAACAGGCGCTGTTCCAGTCCCAACTCTCCACCACCTCCGCTTCCTCCAAAGTTTGCTTCCCTCTCAAATTCGCCGCGCCGCGTCTCTCCGGTTGTCGTCTTTGCTGGTAATGCTTTTATTTTTCTATGTTGGTTTTAATTTTTTTGTTCAAATCTCTGCCATGATAATGCTTCTTCATTCAGATCTTCGCTGCTTGTTTTTCTTTTCTGCTGTTTTTTTATTTTTTATTTTTTAAAGTTTATTAGAGTGTTTCATAGAGTTATTTAAAATTGGATGAATTTTTAATAATTTATCATAAAAAAATAATATTTAATTATGTGTTAATAGTTTATCATTCAGATCGTCGCCGATAATTCTTTTATTTTTTTCTGTTGCTTTTTTTTTTTGGTTCAAATCTGTGCCATAATAGTGCTGCTTTTTTTTTTCTATTGATTTTTTTTATTTTTTCCTGCTGCTTGTTTTTTTTTTTTTTTTTTCTGTTGCTTTTTTACTGCTGCTTCATTCAGATCTTCAATAATTAACAAAAAAGCATTATGTTCTGTGGTTGAATATATATATATATATATATATATATATATATATATATATATATATATATATATATTAATGTTTGGTTTCTGAGATAAAAATTTAGTCTTGGAGTGAAAACGGAAGATGGCTTTGTGATAAATGGATGTCTTTGTGTTATCGTGGGTTTTATTTGGTTTCCTGGAAAGTTGAGATAAAAAAATGATGTGTTTTTGAAATAAAAATCGAATCTTGGATTGAAATCGAAAGATGTGTTTGTGTTTTGTTGCGGTATGTTTGGTTTCTGAGAAAGTGAAAAAAAAGGGTGTTTTTTGAGATAAAAAATCATGTGTTGGACTAAAATGAAATATGGGTATTTGGTAAATATCTGAAAACATTCATATATGTTGGTTTATTACTGTTTCCATGTATGTGTAGTAGATGTGAGACTCTTTTGGAAGATAATGGAACTACTTAATTGTATGAAATATCTCAATTTTATCTATTTTGCTTTTCATTGGCCGTTAATGGAGTGTTTTTTGCTGTTTTAAGTGACTTTACTTTTGTTTTGTTTTGTTGGTTTTTAACTCTTAAAATATACTCTTCGGTTTGTAAAATTCTAGCTTTGCCACTATCAACTTCTCGAAAAGTATGAAAATTTCGGTTTTTTGTTTTGTTTTAACTTCTTTCTTTCTCATAAAGCTGACTGTATTTATTTCAGATGAAAATGTCAAGAAGAATACCATTGATTGGAATGGGAAGTGTTGGAAAGAATGAAATCACTATAAGATAGGATAGCGAGGCATGGAAGCTTTCTGCACAAAGCAGACCAGCACTTTTTATTCATTAATAGTTGTTACCTATTAAGTAAACAACTGACTCTTATTAGTTCCCCCCGTTGTTTCCATTTCCCCCGCGGTTGCTTATGGCCCCCTCCACAATGAGAGATTGCTGTTCTTGAAGTAGGGCCCGTTTCCGGTCTTCAAGAGCTCGAATGCGGTCCCGGAGCTCTTGCATGGCTTTGGCCACGACCTCCGGATCGATAGGAGGCAAGTGCTCCCAGAAGGCAGCCAGGGTTTGCTCCCGTTGTTGCTTCTCGTTATCTATACGTAGAATTTCTTGATTGATTTGGGAAAGTCTTTCGACGGTAACTGGTGGATCCATCTCCCGAGAATATTAGTTTTGGATATTGAAACTTAGTATTATTAAATATTAATTTTTATTGGTTGGAGATGTGATCATAATTTCTCATAAGACATCAAGTGTTTCCTTTTAATTGGATTAAAAGGAGGTGATATGAGATATATATATATATATATATATATATATATATATATATATATATATATATTGAAGCCTTGTACAACATACTGATTTTCTTCCGATTGATTCCATTAATAGCAAAGAGAGAATTAATCCATCTTGTGTCTCGATTTTTTTTTGTATGATTCTCTTATTTTATTTACGTTTTGTTTCATTCAATTTATTTATATTATATTATAACACATTATCAGTACGATAAACTTATTAATGCGCTTTGTGAATACTATTCTGTTGGATTTTTTATATAAAAAAAATAAGTTTAGATTTACATATATAATATTACTACTTGATTGTAAAAATAAATAAAAGAGATAGAAATTATAAATATTATAAACTTTAATCCGGTAAGAAGTTTTGGATATAATAATATTATTTTTAATTTTCAGTTTATATAAAGTTTTGGACATAATAATATTGTTTTTAAGAAACCTATTTCTTCCCTATATGGACACTCTTTCTTTGATTCTCCTTCATCACCCATGTCAACCCCAGACCATACACAGGCATTTACTATGGCCTTTGATACTTTTAGAAAATATTATTAGGATTGGGCTTTCTTTTGAAAATATTGTAAGGACTGATCAAGGGAAGATCTGTTTTAGAAATCTGAGCATCTTCTGAAATATAGGCGTATTCCACAATATTAGTGATTTTTGAAGAAGTAGTACGGGTTATAGTAGGAGCAGCAGATATAGAAGAACTAAGCTGATTAGGGGTAGAAGAAGAGGAAGGAGGAACATATATTTATTTATTTATTTTTATATATCTTAAGTCGGTTATGCTGATTATATTTATTATTTATATAATTTATTTATCGTTACGCATCTTGAAGTTGACTATACCAACAACATGTACTATTTATACATTTCATTTATTGTTAATACATTTTACTTCAATACTCTTTATTTTAAATAAATTTGCATATGTACAGTCTAATTAATATTTACTTATCTATAGCTATTTCTATACATATTACTTTTATATGCCTATTTAATTATTAGATATGATTTATACTTATTATGCACTATTCTTAATGTATTTAATCAAAACTAATTATTATTATTATTTTGTATGAATGAACGCTGTTGAAAAATATCAAACCTTAAGAGCCTGCAGTTCGTTGCCCTAGATATTTCTAGAAGCAATTACCTTTCCTGGACTCTGGATACTGAAATGCATTTACAAGCCATGAATTTGCAAGACACGGTTAAGGAAGAAAATGAGACATTCCTACAGGATAAGGCCAAGGCCATAATCTTTCTTAGACATCATCTACATGAGAATCTAAAAGTCCAATATTTCACAGTGAAAGACCCGTTAATATTGTGAAAAAATTTAAAAGATCGATATGCTCATCAAATGGATGTATTAATCCAAAAAGCAAGATATGATTGGATCCACCTACGATTACAAGATTTCAAACAGTTACTGAATATAATTCTGTCTTATTCAAGATTACTTTATCACTAAAATTGTGTGGTGAAACAGTGATTGAGCATGATATGTTAGAAAAGACGTTCTCCACTTTTCATGCTTCGAATGTGCTCCTGCAGCAGCAATACAGAGAACGTCGATTTCAAAAATATTCAGAACTAATCTCGTATTTGTTGGTTACTGAATAAAACAATGAGTTGCTAATGAAAAATCATGAATTACGTCTAACTGGTTCATCAACATTCCCTGAAGTGAATGCTAATAGATATAAAAGCCATAGACGTGGTCGGGGTCATGGATGAGGACACGGACAATAGTATGGTTCTCGTGGTCGTGGGTATGGTTCTTATGGTCGTGGTAGTTACAAATCCTCAGGGAATCGTAATACCAATAATACGCTCCAGAAGTGAAACGCCCATGTGGCTAAGCAAGATAAAAGAAGAAATCAAATTAAAGATGATAAAATCACTAAAAGCAATAAAGAGGTTTGTTTTAGATGTGGTGTCGCTGAACATTGGTCGCGTACTTGTCGTACGCCTAAACATCTGATAGATCTATACCAAGCATCCATAAGAGGAAAGAAAAAGGAAATTGAGGCAAATCTTGCGAATCTCTCAGATCCATAAAATATTACTCATCTTGATGGTCCAGACTTTTTTAGAAGTGGAGCACTAAAGTGGTCTATACTTCCCTGAAAATCAGCCCACGAATTAGTGGCAACTGTTGTGTGACCAAGTCTTAGCCGAGAGTTTGATAGGAACCTCGGCCAAACTTGGCTATAAATATCCTTGGTCCCCAAACTCGAAAGAGAATGGAAATTGTGACTCTGGCCACACTAATTAGGGTCTTATTATGACTGCTTTTTACACTTTATTTGGATAGCTAGTAATGGGGATGTCTATACCAACTAGAATATGTCAATCATCGATTTGTTTTGTGTGTGCGTTTTTATCCTTTCTTTTTCTTTGCAATCAAGTATGATGTATCTTTTGTGCCTCTGTTTTTTGTTAATAACTAATATCTATTTTTGTTTAATGAAATAAAGGATATGGATAGACTATCTGTTTCTAGTGGAAAAGATAAAAGTATATGTTTGATTGATAGTGCAACAACACATTCTATTCTTCGTGATAAAGAGTATTTCTCAAATTTGATATCACTTAAAGCTGATGTGAATACTATAGCAGGTATTGCAGACCGGATTGAATAGTGAAAAATGAGAAAAAAATGAAAAATTGGAAAACTGAACCAGAGAGCATCGCGACCTGGTCACTGCGACCACAGGTCGCGATGGCTCGCTCGCGGTGAAAAACGCAAAAATCTGGCAGTGAGTACCGCGACCAGTCACCGCGACCACAGGTCGCGATGGCTTGCTCGCGATGAAAATGGCAAAACCTGGCAGTGAGCATCGCGACCAGCCACCGCGACCACAGGTCGCGATGGACTGCTTGCGATGAAATTGTCAAAAACGGGCAGAGAGCAGCGC
This sequence comes from Xanthoceras sorbifolium, assembly GCA_003430845.1. Classification (NCBI taxonomy): domain Eukaryota; kingdom Viridiplantae; phylum Streptophyta; class Magnoliopsida; order Sapindales; family Sapindaceae; genus Xanthoceras; species Xanthoceras sorbifolium. Next base: position 3,743,041 of record CM010622.1, on the reverse strand, counting down.
GACCACTCGCGCGATCAAGGCGCGCTCGCGAGGAAGGCGGTGCGCGCACTCCAGTGAGCATCGCGACCTGGTGCCGCGACCACAGGTCGCGACGGCGGTCGCGGTAGCGACAAAAATATAAAAAAAAATTTTGGCTTCTCGCGGAAGCCACAGAAAAACAGAAAGAAAGAGACAGACCGAGAGAGAGAAAAAGAAAAGAAAAGAAAAGGAAGAAGAGAAGGAGAAGAGAAAGAAAAGGGAAGAAAAGAAAAAAAAGAAGAAGAAGAAAGAGAGAGAAGAGAAAAGGAAGTGTAGGTGGAAAGGAAAAGGGGAAGAAATCGTGGAACCGCGGTTTGTCGAACGAAAAACGGTACCGAGGTAGGTGTACTCTTGTTTTCGAAATCGTTTCGAAAAGTCTTTCGTTAGTGTTTTGTTTTCGTTTTCGATTCTCGTTTTCGTTTCGTTTTCGATTTCGTTAAAAAGTTTTCAATTTCGATTATTCGTATGAAAAGTGTTTATTTTATATGTAAAATTGATGATTTGTAGATCTATGATTGATTTCGGACCGATTTTATGATAGATTATATTTTGATTGTATTTTCGAACATTTCGATTTCGTTAAAAATATTTAATTGAGATTTTCGTAAAACTATTGATTATGTTTCTTGATGAATATTGTGTGATTTGGATGTATATTGAATAATTATTGCTATTGATTAACTATTGCGATATTTACTGTGAGTAGAGTTTATCCGAAACGGCCTTAGGATACGTAAACATAGAAATGGATATAGGAGGTTGGTATACCAGCTGGGTTTTACTGAGCAGTACTACGCCGTTATTATTGTGTGATTGTTGTTGCGGGGCAATCTCGGACAATCACATCGATTTTAGTGATCGTTGTTGCGGGGCAATCTCGGACGATCACAATGATACTAGCGATTGTTGTTGCGGGGCAATCTCGGACGATCGCGATGATATTAGTGATTGTTGTTGCGGGGCAATCTCGGACAATCACGTGATATCAGTGACTGTTGTTGCGGGGCAACCCCGGACGTCACATTGACCCATATTCCAGTCCTAGAATGTTTAGTATTCTAGTGGGCCAGAATTGATTGAAATTGAAAAGTGAACCGAATGATTTTAGTGATAGCATTCATTATTGACTTCATTATTGAAATTAAAGTAATTGGAATTGTTTAATGCTTTGATTTTCGAAATTTAATTGTTTTGAAATGCAATAGAAATGGAATTGTTTTGATATATATTGTGATTTATATACATTTATATTGTGATTTATTTAATTGAGTTTTTAGTACACCCACTAAGCTTTATGCTTAGCACGTTAGTTTGTTTCTAACGCGTAGGTACCAGGAATCCAGAGGAGGCTAGAGACTGAAGGAAGAGCAAGTTGTAGACCGAGTCACAGAGATTGTACAGTTGGGTAGCTATATTTATGTTATGTGTATATATATTTTGAAAGCATGCATATACAGGAAATTTGTAAATACGTTTTGTAAAATATTTTGTAATTAATTAGTTTATGATTTATGTTTTTTATTATTAAAACTGTTTGTAAATATTAAGGTCTATTTTGTTTTATTTTATAACTGTTCTGATAAGTCGCACTAAACGGCAGAGTGCGCAATTGTTTAAAATTATATAGAAGTGTTGTTGGAAATTGTATTGGAATTATTTTGTGTAAAAGCAGGTTTTTGGAAAGTCCGAAAAACAAACGGTAATCTGCCGGATTTTCGTAAAAAGTTTAATTATTTGTTTTGGGCTCACAATGATTTTAAAATGTAAAATGAAGTTATGAAAAGTTTTTGAAAGTCCGAGTAGCGCACCCCGGTTCGGTCAGGCCGGGTCGGGTCGGGGGGTGCTACAAAATGTGGCAGTTGACCTCATATACTTAATTATTATCAACATGCAAACCTAGAAACCCATAAACTCTCCTAGGTTTCGTTTGCTTGACAAAACATGGCTTGGTTCACATCTTGGATGAACATCTCTGTTTTTGGGGTGATAGGATGAGGCTGTGATGATGCACGCTATCAGGTATAGTGAAACCCATGGGGGTTTGCCCGATTGGAGATAGAGGAATCTCCGTTAAGGTAGTTTGCTGGGGGGTTACGCTCTTTATTTAGATTGTTCAGATCCATGATTTTAAGGTACCTTCAGAGGAACAAAATTTATTTAGATTGTTCAGATCCATGGTTTCAAGGTACCTTCAGAGGAACAGAACAGACCCTCCTTCTAGCGACAAATTGTTGACAGTAAAAAATGGGTCAGGGGGTTAACAATGGTCACAATGCCACGTAAGGTGATTTAATGGCTAGTTGAGCTGATAATATTTTATTTTCAACCTTTGAGGTCTGCGAGAAGGTTCTCGGCTGAGGTGAGAACCTTGTAAATTCGAGCTATTGAGTGAATATCTGAAAACAAAGGAAGATCGGTGAGGAGTACTGGACTTGTACCGTCGATTAAGCTCTGACAATCATGTCAGTTTAGATATAATAGAGAAATCAATGAATTAATTGAGATAGTTTTAGGGTTGGTGAGCTGTATTAAATAACATATCTTACTTCTTTTTCAATGACCCTATTTATAGTGAACCAGACATTCCTCTTGTTTTCTTCTATTTAGTGAATGCTCAGGTTGTCTGTGAATAGAGTCAGTCACATATTACCTTAAACAAGAATTACATGTCTTTTCGAAGCACCTATCTAGGGATGGGACATGATGGGTAGTTGAACGGTAAACTGTAGAACTTGGACAATTAATGTTTCTGACCTTGTTGATGACAAAATTCTAAGTTCGGTCGGATTCGTTATAAATGTTGGTAGACACATTAAATGTGGGCAGTCTTTGATCCGATCAGGGCCGTACCATTTCTTACTGACACTGCGCTGACAGATAATTAATGTTCTGCGAGATCATTAAAGTGCTCGAATGATTATACTTTGAACCGACCATCATCTCGGCGATAGATGGTAAAATGACATCGTGGTTGCCCTTAACCAAAAAGGGGCTACCTGGTGTCAAAACGACAGTGTACCGGTCTCATGATAACATTGCATTATCTGGATAGAAATTACTCATAACAAATATAATAACTAAAAAAATCAATAACAAATAGACTAAACTAATAACCACAAAAATACCATATTTTCCTTTTAATAAATTTCACATTACCATAAATCAAAACATAAAACAAGTTTAAAAAACCTAAAATCTAATAAAAATAAGTAGAACCAACCCTTTTTTTTTTTTTCGAAACAAGTCTAGTATAGTAGTACTGAACAAAAACAGAGCAAAAAAAGAAAAAAAATCATGGAAAAACATAAAGTGTTTTCTAGAAATAGAAAAACAAAAGAGTTTAGCACAATATTTTAACAGAGAAACCACAAACCTATGTGACAAGAGACGCGAAGATTGGCGGAGGTGACGACAAATGCAAATATCGGCGACAATGAGGAGCGATTGCAAATGGATCAAGAAAGCCGGCAGCTGCGAGGAGCGACTGTAAATGGATCAAGGAGAGCGGCGACAGCGACAAGAGACGCAAAGACTGGCTAGTGGATGGCTCTGTGCAGGATAAAGGGAAGGCCGAGAGAATTTGAGAGAGAGCGACAAATAGCGAGAGAAAAAAAAAATCTTAAAATGGTTGATCTAGTTTTTTTATTTATATATGGCTGGTCGGTTCAGGTTGAATTTGAATCCAAATCCAAATCCGGTTCAGAATCCAAGATCTGGTCCAAAAAAAATCTAAAATTTGGTTTGAAAAAATCTTAATTCGGTCTAAAATTTAAAAATATCCAAATCTGATCCGAACTCCAAAATCCAAAATCTGAATCCAATCTGTAAAAAAAGAAAAAATCATGAGAAAGATGACACTTTTAGCCTGAAAATATAGAGAAACTTATTAACAAATGTTATGGATATGGTGCACAAATGTTGTTAACTGATCAAAGAGAAATTATTATAATTTTTATATATTCATATAATTTTGTGTAATTACACATATATGTTCGGAGAGTTAGTAGAATTCCCCCACAATAAAAACATAATCTCGGACTAAAAACAATAAAAAGATTTTCAAAACAAAATGAAATAAAATAAAATCTCAAGGGGGAGTTCGCGTGACAGGTCAAGTTTGTCTCAGAAAAGTAATGAAGCCTGCAAAGTGCAAACCAGCTGGATGCAGCCTTATTTTAAAAACAGGCAATCCTCCATGTGAAGATTTTAAACCTAACTTTATTTATTTTAGTAATATTATCAAAAACACTCCCGACGTATTTAAATATATCGTTTTACCACCCACTATTTTCGTATTTAACAAAAATATTCCCACCATTACATTTTCCATCCAAAAAGTCAACATAGTTAATTTGACCGTTAAATGCAAGGGTAATAAAGTAATACAGCATAAAAAAATATTTAAATGTATAATGAATTAATATTTAATAATATTTAAGTTTTTTTTTTGAACAAATAATATTTAAGCTGTGTGGTGTGAATATGGTTCCATAACATTTATTTATTTATTTTTATTTTTTTGAATATTATCATTCTCCCCATAACATGCATGAAAAATTTTCATTAAAAAAAATTGGTCTGAATTTCCACCGTGCATTTCGAATTTTCACCATATTAAAAAAAAAAAATTAAAAAGCGATGGATATAATCCACACCAAGAACTAGAGATGAATCTCTACCTCCATGAGAGGGTACCCTACAAGACCTAGATCCATTTTAGCACCTTACACCGGCGCGGCCTCCCTAAAAAATCCCCACCCAGCGATAAAAATGTTCCTCCCCCCCCCCCCCCCCCCCCCCCCCCCCCCCACTCTCTACCTCCATGAGAGGGTACCCTGCCACACCTAGATCCATTTTAGCACCTTACACCAGCGCGGCCTCCCTAAAAAATCCCCACCCAGTGATAAAAATGTTTTGAGTGAAACTGAAAGATGTGTTTTGTTGGGGTATGTTTGGTTTCTGAGAAAGTGAAAGAAAAGAGTGTTTTTTTAGATAAAATTCATGTGTTGGACTAAAATGGAATATGGGTATTTGGGATATATCTGAAAATATTCATGAGAAGCTGTTGGATTATTGTTTCCATGTATGTGTAGCAGATGTGAGACTCTTTTTGGAAGATAATTCTAGCTTTGGCATTATCTCCTAATCGTAAAAAGTACTGAAATTTTCATTCTTTTTCGTTTTAACTTCCATCTTTCTCATAAAACTGTATTTGATATGCAGGAAAATGTCAAGGAGAAGTCCATTAACTATCGTGATTATTTAGCAGCACTGGAATGGGAAGTGTTGGAAAGAAAATTTTAATAGGTATTTGAGCCACCTTTATTCATTCTTATATTAATATCTTCTTTTTTTCACATATTAAAAAGTAATACAATAATTTAATAAATTTGTGGTGGGTCAATCTAAATTTATTTTAGTTTCTATTTTCATTTTATATAATGTAAAATTTGATTAAATTTTGTTAAAGAAAACTAGGTCGGGGACTAATACTATTATGTAAATACAAACTTGTGAGTTGAAAGACACTTGTTTTTGTGTACTTGTATTTATTATATTTTTTTATTGGGAATTTAGTAAAATTGCTCAAAAATAAATTTAAAATTGCAAATGTATCCACCCTCTACTTACTTTTGCAAGCTCTACCCAAACTCTTTTTTTTTTTGGACAAAAATGCCTTCATTTTACCATTCTCACACTATTTTTTTCATTGTCTTCTTCTTCTTCCTCACCTGGTTCTTTTTCATTTGTTTTTTCATTGTTTTTCTTCTTCACATTTTGTTATTTTTGCTCTCTTCTCTTTTCCATAGATCTCTTACCGAACCTAAGTTAAAAAAATCTCTGTTTCTCATCTTCCTAAACTCCGGTCTTTACAAAATCATTCAAACCATCTCACAAAGTCCTAATATTGAAAAATTTCAAGCTTAGTGTTAAATTTTTATTTTTACTATAATTGATTATAATTATAATTATTAGTTAATGTACATCTTTCTGGGTTTTTAATCAATTTTAGGCATTTCACATTTGTAAATTCTCTATTAAAGAAATGAAGAACGGATTTATTAATTTTTTTTTTCATCGGGCCGGCATGATGATATTTTCATCGGGTCGGCATGATGAAAAAAAATACTGATATTTTTAATTTTTGTAGACAACCCTTCAAAACTTATAGAAAAAACTTCCTTACGACCCAGATAGAACCATATCAAAGAAGGCCTACGATCCACTTGCATTCAACTAGGAGGATTATTACCTTTCATATGTTCGCGGAGAACGGGCCATGGTGGGAGATTGACAATGTAAGTATAATCATATAGTTATTTTGACAGTTCAATGTATATATAAGTGAAATGACAGTTATATATGTTTAATGTAGTTATTGATGTCTGTCAACGTCGATAGTTATCACTGGGTCTTAGCGGCATTTAATTTTGTGGAAAGAAAAATACGGGTATATGAGTCATTGTGTCAGGACACTGATCTATCTTTTCGGGAGCAATTTGTCTCCCCACTTGCACATTTTTTGCTCTCACTTATGTGCAACGGAGACTATTATGAAAATAAGCGGAGAAAAGTACAACTGACTCCATTCGTTTACAAAAGACTAGGTCCTAATACTGTTCTACAACAATGTGGGGCGTAAGTCATATTGAACTCTATCTTTTTATACTAATTGTTATTTTATATTGAAAAATAATTGACGGTATTGTTATATTGATTTTATTGCAGTGGTCACTGTGGTGCATTTCTACTTATGTATGTTAAATACATCGTTGCACACAGACAGAAGTTCGATTTCAAAGCGAACCAAATGAAAGCTCTTAGGAGGAAAATGTCTATTGAAATATTTGCAACCATTAGACGATGATGAAACATAATATTGACATGTACTATTTCCCAAATTATTCTTTATGTGAATAAATATTTTCTGTAATATCGGTTCTCTTGGAAAATGTAAGCACATGTGGCCTGTAAACCTGCAATGTCAGTCTTATGCTCAATCATGCTAATTTTCAATAAAATATGTGAATAAATATTTTCTGTAATATTGGGTTATTAGAACCATTTCTTGCTGGCTCCCAGTTAGTGAATATAATAGGGTAAATTGCACTCAAGTACCCTGACGTTTATCATAATTGCACATTTAATGCCAGTTTTGCCATAATTGCACTCGATTACCTTGTAATCCGTTGACTATCGTTAAAGTAACGGTTGACCAAACGGATTCAGGTAAAATGACGAGACTGCCCCTGCAAAGGAAAAAACAAAAAAAAATTTTGAAAAGTCAAATCCGGGTTTGATCGCGAACCCAGATGGGTTTGAAAGCGAACCTAGATGGGTTCGAAAGCGAACCCAGATGGGTTCGAACACGAACCCAGTTGCTGGGTTCGCGATCGAACATAGTTGCTGGGTTCGCGATCGAACCCAGATCAAAATTTTTTTAAAAAATATTTTTAATATGACATGGCATGTTCTTATTGGTTGGATGATTTTTTTAAATTTTTTAAAAATAAATTTAAACGTAAAAGACTAATTTGCCCCTGAATCCGTTTGGTCAACCGTTACTTTAACGGCGGTCAACGGATTACAGGGTACTCGAGTGTAATTATGGCCAAATTGACATTAAACGTGCAATTACGTTATAAGTCAGGGTACTTGAGTGCAATTCGCCCAATATAGTATAAAGCTGCCATTAGATATAACAAAACGAGAAATGATTAAAAAAGACTAAAGTGAATAATTAAAATATTATCCTCTGAAAAGTGATTAAAACAAAACGGAAAATGATTAAAACATTATCCTCAGAAAAGTGAATCCAAAAACTATATAAATGTCAACAAATTATCAGAGACACTGAAGTCCATCTCCTGCAATGATTGAAAGAAAAATGCAATTAGATACAACAAAACGGAAAATGATATCTTACATAAAACATCGAAGCTACATATGATTAACAATACCTTATAGCAAATTATTATCATGTCGCTAGTTTAGATATTTTAGGATTCTCGCATGTTTAGCTGTTATCATAGGCATAAGTCTCGAAGCTACTTCAACATCATTAATTGAACATATTACAGACGTGGTTCGAACCAACTCTTCATTACTGTTTCAAACACCCTGAACATCTTCTAACTTGTCACTTTCTCTGTCTTCATTACTAAAATCATCAACAAATTGATCTCCATCATGAACCGTAATATCATTGCAATTTAGTGTGTAGCCCTTCTAAATATAATTACTTCCTTTCAATGAAGGAAACTGAAAATTGATGGGATGGTGTTGTTGTTTAGATGACTCTGGAAAACATTTCTGCTTCAATTGTGGGCCACTATGCTCAATCTCAAACACGGTTATACAAACTAAAGGGTTAATATTTTTTTGACGTAATAATATTACAATATCATCATCATCACTTATCATGCTTGGACGGATGGTATGAGCAATTATCTTTATAATAACTCGAAAACTATTTCTATCAATCCCAGTGACATCATACACTTGATCTAATAGTTGAGCAAAAGTTGCATCTCTTGGAAATAACACCCATTTTGATCTCTTGCCATCATACCAATAAACCCCCTGTTCACATACCCAATGTCCATTATAATTAATTATCAATTGTACATCATCCATATTCATTCCTGCATAAAAAATTAAAAATTAAATTAAACTTTGCATCATGTTGATCCAGTGGTAACAATCTCGGGGAGATATGGCCCGACACTATCAAAATGTTAGGTAGGGTCGGCCCGATGAAAAAAAAGTATCGGGTATGGCTGACCCGATGAAAAAAGTATCGGGTAGGGCCGGCTCGATGAAAATTTTATCATGCCGGCCCGATAAAATTTTCATCTGGCCGGCATGATGAAATTTTCATCGAGCTAGCCCGATGAAAAAAAATAACAATTGATACATTCGTTCTTCATTTCTTTGATGAAGGATTTACAAATGTGAAATGCCTAAAATTGATTGAAAACCCATAAAGATTTGCATTGACTAAAATTATAATTATAACCAATTATAGTAAAAATAAAAGTTTGATACTAACTGTAACACCCCCTGACCCGACCCGACTGGATCGACCCAGGGAGCGTTACCGGGTTTTCAAAACTTTCTAAATTCTCGTTTCTCATTTCAAACCATTTAAAATCATATCATTTTGTAATTCAAAAAAATATTTTTCTAGTGAGCCCATCGAAATACTCTTTAAAAAAAATTTCGGCAGAGTTTCCTTTGTTTTTCAGATTTCCCAAAACCTGTTTTTCCACAACTCAAATCAAACAAAAATCACAATAACACTTCAAATATCGTTTTCAATCAATTGCGCACTCTGCCGTTTAGTGTGACTTTTCCACAGTTTTAAAATAAAAGAATTCAGAATTCAATATTTACAAACATTCTAAAAATGAAAAACAGAAATCATAAAATTATTTACAAAACATAAAGGTAAACTCTTCGAAATTACAGACTGCTGTATATGCACGCTAATCCAAATATAATATACAAAATGTTATAACTACCCAAATCACTGTAGTGACTCTGAACTCTTCTCTGCAGCTTGTGCCTCTTCAGTCCTTTCCGTCCTCGGTATCTTTAGTACCTACGCATTAGAAACAAAACTAACGCGCTAAGCAATACTGCTTAGTGGGTGTACACTAAACTTAAGTATTAAAATTAGAAATAATCTTCAGTATATAACGAAATATCACATTATAATCAAATATAAATAAATTCAATGCAAATCATTTACAATGCAAATCAATTACAGAAATAAAACTGTTGAAATCATTTCAAAGTGACACTCATTACAATAAATAATTCATGTAATCATTCATTTCTGGCCCTCTTGAATACTTAACATATACCAGGACTGGAATATGGGTCGTTCGACCACAGTGACTGTCTGTCGAACATAGCTCCCACCCTAGGACGAATCCTTAGAGTGGTACGTATCTCCCTACCCTAGGACCGAGGGTTCGGACCCTAGAGAGGTACATATCTCCCTATCCCAGGAACGAATCCTTAGGAGGGTACATGTCTCCCTACCCCAGGACGAATCCGTGAGGAGGTACGTGTCTCTCTACCCCTGGACGAATCCATGAGGAGGTACATGATATATCATCAATAGCAATGTCAATATCGGTGCAGTACTGCTCACTGAACCCAGTTGGTATACCAACCTCCTATATCCATTTCTATGTCTAAGTATCCTAGGGCCGTTTCGATAAAACATTTTCAAATATTCACTATAATTTACAATCAATGGTCACTCAATAAATTCAAACGATATTCTCAAAATATACTTATATGATTTCATGAAAGGTAACCAATAGTCAGACAATATTCTAACAAGAGTAAGTTCAATGAAATCGTAATAATTGAAATACGATCGAAATACGAGTAAAATACGCTCAAGATATAAAATCATTCCAAAGAATGTATTATAAACACATAATAACAAAATACTTCAAATAAATCGCAGATTCAAATTAAAACTACTTAATACTTTTGTAAAGAATTCGAAAACGGGTGTACACCAACCTGGATAACGTTTTCTTTCGAGAAATCGTGTTTCTAGGGTTTTCTTTTTCCTCTCCTTTCTCTTTCTCTTTTCCCTTTTCTTCCTTTCCTTCTCTCTCTCCTTCCTCTTCTCTTTTTCTTCTTCTTCCTCCTCCTCTTCTTCTTCTTCCTTCTCTTCTTCTTCTTCTTCTTCTTCCTCTTCTCTTCTTCTTTTTCTTTTTCTCTCTCTCTCTCTCTCTCTCTCTCTCTCTCTCTCTCTCTCGGTCTCTCTTTTCCCTTTCTGTTTTTCTGTCTGTCTTTTTCAAGTGGCTTCCTCGACAAGCTTATTTTTTAAAAAAAAATTTCGGTCGTCGTGACCTGTGGTCGCGGTACTCATTGGACCAACTTCACCGCCTTCATCACGATCACACATCGCGGTATCTTGGTCGCGATGGTGGTCGCCATGCTCACTGCCCGAATTTCATCTTTTCATCGCGATCTGTGGTCGCGGTGACTGGTCGCGATGCTCACTACCAAGAATCACCATTTTTCATCGCGAGCAGCTCATCGCAATCTGTGGTCGCGATGAGTGGTCGCGATACTCACTGTCTCAGTTTTTCACTCTTCTCTTCACGCATCGTTTTCAACCGTTCAATTTGGTCCACCTGAAAACCATAAAAATATTCAAATCACAACATTTTTATTCACATATTCAAATTGAATTATCCAAAATTTTGGGATGTTACACTAACCTTGGAATTTTTCAATGTTGGGACTTTGTGAGATGATTTGAATTATTTTGCAAAGGTCGGGTTTAGAAAGATGAGAAACAGAGATTTTCTTAGCTTAGGTTTGGTAAGAGATCTATGGAGAAGAGAAGAGAGCAAAAATAACAAAATGTGAAGAAGAAAAATAATGAAAGAACAAGTGAAGAAGAACTGGGTGAGGAAGAAGAAGAAGACAGTGAAAAAAATATTGTGTAGGAAGGGTTAAATGAGGACATTTTTGTCCAAAAAAAGGGTTTAGGTAGAGCTTATAAAAGTTAGTGGAGGGTGGGTACATTTACAATTTTGGATTTATTTTTGGACAACTTTGCTAAATTTCCTTTTTTATTTGGCATTTGCAAATGAAAATCTGGGCGTTCCAGCTAGAATACTAGCTCTTGAGGCGACTCAACTATTCAATTGTACATCGAGATTATTAGTAAATATTAGTTGTATGTTTGACTATTATGAAATATTATGTAAGTATTAGTTGTATGTTAGATTTTATATGTTGTTAGGTGAATATTAGTTGTATGTTTGAAATATTATGTGAGTATTAGTTGTATGTTAGACTTTATATGTTGTTAGGTGAATATTAAGTGAATATTAGTTATATGTTGGACTTTATATGTTGTATCTTCATGTATATATACCACACAAGGCTAATGAAAATTTGAAAACATTTTTTCCTCCATTATATTTTTTGCCACTTTCATTATTTTACACATTTCCTCCATTATATTTTCTGTCATTTTCTATTTTACATGGCATCAGAGAAGTAAAACAACATGGCAGATGCAAATCAAACACCAACAGAAAAATCAATTTCCAAACACCAACAACATTACTCAAGGCATGGATCCATCCAGTCCATATTTTGCCCATCATTTGGATCAAACCGGTCACATGCTCATTCCAACGAAACTCAATGGAGCCAATTATCCATAATGGAGTAAATCCAAAAACAAAATTGGTTTCATGGATGGATCTATTGAGCCACCCTCTGAAACAGAGCATCCAATAGAGTATGCTCTTTGGAATCAATGTAATAGCATGATTTTATCATGGCTCGCTCACTCGGTGAAATCTGATTTAGCCAAGGGAGTCGTTCATGCCAAAATGGCTCGTCAAGTGTAGGAAGATTTCAAAGACCAGTTCTCACAGAAAAACGCTCTAGCAATTTATTAGATTCAAAAGCCACTTGCACGATGACAGTCTCAGCCTATTTCACAAAACTCAAGAGTCTTTGGGACGAATTAGACTCATATCGTCCAATTTCTGCTTGTAACCAGATGAAGGCACACATTGAGTAAAGAGAAGAAGATCGGATGATGCAGTTCCTCATGGGTCTAAATGACACTTACAATGTTGTTCGTAGCAACATCCTTATGATAACTCCATTGCCAAATGTTTGTCAAGCCTATTGTAACATCCCGGATTTCGGGTGATGAATTTTTGATATATGTGATATATGTGAAAATAAAATTTTACTATTTGAGGGGGTGTAAATGTAATTAAATGTATGGTTATTTTATGATTTCCAGCGGACCGAATTGAATAGTGAAAAATGAATGAAAAATGAAAAATTGGAAAACTGGACCAGAGAGCATCGCGACCTGGTCACCGCGACCACAGGTCGCGACAGCTCGCTCGCGGTGAAAAACGCAAAAATCTGGCAGTGAGTACCGCGACCAGTCACCGCGACCACAGGTCGCGCTGGCTTGCTCGCGATGAAAATGGCAAAACCTGGCAGTGAGCAACGCGACCAGCCACCGCGACCACAGGTCGCGATGGACTGCTCGCGATGAAATTGTCAAAAACGGGCAGAGAGCAACGCGACCAGTCGCGCGACCAGGACGCGCTCGCGACGAAGGCGGTGCGCGCACTCCAGTGAGTGCCGCGACCTGGTGCCGCGACCACAGGTCGCGACGGCGGTCGCGATGGCGAAAAAAATATAAAAAAAAGAGAAGCTTCTCGCAGAAGCTAGAGAAAACAGAAACAGAAAAGAGAAGAGAGAGTGACCGAGAGAAAAGGAGAGAAAAGAGAGAAGAAAAAGAAGAAGAAGAAGAAAGAAGAAGAAGAAAGAAAAGAAAAGAAAAAGAGGAAGAAGAGGAAGAAGGAGAAAGGAAAGGGAAAGGGAAAGGAAAACGAAATCGTGGAACCGCGGTTTGTCGAACGAAAAATACGGATTCGAGGTAGGTGTACGTTGTTTTTCGAAATCGTTACGAAAAGCATTTCGTTATCGTTTACGTTTTTATTTTCGTTACGTTTCTCGTTTTCGTTTAGATTTCGATTTCGTTAATTGTTTCCGATTTCGATTTCGTTATTTGTTTTCGATTTTGATTTTGTTAAATGTTTTCGATTTCGATTTTCGATGTGTAAAAATTGATGATTGATATACTTATGGTTGATTATGGAAAGATTTTATACGAGATCGCATTTGGTTGTGTTTTGAATATTTCCGATTTCGTTTTAAACAGTTGATTTAGACTTGTATGTGAATATTGTTCATATTTCTTGAAGTTTATTGTGTGATTTATATGACTATTGAATGATTATCGATTATTATTGAGTAATTATTGCGAAATTGATTGTGAATTTGGTTTATCGAAACGGCCCTAGGATACGTAGACATAGAAGTGGATATAGGAGGTTGGTATACCAGCTGGGTTTTATTGAGCAGTACTGCGCCGATATTGATTGATTGATATTGATGATATTGATGTACCTCCTCTTGGATTCGTCCAGAGGCTGGGAGATACGTACCTCCTCGGGATTCGTCCCGGGGGTTGGGAGTTAATGTACCTTCCCAAGGATTCGTTCCTGGGATAGGGAGCTATGTACCTCTCTAGGTTCTGTACCCACGGTCCTAGAGTTGGGAGACACGTACCTCCTCAGAATTCGTTCTGGGGGTTGGGAGCTTGACCCATATTCCAGTCCGTATATGTTTAGTATTCTAGTGGGCCAAAATTGATAGAATTGAAAGTGAATCGAATGATTTTATTGATCGAATTCTTATGATGATTTCATTATTGTACTTCGAGAAATTGAAATTGTTTAATGATTTAATTTTGGAAATTCAATTGTTTTGAAATCGATTAGTGATGAAAATGTTTATCTTGTGGTTTATTGCTTTTTAAAGACTAATTATATTGTAGTTTATTTAATTGAGTTTTTAGTACACCCACTAAGCTTTATGCTTAGCGCGTTAGTTTGTGTCTAACGCGTAGGTACCAGGAATCCGGACGAGGCGAAAGACTGAAGACCTGGAGAAATTGCAGACCGAGTCACAAGATTGTACAGTTGGGTAGCTATACTTTTGTTATGTATATATATTCTGAAAGCATGCATATACAGGGAATTTGTAAATAAGTTTTGTAAAACGTTTTGTAATTAATTATTTTATGATTACTGTCTTTTATTATTTAAATGTAAATAGTAAAGTTTGATTTGTTATTATTTTATAAACTATTTGTGAAAGTCGCACTAAACGGCAGAGTGCGCAACTGATTGAAAGTGATAGAAGTGTTTGTGAAATGAGAATTGTTTTTGAATTGATTGTGTAAAAGCAGGTTTTTGGAAAGTCCGAAAAACAAACGGCACTCTGCCGAATTTTCGTAAAAAGTTTAAAATGTTTTATGGGCTCACGGTGATTTTGAAACGTAAAATGAAGTTTTGGAAAAGTTATGAAAGTCCGAGTAGCGTACCCCGGATCGGTCCGGCCGGATCGGGTCGGGGGGTGCTACACCTATTCTCTAGTCAACCAAAAAGAAATGCAGTGACAAGTGACATCAAAGACAACTAAGAACTTCTCCATCGCTGCGGCAATTCAGAATCATTCAGACAACTCCTTAAACAAATTAAAGAACAAGTACTGTGAATACTGTAACCGAAAAGGACACACAATTAAAAATTGTCGGACTCTAAAGTTTCACTACAAACACTGTGATAGAAGAGACCATGCTGAGGATAGATGCAAATACAAGAATGTCACGTGGAAACCCAACATTACAAGCAATCAACAATGTCAACCACAACAACAATGTGGATTTCGAAAGAATCCTTTTCCTGCTACTAATGCAACAAATTCTTTTCAATCTACACATGAAGTCTATCCACATGACACTAGCAACACAAGTCAAGTTTCTAACCCGAACAACGTCTTGCACGAATTTTCCACCGAGCAACTTTAACAGCTTTCTCGTGCTTTATCAATGATGAGTTCAAACCATAGTGCTGGTAATAAAAACACTTATGCAAATACGACAAGTCTTTATCCATTTTTTTATGCTTCAATTAATTCTGTATTTACAAAGCCATAAATTTTGAATAGTAGAGCCACCAATCATATCACTTCTGATTCCACACTTTTCACCCAAACACAATCATCATCCTTGACTATTGTTAATTTACTAACATGATCTACAACCCCAATCACTTCAATGGACACTATATCTTTTAATTCTAATATCACTTTAGATGATGTTTTATGTGTTCCTAGTTTTCGCTTAAATTTAATTTCTGTAAGCAAACTTACCTTTGCCCTAAATTGTTGTGCCATTTTTTTTCCATCTTTTGTGTCCTACAGGACTTGGTTACTGGGAAGATGATTGGCTCGAGTAAATAACATGATGGTCTCTATTACATGCCTCCGTGGCAAAGGATGTCAATCTGTCATCAAATTTCACACCCTTCCAATCTATGGCATATGCGTTTTGGACATCCATCACCATCTCATCTTAAATTAGATTCTTCTTTATTATCTTCAAATAATATTTCTTATAATAATAATTGTACTGTTTGTCTCATGACAAAACAAACAAGACTTCCATTTCCATTAAGTTCCATATCAACTCATACTCCATTTGATTTATTGCATTGTGATATTTGGGGTCCTTACAAAGTTCATACACACTCAG
The DNA here is from genome assembly GCA_003430845.1 of Xanthoceras sorbifolium. NCBI lineage: Eukaryota > Viridiplantae > Streptophyta > Magnoliopsida > Sapindales > Sapindaceae > Xanthoceras > Xanthoceras sorbifolium. The sequence continues at coordinate 3,726,837 of CM010622.1, read as the reverse complement.
GGGAACGATTCTTTCTTACCAATGTAGATAACTTTACAAGATGCACATGGATATTCCTTATACAACACAAATTTGAAACTCAAAACATTTTGAAATCTTTCATTGATTTTGCTCACACTCAGTTTCATACCTATGTCAAAGCAGTCAGAGTAGACAATGGTTCTGAATTTTTATTTATGAAAAAAAATTTTAGACTTTATGGCATTGAATATCAACGCACTTGTGTTTATACTTCACAGCAAAATGGAGTCGTTGAAAGGAAACATCGTCATATTCTCACCGTGGCATGAGCACTACTTTTTCAATCTCATTTACCTTTGCATTTCTGGGGTGAATGTGTTTTAACTGCAGTTTATCTCATTAATCGGTTACCATCACCACTGCTATCAAATAAAACACATTTTGAATTGCTATATAATCGCCTGCCATCACTTAATCACCTAAATATTTTTGGTTGTTTATGTTATGCAACTGTTGTACACCCCATTCAAATATTTGAATCTCATACAAAACGTTGCATCTTTGTTGGATATTTGACTGGGTAAAAGGGATACAAACTATATGACATGGAAACTAAGAAATTTGGTCAGTCGTGATGTTAAATTTCATGAAACTATTTTTCCTTTTTCATCTGTCTCTACCCCATCCACTTCTAATTTTATGGTGCCTAATTTCCTTTATAAGACCACAGAAATGCAAGCAAACATCTTGTTCCATCTCATCCACACATCTAACACCAATCCTCACCCACCCAAGCAAACAGAAACACCTAATACACATGAAGCCATCTCATCCACACATCTTGTTCCCTCCAGGCTCCAGCATTGATCAACCTTCCACAAACACACCAGACGCCGAAACCTTACCACCACTTTCAGACCTATTAAACATTCCTTCTAAAACTACTATCATTCCACCTCCGAGACAGTCAACACAGCCTATGTGATATCCGGCATGTCATAGAGATTTTCTGATATCATCTCAGGCACATCAGTCTACCTCTGGACCAAGTCCTACACTAGGTACTCGATATCCACTCTCTGATTTTCTTTCCTACTCACGTTTTTCACCTTCTCATTCTACTTTTCGAGTTAATATCACAGATTACACTGAGCCCAAAAATTATGCTCAAGCTGTCCTTAATCCACATTGGCGACAAGCTATGAATACAGAATTAGAGGCCTTGCAGCTTAATAACACATGGAGCTTAGTCCCTCTGCCCATTAGCCTCAAACTAATTGGTTGCAAATGAGTCTACAAAATCAAATACAAATCTGATGGCACCATTGAACGCTACAAGGCTCGTTTTGTTGCTAAATGATACAATCAAGTTGAGGGCATTGACTATCAAGAAACATTTTCTCCAACAGCAAAGCTTACAACACTTCATTGTCTTCTTACTGTCGCTGTTGCTTGCCATTGGCACATCTACCAATTAGACGTTCAAAATAATTTCCTCCATGGCGACCTTCATGAGGTTCTCTACATGGAACCTTCACCTAGTCTTCGCCGACAGGGGGAGAACACTGTATGTCGGCTCAACAAGTCTCTTTATGGACTTAAACAAGCATCAAGAAATTAGTTTTCCATATTTTCAGATACTATCAGAAAGGCCGGCTATCAACAATCAAAGGATGATTATTCCATTTTCAACAAGACTCAAGGTACTTCTTTTACAGCAGTTCTTATATATGTTGATGACATACTTCTCACAGGAAATTATCTACATGAAATGGAACGTCTCAAAAGATTCCTTCTTAAATGCTTCTGTAGCATCCCAAATTTCGGATAAATAATTTTGAATATGTGGATATAAAATTTTTGTGAGTTGAGGGGTGTAAATGTAATTAAATGTAACGGTCCAGAAATGATGCATAAAAAGTGAAAAACTGGGACAATGAGTACCGCGACCTGGTCACCGCAACCACAGGTCGTGATAAACTGCTCGCGATGAAAAAAATGAAATCCGGACAGTGAGCATGGCGACCACCAGCGCGACCAGGGCACCGCGAGGTATGCTCGCGATGAAAGCGGTAGAGTTGCTCCAGTGAGCAACGCGACCTGGTGGCGTGACCACAGGTCGCGATGACCGAAATGATATAAAAAAAAATTGGCTTCTGTGAGAAGCCACGAAACAGAACAGAAAAGAGAACAGAGAGGGAGAGACCGAAAGAAGAAGAAAAAGAAAAGAAAAGAATAAGAAGAAGAAGAAGAAGAGGAAGAAGAGAAGAAGAAGAAGAAGAAAAGAAGAAGAAGAGAAAGAAGAGAAGAAGAAGAGAAGGGAAAGAAGAAGAAAAGAAAAGAAAGAAAAGAGGAAGAGAAAGGAAAGAGGAGGAAGAAAGAAAAGAAAGGAAAAAGGAAAACTCAGAAGGAAAAGGACGTAGAACCGGTAAAACAGTATCCAGGTTGGTGTACACACGTTTCTGAACTTAGTTTTGATAAATGTTTTGATTTAGTACGTTTAGAAATATAGTTCTGAATTTTATATATACTCGTATTGCATATTTGTCTATTGTTGGACTTTATGTGCGATATTCTATTATTATGGAAATTTGAATAAAAACGTATGTTTTCAAAACCTGCTTTACAATTAGTGTTTGATTTTCCTATTTATGGATTTTGATTTAAAATGATAAAGTCTGAAACCAAAGAAGTAATTTGTTTTGAGTTTTAACGGCCCTGATATATGTATAGGGATATATGGATATAGGAGATTGACATGTCAATTGGGTGAATATATGGCAGTACTGCACCGTGATGTATGATGTCTCTGATTGTTGATAATACGGATACCATTTCCTTGTGAAATGGGAAACCGACTGTTTACTACGGACACCATTTCCTCGTGAAATGGGAAACCGACTGTGAAAATATCCGGATACCATTTCCTTGTGAAATGGGAAACCGACTGTTTATATAGAGGGATACCATTTCATATGAGATAGGAAACCCGACTGTAAAACTCGTAATCCAGTCCTGTACACCCTGTTATGTGTATCACGGGCCAGATTGAGAATTTCTAGTTAGCAAATGTGATGAAAAATAAAGCATGATATTAAACTTCATTCCAGAAATTTTGAAATAATGTATGTTTACCTAGTTTCAGTAATTGAAAAACGTTTGTTATAAATATTATATTTCTAAAATTCTATTTTTAAGCTTTATTGTTTATTTATATTTTCGAATTTTTGAATTTACGATATAATGTTTTAGATATACTGTTTTATATTATATTTCCATTTATTTTAGTGTACACCCACTAAGCAGTATTGCTTAGCGCGTTAGTTTTGTTTCTAACGCGTAGGTAATAAAGATACCGAGGAAGGAAAAGACTGAAGAGGCACCAGCTGCAGAGGAGAGTTCAGAGTCATACTCACCATCATTTCGGGTAGTTAATTATATAGATATTTCTGTATAATGTAATTAGATATGCATGCATATACCGAGAATTTGTAATTATGTGCTGTAATTAATTATTTTCTGTTTTCTGTTTTTCATTTACGAAGGACTGTAATTAATGAAATGTTTTATAAACTGTTTGAAAGTCGCACTAAACGGCAGAGTGCGCATTTGAATGAAATGAGATTTGAAGTGTTGTGGATTTTATGTGATTTGAGTTTTATTTGAAACAGGTTTTGGGAAATCAGAAAAACAGAGGGAACTCTGCCGAAATTTTTAAAAGTGTATTTCGATGGGCTCACTAAACAAATATTTTTAAAATACAAATTGATATGATTTTCAATGGTTTGAAAGAAATAAAGTGAATTTAGAAAGTTTTGAAAACCCGATAACGCTCCCTGGGTCGATCCAGTCGGGTCAGTTCAGGGGGTGTTACAGCTTCCGTATCAAAGATCTTGGAAACTTGAAGTACTTTCTCGGTATTGAATTCTCTCGCTTTAGAAAATGTATTTTTATGTCACAAAGAAAGTATGTGTTGGACATTCTACAAGATTCTGGACTCCTAGGCACATGTCCCAACAATTTCCTAATGGAGCAGAATTTGAAACTTACTTCCACTGATGGAGCATTGCTAAATGATCCAACAAAGTACATAAGACTAGTTGGCAGATTGATATATCTTACAGTGACAAGACCCTATATAGTCTATTCAGTTCGTACATTGAGCAAGTTCATGCAAGAACCTAGAATACCTCATTAGGACACTGCCATTCGATTCCTCAAATACGTCAAAGGACATCTGGTTATGGATTATTACTTCCTTCCAATAACAGCTTAACTTTGAAAGTTTTTTGTGATTCAGATTAGGGAGGTTGTCGCGCCACAAGAAGATCAATTACATGCTATTTTATTTTCCTTGGAAGTTCTCTCATATCATGAAAATCTAAGAAGCAAGCCAATGTCTCTAGATCATCAGTTGAGGCTGAATATCAAGCAATGGCTAACACATGTTTGGAGCTAACTTGGTTGCGTTACATACTACATGACCTAAAAGTTCCTCAAACAACTTCTATACCATTGTTTTGCGACAATCAGACAGCTTTACACATTGCTGCGAATCCTGGCTTTCATGAGCGTACAAAGCACATTGAGATAGACTGTCATATAGTACGAGAAAAAGTACAAGCCAAAATAATTAATCCTTCTTTTGTTCCTTCACACTTGCAACTGGCTGATGTATTTACGTAGGCTTTATGAAATGATCAGTTTGTGAATTTGCGTAACAAGTTGGGACTTCATGATATTCACTCTCCAACTTGAGGGGGAGTATTAGTAAATATTAGTTGTATGTTTAACTATTATGACATATTATGTGATTATTAGTTGTATGTTAGACTTTATATGTTGTTAGGTGAGTATTACTTGTATGTTTAAAATTTAGGTGAGTGTTAGTGTATGTTACACTTTATATGTTGTTAGGTGAGTATTACTTGTATGTTTGAAATATTAGGTAAGTGTTAGTTGTATGTTAGACTTTATATGTTGTTAGGTGAATATTATGTGAGTATTAATTGTATATTAGACTTTATATGTTGTATCTTCATGAATATATACCACACAAGGTTAATGAAAATTTTAAAACATTTTTTCCTCCATTATATTTTCTATCACTTTCATTATTTTACACATTCCCTCCATTATATTTTCTGTCATTTTCATTATTTGACAGAGATGAGATTGACAGATTCAGACTAACTGTCCAATGTTCATTTGTAAATTCATGAGCTTTGTGCCACAGGCCGGTATCAAGAAGATCAGAGGATCGCATGTAAGTTACTCGGATGCACTTATGTAAAAGAGAATCCAGAGCTATATGAGCAAAGACATTTGTTTTTGTATCTTCATTTAGAAGTACATTTACAGCAAAAACCATTATTTAAAATTTAAACAAAGTTGAGTCATTAGTCATTAGGAAAAAAATGAGTTGTTTGATGGAATTATGTATCTGTTTAATGGAGGATTAGTTTTTTCATTGATTTTTATGAATGATTACAGAATATATTTTATATACTCAGATTGGACATTAATACCTGCCTCTCCTAACATAATTAACTAAACCTGTAACAACCTAGCTGCCACCTCATATTGTTGCCTAACTGCCAGTTCACTCCAACTAACTGCCTAGACTCACATTGCATCTCTTCAGTTTTCCATTACGTTTTTGATCATATGTTGAATTGTTGATTCATGCGAGCTGAACGCTACATTAGATAGAAAACTGAAGAGATGAATGATTTTAAATATGTACATTAACTGTCTCCAAGTAACTGCTTAGACTCACGTTGTATGAATGATTCATGTCTCTTAACTACTTAATGCGGATCTTGTTTTAATTTAGGTCAAGGTAAAAGAACTTAAAAGCTGCGAAAAAGCTGTAGAATCATAAAAGCAAAATCTCGCACTCAGAGAGGATCAACCAAAAAAAGAATAAAAAGATTTTCAACACAAAACAAAATAAAAAAAAAATCTCAAAAGGGTAAGGAGTACAATGTACATGTGATAGGTCAGGTTTTCTCCACTCAAGTCTCTTGCCTCGGAATCAATAAAGGCAAAATTTAAACATATAAATTTGTATATAGACCCATATTTAGAGATGATTTACCAATTAGTTTTTTAATTTACAAAAGAATGACTCATTATCTAATTATTTAATATTTGGGGTGGAGAATCACCACTAGTCATGGCCATTGGAAACGAACCGGCGGTTCCGGTTCCAGAACCGCCGGTTCCGGTTCCTTTTTTTGTTTAACCGAAACCGGGACCGGGGAGGTCCCGGTTCCGGTTCGGGTTGGAACCGGGGGGGAACTGCCGGTTCCGGTTCAACCGGGGGGGAACTGCCGGTTCCGGTTCCCCCCCGGTTCTTTTGGAACCGTCGGTTGAACCGCCGGTTTCAAAACCTGAACCGGCTCCAATAAAAAAAATTGAATTTTTTTTTCAAATTTAAAAATTTAATAAAATTAATAAAAAGTTAAAAAATTAAACTAATGAATAAACCAAAGGTAATAAATCATTGTGGATGGACAATTAAAACTTTAGAAGTGTGTACATATATATATATATATATATATATATATGCAAAGGTAGTTTCAAAATATATTCACTTTCAATGTGTGATTGGTTATATATATAGATAAGTAAAGATGGTTCAAGTCTTGTACACTTTCAATGTGGGATTTGAGAATATAGTTAAAAATAGTCTACACTAGTCTCACATTGAAAGTAAAAGAGAAGTGTAGGAGATGAAGTTTTATATAAAATGATAGTAAGTAGTCCCACATTGAAAAGAAAATTGTAGTGTAGGAAGTTGAGTGCTTATAAGTAGTCCCACATTGGAAAAAAAAGAGAAGTGTAGGAAGTTGAGTGCTTATAAAAGGGATGAGTATTTGTTGGGTTATGACTTAAGTGATATGTGGCCCAACAATAGTATTGGGTCATTTACTCATATTTATTTATAAATTATTATATGGCCCAACAATGTTGGGATATATATTTGTTTATATATATATATATATATATATATATAATTATATACATATATGTTTATATATATATATATGTGTGTGTGTTTATATATATATAATTATATATATATTAGTAAAAAATTTAAAAGTTTTTTTTAAAAAAAAAAAAAAAAAACCGGGAACCAAACCGGGCGTTAAAAGTTTTCATTTTTGTATGAAAAGTGTTTACTTTATATGTATAATCGAGGATTGATACACCTATTGTTGATTTCGGAAAGAGTTTATGATAGATCTCATTTTGATTGTGTTTTGTATATTTCGATCTCGTTCTAAATAGTTGATTTATCCTTTTATATGATTATTGTTTATTTTCTTGAAGAATACTATGTGTCTTGTATGTTTAATTGAGTACTTATTGTTTATTGATTAATTATTGTGAAATTTATTGTGAATATCGTTTATCGGAAACGGCCCTAGGATACTTAGACATAGAAATGGATATAGGAGGTTGGTATACCAGCTGGGTTTTACTGAGCAGTACTGCGCCGATACTGATTGATTGATATTGATGATACTGATGTACCTCCTCTTAGATTCGTCCAGAGGCTGGGAGATACGTACCTCCTCAGGATTCGTCCTGGGGGTTGGGAGTTAATGTACCTTCCCAAGGATTCGTTCCTGGGATAGGGAGCTATGTACCTCTCTAGGTTCCGTACCCACGGTCCTAGAGTTGGGAGACACGTACCTCCTCAGAATTCGTTCTGGGGGTTGGGAGCTTGACCCATATTCCAGTCCGAGTATGTTTAGTATTCTAGTGGGCCAGAAATGATTTGAATTGAAACTGAACTGAATGATTTGATGGATCGAATTCATATGTTGGTTTCATTATTAATTTAATTGTTTTGAAAGTGATTTAGAAATGAAAATCATATTGTGGTTTATTGCTTCTTTAAAGAACAATTATATTGTGAGTTATTTAATTGAGTTGTTAGTACACCCACTAAGCTTTATGCTTAGCGCGTTAGTTTTGTGTCTAACGCGTAGGTACCAGGAATCCAGAAGAGCCTAAGGATTGAAGGAAGAACGAGTTGCAGACCGAGTCACAGAGTTTGTACAGTTGGGTAGCTATATTTTTGTTATGTGTATATATATTCTGAAAGCATGCATATACAGGGAATTTGTAAATACGTTTTGTAAAATGTTTTGTAATTAATTAGTTTATGATTTATGTCTTTTATTATTAAAAATGTTTAAGTTCAATTTATTTTATTTTATAAACTATTTTGATAAGTCGCACTAAACGGCAGAGTGCGCAACTGTTTGAAATTGTTATAGAAGTGTTTGTGAAAAATGTGAATTTTGGATTGTTTTGTGTAAAAGCAGGTTTTTGGAAAGTCCGAAAAACAAACGGTACTCTGCCGAAATTTTCGTGAAAAGTTTATTTATTTATGGGCTCACAATGATTTTTGAAACGTATAAAACTAATTTTGGAAAGTTCTGAAAACCGGTAGCGCTCCCCGGGTCGGGTCGGGGGGTGCTACATTTGTGCTCACTGCCAAGAATCACTATTCTTCATCGCGAGCAGCTCATCGCGATCTGTGGTCGCGATGGCCAGGTCGCGATACTCACTGTCTCAGTTTTTCAATCTTCTCTTTATGCATCGTTTCGACCGTTCAAATTGGTCCATTATGAAACCTAAAAATAAACATACATTTAATTACAATTTTCACCCCTCAAATCATAAAAATCATATTCACATATTCAAAATGACTTCAATCATACTTTTCATATGTATTCGAAATTAGGGATGTTACACATGGGGCACTACAACTTGTAAAGATAGAATGCACGTGACCAGCAAGACGTCTGGGACACCAGGGTGGTGCGGGTCAAAGTCACTCCGACGGTCAAGTTAGGGAATGCTAATAAGTATGTAATGCTCATAAATGGAGATGAGTGAGTAATACTTCCTGTTATCTTAGCGATTGAGGTATCCTTGGTCGAAGGAGATGTAAGATCGGCTGATCAAGGTACAATCGAAAGGTTATCAGAGAAGATGAACAATGGCCGGAATGTGTTGTCTAAATGTAGATAGGTCTAGGATCTAAGTTTTTTGGTCCCCCCTCTCTTTGGAGAATCATCCTCTATTTATAGGGGATGGATACTTCTGCCTGTTGAGGGACTCCATCATTACCTCTCCTTGCTATCTCCAACCAATGAGGTATTTAGATGCTTCCTTTGATCTGGCCGTTATAGATTGTCACTATAGTTTGTGTAGGGTCGTCTTTTTAAAGTAAATCATGATTTGGTCTCCTACAAATAGGAGGAAATTGTATGTCGTACGACATGTGGTTGTGACGATCAATCGTGATGTAGTGCGACATATCGACTGGACGTCGACCTGAGATGAGTATGTCGTGCGACGTAATTCCCCTAAGCGTGGATACTGGGTTATTTCCCTTGTTGCTACTCGGATGTTTTGGGGTATTGAGTGTATGTCGTACTGCATGAAAGCCTCACATCGAGCCTGTGTCGTACTACATAGATGTCATTCCATTTTTGGACTCTGGGCCTAGTCTTTGAAATATACTTTAGGCTTCTTGGCTGGATCCTCGCTTATATTTTGGGCCTGACATATTTTGGCTACTACACTTAATTATTATCAACATGCAAACCTAGAAACCCATAAACTCTACTAGGTTTCATTTGCTTGACAAAACATGGCTTGGTTCACGTCTTAGGTGAACATCTCCGCTTTTGGGGTGATAGGAGGATGTTGTGATGATGCACGCTATCAGGTATAGTGAAAACTATGGGGGTTTGCCTGATTGGTGATAGAGGAATCTCCATTGAGGTAGTTTGCTGAGGGCTACGCTATTTAATTAGTTGTTCAGATCTATGGTTTCAAGGTACTTTAAAAGCAACAGAACAACCTCTTCTTCTAGCGCCAAATTATTGACAGTAAAAAATGGGTCAGGGGGTCAACAATGGTCAACTATGCCACATAAGGTGATTTAATGGCTAGTTGACCTGATAATGTTTTATTTCAACCTTTAAGGTCTGCGAGAAGGTTCTCGGCTGAGGTGAGAACCTTATAAATTCGAGCTATTGAGTGAATATCTGAAAATAAAAGAAGATCGGTGAGGAGTGCTGGACTTGTACCGTCGATTAAGCTCTGACGATCATGTCAATTCAGATATAATAGATAAATCAATGAATTAATTGAGAGAGTTTTAGGGTTGGTGAGTTGTATTAAATAACATACCTTACTTCTTTTTCAATGACCCTATTTATAGTGAACCAAACATTCCTCTTGTTTTCTTCTATTTAGTGAATGCTCAGGTTGTCTGTGAATAGAGTCAGTCACATGTTACCTTAAACAAGAATTACATGTCTTTTCGAAGCACCTATCTAGGGATGGAATATGATAGGTAGTTGAATGGTAAACTGTAGAACTGGGACAATTAATGTCTGACCTTGTTGATGACAAAATTCTAAGCTCGGTCGGGTTTGTTATAAATGTTGGTAGACACATTAAATATGGGCAGCCTTTGATCCGATCAGGGCCGTACCATTTCTTGCTCACACTGCGATGACAGGTAATTAATGTTCTGCAAGATCATTAAAGTGCTTGAATGATTATACCTTTAACCGACCATCCTCTCGGCGATAAATGGTAAAATAATGTCGAGGTTGTCTTTAACTAAAAAAGGGCTACCTGGTGTCAAAACGACAGTGTATCGGTCTCGTGATGACATTGCATTATCTGGATAGAAATTACTCATAACAAAGATAATAACTAAAAAAATCAATAACAAATAGACTAAACTAATAACCACAAAAATACAATATACATTTCCATATTTTCCTTTTAATAAATTTCACATTACCATAAATCAAAGCATAAAACAAGTTAAAAAAAACCTAAAATCTAATAAAAATAAGTAGAATCAACCCAATTTTTTCTTTTTTGGAAACAAGTCTAGTACAGTAGTACTGAACAAAAACAGAGCAAAAAAAGAAAAAAAATCATGGAAAAACATAAAGAACCTGTTTGGCAAGACTTTTACTGTGGATTTTTGACTTTTCGGAAGCTCTTTTTGCAAAAACTATATATTTTGGTTTTGATTGGAAGAGCTTTTAAAGGTTAAAAAACTCTTCTATGGAATATCCAAACATTGCCAAAAGGGCTTTTAGACTCAAAAAGTCAAAAGCTGGCTTCCAAAAGCCGTGCCAAACAGGCCCAAAGTGTTTTCTAGAAATAGAAAAACAAAAAAGTTCAACACAATCTTTTAACGGAGAAACCACAAACCTGTGCGACAAGAGACGCAAAGACTGGCGGAGGTGACAACAAACACAAATACCGTCGACAACGAGGAGCGATTGCAAATGGATCAAGAAGGCCAGCGACGACGAGAAGCGACTGCAAATGGATCAAGAAGAGCGGCAACAGCGACAAGAGACGCGAAGATTGGCTAGTGGATGGCTTTATGCAGGATAAGGGGAGGCCGAGAGAATTTGAGAGACAGAGAGAGCGACAAATAGTGAGAGAAAAAAAATATCTTAAAATGGTTAGATCTAGTTTTTTTTTATTATTTATATATGGCGGGTCGGCTCAGGTTGAATTCAAATCCAAATCCAAATTCGGTTCGGAATCCAAGATCTAGTCCTAAAAAAATCTAAAATTTGGTTTGAAAAAATCTTAATTCAGTCCAAAATTTAAAAATATCTGAATCTAATCCGAACTTCAAAATTTAAAATCTGAATCCGATCCATAAAAAAAAGAAAATATCATGAGGAAGATGACACTTTTAGCCTGAAAATAAAGAGAGCCATACTAACAAACATTATGGACATGGTGCACTAATGTCGGTCAACTGGTCAAAAGAAATTATTATAATTTTTATATATTCATATAATTTTGTGGGGTAATTGCAACAACTACCCATGTATTTAGGCATAATTGCACAAAAATCTGAGAATAATTGATAATAACAATAACTCCCCTTTGACATGTTGACTAACCGTTGACCACAGTTAGTCACTAACTGTCAAATGGGTAAAATCGTCATTTTAGAAAAATAAAATTTAAAAAAAAATTAAAAAATAGACCAGATGAGATCTGGTCTATTAGATGAGATAAAAATATCTTCATCCAATGGACCAAATCATCTGAGAAAAACATTACCAAAAAAAAAATTAATTTTTTTTTCAAATTTTTTTGTTTACAAATATGCTTCTTCTTCCAATTTTTTTTTCTTTTTTCAATTTCTTTCTTCTTCATTTTTTTTCTTTTTTCCTCCATCTTCTTCTTTTTATTCTTCCTCTATCTTCCTCTTCTTCTACTTCTGAATTTTTTTTCGAATTCTTCTTCTTCTTTTATTTTTTTTTTTGTTCTTTCTCTTTTTTTTTTTCGGATTTTCCTCTTCTTCTTCTTCTTCTCTTTTTTTTCCAGATTTTTTTTATTTTTATTATTTATCTTCTTTCTTCTTTTTCTCTTCTTTTTTTTTTTCTAGATTTTTTTTTATTTTTATTCTTCCTCCTCCTTTTCTTCTTCTTATTTTTTCAGATTTTTTTTAAAATTTTTTAAAAAATAATTTTACCACCGTTGATGACTAATTGTGGTCAATGGTTAGTCAACCGGTCAAAGGAGAGTTATTATTATTATCAATTATTCTTAAATTTTTATACAATTATGTCTATATACACATAAAATTATTGTAAATACCCCTAATTTTGTTCAATTATATATATATATATATATATATATATATATATATATATATATATATATATATATATATATCTGCGCAGAGTTAAGTGCAGTTACCCAAAAATAAAAACATGATCTCGGACTAAAAACAATAAAAAGATTTTCAAAACAAAATGAAATGAAATAAAATCTCAAGACTCAAGAGGGAGTTCACGTGACAGGTCAAGTTTGTCTCAGAAAATTAATAAAGCCTGCAAACCTGCTGGATGCAGCCTTATTTTTTTTCTCCTCCTCTCTTTATTTCCCTAACATTCCCAGTAGCCTCCGCCAACTTAGTTTTCTCTCGACTCTCATTTCACGCCACCTGCCTCCACTTCGCCGTGCCGGTCATCTTCTTCATATCTTCTCATTACCCTCACCTTCTCCGTACTCTTATTTTCCTCCTCTTCCTTCCCTGCTCTCATCTTCCCCAGCCGACTCTCAACTCCCACTTGATGTTTGCTTCCTCGCCCCAACGTGTCTCTCCAGTCCCCGCGCGCTCCTCCTGCTTGCTACCTCTCCGGTCCCCACGCGCTCCCGCTGCTTGCTTTCTCGCTGCGCCGCGTTTCTCCGGTCGTCATCGCTGGTAATTCTTTTAAATCTGTGTCATGATAATGCTTCTTTTTTTTTCTATTGATTTTTTTTTCTTCTGCTTACTTTTTTTTTCTGTTGATTTTTTACTGCTTCTTCAGATCTTCAATAATTAACAAGTTATAAACATAATTCTATTTTTTTTTTCTGTTGCTTTTTTTTTTAAATCTTTGTCATGATAATGCTTTTTTTTTTCTATTGATTTTTTTTATTTTTTTCTGCTGCTTACTTTTTTTTTTCTGTTTGTTTTTTACTGCTTCTTCAGATCTTCAATACTTAACAAGTTATAAACATAACTGAAACGAACAACACTCTTTTGTAGTTCTCTATGTTAGTTGGTTATGTTCTGAAGATTTTTTTTTTTTTTTTTATGTTTGGTTTCTGAGACAAAAATTAAGTCATGGAGTAAAAATGGAAGATGGCTTTGTGATAAATGAATATCTTTGTGTTATCTTGTGTTTTGTTTGGTTTACTGGAGAGTGAGATAAAAAAAAATGAAGTGTTTTTGAAATACAAATGGAGTCTTGGATTGAAAGTGTTTTTCTTTTCTGTTGGTTTTTTACTGCATCTTCATTCAGATCTTCAATAATTAACAAAAAAAAAAAAAAGCATTAGGTTCTGTGGTTGTTTTTTTTTTTTTTTTTTTTTTTGTTTATGTTTTGTTTGTTTTCTGATATAAAAAAAATGGAGCCTTGGAGTCTTGGAGTGAAAAAATGGAAGATGGGTTTGTGATAAATGGATTGTCTTTATGTTATCGTGGGTTTTGTTTGGTATACGGGAAGGTGGAAGGAAAAAAAAAAAAAAAGGTGTTTTTGAGATAAAAATTGAGTTTTGGAGTGAAACTGAAATATGCGTTTTGTGTTTTGTTGGGTTATGTTTGGTTTCTGAGAAAGTGAAAGAAAAAAAAGGTGTTTTTGAGATAAAAATCATGTGTTGGACTAAAATGGAATATGGGTATTTGGGATATATCTGAAAATGTTCATCAGTAGCTGTTGGATTATTGTTTCCATGTATGTGTAGTAGATGTAAGACTTTTGGAAGATATTTGAAATACTTAATTGTATGAAATATCTCTATTATTTATTTTGCTTTTCATTGGCCTGTTAATGGAGTGTTTTTTCTGTTTTAAGTGACTTTTGTTTTGTTTTGTTGGTTTTTGACTGTTGAAATATACTCTGTTTTTAAAATTCTAGCTTTGGCATTATCTACTAGACTACTAATCGAAAAAAGTTCTGAAATTTTCCTTTTTTTTGTTTTAACTTCCTTCTTTCTCATAAAACTGTATTTGATACGCAGGAAAATGTCAAGAAGAAGACCGTTAACTACTGTGATTATTTAGTAGTACTGGAATGGGAAGTGTTGGAAAGAAAATTTCACCGGGTATTTAAGCCACCTTTATTCATTCTTTTATTAATGTCTTCTTTTTTTTACATATTAAAAAGTAATATAATAATTTAATAACATATTTTTCATTGACTTATTGTCCGTCCTAAAAAAATTCAGTCATTTACATGTATCTTATTTTATATTATTTAATTAGACATGATATATATAATATGTTATAACACCTATTATAAGTAGGTAAATTATATCATTTAATATTAATATTCTATTATTAGGTATATGACAAGTCATTTTAAATTTTATTTAGTTTATATAATTATTAAAATTTTAATTATATGAACTAAAATAATAAATTTATAATAATTTAAAGTTATAAAAGTTAAAAATAAAAATAAGAGGACTAAAATAAAATTAGTTATAAAATTTTTAAAAATAATTAAATATTAACACACGTGCCACTCCAAGGTTGGTCCTTGGAGTGACTGTGCTACAACAGTCGCCTTATACGACTCTTGCTAGCACTCCTCATAGAAGGTTTGTTTGGGCGGTAGAACCCATTGAATCAAAGAGACATTCTTGGGTCTAGTTATATTAATGAGGTATTCTTGGGTAGATCAATATTGGATTGGCCCGAAAAAGCCCACCTACTTTCTTTGCTTCAATTTTAGTTTATATCAATAACATTATTTTTTATTTTGGAAAAAAAAAATAGTAATAACATATTATTATTGTATTATTGTTAATATTTATTCTATTTTTTACTTGGCATTTGCAGATGCCTCGTCTTATAGTACATCAATTTGCCAATCTATTAAGACACTCGGGTCTAATGCAAAAATATTGGTGATGGATGTACGCAGGACCCATATTGGATTAGCGTTGTGCTCGCTTGCCTACGGAGGAAATTGCACATTATTCAAAAAATTGGCTGTGGTCATGGTACCATCTACGGTAATAATTTTTTAAATTATTATAAAATTTTATTTATTTTAATATTGATAATATTATAAATTTTTCGAATTAAATTTGGACCCTTACGCCATAAATTTTTGTAGATGTATCAATTTGGTCATCTGGAACTTACTGAAAATATTAAAAAAAAGATAGTTGACTCTGTTGAAATGACTTAAAACTATAATTTTACCCTCAAAATTTTAAAAATATTAGTAATAATTTAAAGAGTAATATGGTCATATTATATTAATTTTTTAAAAACTAAATGTTAAAAACATTTTAAAAAAAGTTTCACGATGTTTCGTTAAAAAAAATTTAAACTATATTCTGAAAAAATATAATATTTTTAAAAAATTTTAAATTATATTTTTTTAAATGGAAGATCCATGTAAATTTTATTTTTAAAAAACTTGACCAGATTATCCTTCTAATTATTAAAAATATGTTTAAAAATTTGAGGGTAAAATTATAGTTCAACTCATTCAAATAGAATTAAGGGCAAAATCTGTCTTTTTAACATTTTAAGTTAGTTTGACTGTTAAAAAAATTAATCATAGGGACCAAATTGATATATTTACGAAAACTTAAGTTTCAAATATACCAATAAACGAAACTGTTGCGTTAATATAATTATCCAAAAGTGAGGAACTAAATTGAAAATTGGCTATTTAATTTTTGCAGAGGTATTTTCCGAACGAATGAGCCCGAGAACATATATAAATCGAAATCTGGTAAAGATCGCCTTCTAACGAGAAACAAGGACATCATATTGAATGATCTCAAGAATTTTGTTCAAACAAATAATGAGATTCGGGGGTTCATTGTCGACTATCCAATAACCCCTGAGGAGAAAAAAAATGATCCAGATTTAGTTGGTACTGAAAAAATGGTTAAGGACCTCATGGAAGATATGACCAAGAGCGGGCTTTTTAAAAATCCATACTGCTTTTGGATGAAACAAACACGTCTAGACAAGCGCGGTCTCTACTTGAAAAGCAACAGGGATACTTAAAGAAACTCAAAGCGGAGATTGAAAAGGAAAAGGATTTCCAAGCGCTTATGAGCAAAACAAGCATATTCGAGGAGAAATAAGACTAATTTTACTTATATAATATTACTACCTGATGATTGCAAAATAAATAAAAAACCTAGAAGCTCTAAATATCATAAACTTTAATCCAGTAAGAACACGAAGTTCTGGATTTAGTAATATTGATTTTAGTTTACTGTTTATATTTTTTTTATTTACTGTTTACACATATTTATTTACTGTTATGCATATCAAGTTGGCTATGGCGATATAATTTATTATTTATGCAATTTATTTACTGTTGTGCATATTAAGTTGACTATGGTGACATTACTTACTATTTATGTATTTTTATTTATTATTATGAATTTTATTGCTTTTAATTTTAATTAAATTTTGCATATATATATATATATATTTGAAATATATATGGTAGAAATTTAAAATTTATTGCATCAGACCAGAAGTTTTAATTCTACATATAATTTTCAGACCAAAAGTTCTGGTTCCATTTGAGATTTTCAGACCAGAAGTTCTGATTCACTTATGATTATATATGTGATTTTCAGACTTGAAATTCTGATTCACTTCTGATTATATATGTGATTTTCAGTCCAATAATTCTGGATCACTTCTGATTCTATATGTGATTTTTAGATCCAGATTATCTAAACATGATAAAACTTGTGGATTAAAATTTGATGTACTTTAAATTTCTGGAGACAATTACATATTATGGGTTATTGATACTGAATTGCTTCTAAAATTTGAAGACCCAGTATATTACTATTACAGAACCAGAAGTTCTGTGGCAAAATTAAAGATAAATATCATCTTGAGAAAGAAGTGATTATTTCTACTGCGCGACCAATTTCGTAATATTTCCAGAAGTGAACGCTAATACATACAGAAACTTTAGATATGGTAATAGTCATGGTTGTGGCCATGAATATAGTGGTTATTAATTCTCAAACCCTATAGTACCAAAGGCATTCCCTAGAAGTGGAATATTTATAAAGTCAATTTGACAAGGGCAAAAGTTTATAGAATAAATCCGTAAAATAATTAAAACGTTTGTTTTAAATGTGTAGTGAAAGAATATTGGGATCGTACCTGTCGTACAATACTGGATAGAGATTTATTAAGTTTTTACTTACTAAATATTTGTTCTATCTTCATATACTTTTGCTTTATATATATATATATATATATATATATATATATATATATATATTGCTATCTAACATGATTTTTCTTTATCAGAAAAATATGAATCTAGAAAATGAAATGTCTGCTATTGATAAACAAGATGGGGATATATAACTTGCTGATAGTGCAACGACATATATAATCCTACGGAATCAAAAATATTTTCATAGTATGAATTTGCTCAAAACAAAGGTTAAGCTATATCAAGTCCAACAGATCTAATTGAGGGTTCCGGAAGAGCCACAATCTTATTGAAAAATGAAACTAAAATATGTATCCAATATCCTTTATATTCAAGCAGTTCTAAAAGAAATTTGCTTAGTTTTAAAGAGATACGTTGTAATGGATATTATATTGAGACAATAAGTGAAAATAACATATAATATCTCTATATTACTTCTATTGTTTCGGGATAAAAAATTAATTTTTGAAAAGATTCGTACTTTCTTATTTTGAATATAATATACAATAATCAAATCAGTGGAGGAATGGTGTAATCTAATTGTTTTTATTTTGTTTGTTCATATTTTTTTTAAAAAAAATTTGATTGGATATTTGGTGGAGACCAATTTCCACCGTCCATATTCGGACGGCTGGATCTCCAACGGATCTAGAAATATTTTTTTAAAAAAAATTATTTTTAGTTTTATTTAATTTTTATTATGTATTTTAATTTTTTATTAAATTTTTTATTTTTTCTTTTTATCAAATTATTTTTATATATTTAAATTATATATATATATATAAATATTTAAGTATTATTTTATTTAAAATTTTGAGGATAAAATAGTTAACAAATCTTAATAGAGGGTAAAAGAGAGAAAAATAAAATTAAAGGGTAAAAAATTGAGAATACACCAATCTATGGGGGAGAATAATTATATTCCTATACTCTTTATATAATATTAATGAATTTTTTTAACATACTTAAATAATTAATTATATAATATTAAAAATAATTATTTATATAATGAGTTATATTTTTTTTAATAGTTAATCAAATCATACTTTATCTTAAATATATTTTAACACATAAGCTTTTACTAATTTTCTGAATTACTATATTACTCTCACAAATGTTCAATTAATGCATTACAAAGTGCTTGGTGAGCCTCTTTGTCTTTGATTTACCTGTTAAGCAAAGAATTGCTGAAACTGGATAGTTTCATCTGCTACCAACTCAACTTCGAGAATCGGTGTTTATGATATATAAATATTACGTTTATCCTCAATAATCATGTTGTGTGTTATGATGCATGAAATTATTATATTATATAGTAAACGTTTATTCTAAAAACATGCTGGGTAAAGTCAATATTTTTATATTTTTATATTATAATTATTAAAATTTAATTTAAAATAACAAATTAGAGATAAGATAAAAATAAATTAAATAAATTATATATATAATATTAAATTTATTTTAAAAATTTCGACAAGATATTTTTTAGTGGTATACTTTTTATAATATTTTAATTTATAAATTTTATTAATTATTAAAATTTATAAATACATTAAATTGATAAAAAAAATATAGAATAAATAAAATTTATTTGAAAGGATAAAATAAAAAATTTATAAAATTTAATAAATTTGGTGTGATGAATACCAAAATTTATTATTTGGTGTGGTGCTCCATTAGCAGTAAATGACACAAATTTGGTGTTTTGACAGATTTTCTCTCTCCCAAGTCTTAACTCTATCGATTTCTCTATACTTTTCCAGATTGTTTCTTGTTTTTTGTTCAGTAAAACCTAGGGTTAGGTTTCACACTCCACTTTCAAATTCCCTTTCTCTCAAACCAATACACAAAAACAACCACAATCACCACTGCCATTCATGGCTTCTTCTTCAACGGAACCAAAACCCTTCCACAGTCCACAACAACATAACTAACTTCCTCCCAAACCGGCGCTGTTCCAGCCCCAATTCTTCACCACCTCCGCTCCCTTCAAAGTCTGCTTCCCTCTCAAATTCGCCGCGTGCTTCTGCTGCTTGCTTCCTCGCCGTGCCGTGTCTCTTCGGTCGTCATTGTTGCTGGTAATGCTTTTATTTTTCTATGTTGCTTTTACTTTTTTGATCAAATCTCTGCCATGATAATGCTTCTTCATTCAGTCTTCTGCTGCTTTTTTTTTGTTGCTTTTTTTTTTTTTTTTTTTCTGCTGTTTTTCTTTTAAATTTTTTTTTCTATTGGTTTTTTACTGCTTCATTCAAATCTTCAATAATTAACAAGTTTTAAACATAATTGAACCGAACAACACCCTTTTGTAGTTCTCTATGTTAGTTGGTTATGTTATGTGGTTTATTTATTTATTTTGTTTATGTTTGGTATCTGAGATAAAAATTGTCTTGGAGTGAAAATGGACGATGGCTTTGTGTTGTAATACTTAATTGGCCCATTGCTTATAGATTTCAATCAATCCGTTGGGCTTAAATTATTATTTGCGACCCAAAAGAAGGCCCAAACGTATGTAGAATATTGATACAAATAGGTACTGTTCGTGCAGTACGCCGTCGTATTGACGCAAGCTAGGTATAAAAGGAAAAAAAGTAAAAAAAAAAAAAAAAACCCTTACCTACACCCTCATCTCACCCGCAATATTAAAAGGTAATGTTACACTTGTGTTCTGTAATTTATAGAAGAAAAGTAAGGGAAAAGAAAAGAGAAGAAAAACGGAAGACATGTTATTTATTTTTTCATTTTCTAAAAGAAGCCAATTTTTCGTGCATAGTTGTTATTGAAATTAAATGTTGGATTGAGTCATTTTGAATGCTATTGAAAATGAAATTTTTACATTTTTACTAGACATGAACTTCTAGTTGCGGTGTTGGAGCTCTGTCGTTCTCTAAACGGTGTGCGTTGAAGGTGTTCGAAGAAATGCTCAAGTGGGTTACAAATTACAATTGACATCAAAGGAATAATATAATTCTTAGTGTTCTGACAAAAACAATGATTTAATAATATGTTGATTCCAAAGTGTGCTCAGTTTTCTCATTTTAATTGTTATTATCAGCTACCTTGCCTGATGTTTGAGTTACACTAATAGAGAGTAGACTCGAACAATCTCAGGTGTTTGATTTATTGAAGGATTACATTAATGGCGCCAAGATGGAAAGCAAAGGGCTTGGAATCCAAAGCTCTCGCAGACCCCATGTCGAAAATCGTCTTGGAGCTTCAGGCTTCTCTAATTCGGTTTGAAGCTCGTGCTTTACTCTCTGGATGCAGTGCACTTCTTGCTCTGGAAGCAGAACAAACCAATCTTCTCAACCGTGCATGTTTTGGTCGACTTATTGTTACAGCCGAGAAGGATAAGCATTGGTTTCATTTGGGTATGGAGGAAGCTTTCTATTTATGTCATTCTCTAAAATGTCTTAAAATTATTGGTGAAGATAATTGTCCAATGAACGACGAAGAACTGTGGCGGGACATGAAGTCAAAGAAGGGAACGTTTCCTGAGTTTTACAAGGCTTATTCTCATCTTCGAAAGAGGAATTGGGTTGTGAGGCCAGGATCACAGTATGGTGTGGACTTTGTTGCCTACCGTCATCATCCGTCCCTCATTCACTCTGAATATGCTGTGCTTGTTTTGTCAGAAGGAGATGATGATGCAAATGGGCGATTAAGGGTGTGGTCTGATTTTCATTGCACGATTCGACTTTGTGGAAGTGTTGCGAAAACATTATTGGTTCTTAACATCAATAAAAATGGCCAAGGTACTGTCTCTCTGTCTTGTTTGGAGCACTATGATGTTGGAGAGCGTACAATCATGAGATGGAATCCAGAACACTGCCAAGAAGACCAAACAATTGGTGAAAATGGAATCAAGTAAGAAAATTTGATTCTTTTTCAAATGTTTTGCTGTGTCAAATTGTTTTTACTTCTGGAATAGATGCTTTTCGTACTTCGTAATCCATGTGTAAGCGTCTCACAGTTCGAACTTTGACTTTAAGATACACTGATAATCTGATAATTAACATGAAAAACATATCTAATAGTCCTACTCTGTTGAAGCAAAAATGTGTCTAATGCTTGGTTTATTTTTTTTCCCTAATTTTTTTAAATTTTGAAATTTGTGGAGATGGTTGGTTTCATATTTCATGCTGCCTCTAATCGAGCTACTCTTTCTCTTTCTGTTTGGTTATTGGAATTTGAGCGCATGTCTATTTTCTGACTCAATGAAGTTTCCATCAAATTTATGAATTGAAATTGTTGGATCTTTCATGTGGTGTTTGGCCAAACTCTATGGAAATGTATGTCGGATTAAGTTGGAACTGTTGTTATTCATGAGGGAGACAAAAATGACAGCCAATTTGTTATTATGTCTATTTTAACATGAGGGAGACAAGAAAAGCAGAACATGAGATGGTGTCTGTTTTGGGACTTGAAGTTGTGTTTCTGGTAATACGTCTCTTGCAACTGACAAAATCTCACTGTTTCTCAAAAAAAAAAAAAAAAAAAAAAAAAAAACCTTTGCTCACTCCAGCTAGTCATAATGTTGTAAATCATATGATATTCTAAGAGGGTCTGATGAATTCGTAGAACAGGCTGCAAACACAATGTCACGAACATAAATCTCAATTTTTCATTCAGATTAAAAATTGATTTTTCTTCAAGATTTCAATGAATAACATCAGTACTAACTTAATCCGACGTACATTTCCATAGAGTTTGGCCAAACACCACATGAACTTTGGTAAGTTGGTGATTGTTCTATATTACCTTTTTAATTTTCTTTAAAGTTTAATTAGTACGTGGAGTATATGAACATTGTCAAATGTGTATATTACAATTGTGTTTTGTTAACATGCATTTTGTTGCACCTACCATATATCTAATATTGTATTGTAGAAACTTTGAGCCATGTTCATACTTTTGAGTCATCTTTTTTCCTCTGTGTTTATAAGGGTCAGTGAATACAATGCTATGGCTTTCATTGTTGGTAATAATTATGTGAGTTTTCATGACATATATTTTCATGATTATTCCTTATCCTCTTTCGCATCTGATTATAATTTATATTTGATTAGCCTTCACCAGTGTCGTTATTTGTTGATCAACTGAAGAAGACCGGAAAAATTGCCACGCCCTAAGTATACACATTGGCCTGACATGATTATATTACATGTATGTGTATGTGGACCTATATAGAAAAGATTTGGAAAGTGAAAATATTTTTTGCAGAATAGTTTAGAACTCTTAATTTGATTACAGCATCTCATATTTCTGTGTGTTGACAGAATATGGATTTTGTATTAAAGCATCACTTGAGATTTATACGTGAGCAATTAAATCTGCCTGAAGATATTTCTAATGAATTCTGAAAAAGTTTGATGCTACTCGTGTTCTGCAGGTATCAGTCTTTTCATCTTACAATTTTTTGTTTGGAAATCATAGGGAAACTGAATAGCCCATTGAGTTAATTAAAAAAAAATTAATATTCTTTAAATTCAATTTCTTTCTGAGTTTTCTAATTTATAATAACATTTTCATTTTTAGTTTTGATGCTTTTGAAATTGGTTTCAAAGTTGCCATTTACTGTTGATTTGCCATTTGACTGGGATACCTAAATGATGCAAACATGATAGTAGAGATTGAAGAAAAAGAGGAACAATTGAGTGGATCGAAATAAATGTGTTTTATTGTGAAATAACTTTCTTTGTGTTGAGTATGAAAGAAGATTAGATTAGATTGAATCAGAATGAATAGAACGAGAATGAGAAGGAACATTGTGCTCAAGATATTAGTTGATTTGTAATATAGTTAATTTAATTCGATTTTGCTTTGAATTAGTTTACCAATTGAGTATATTTCTTAATTCGATTTTGTTTTGAGCTTATTGATTGAGTTTATTTTGTTTTAGATCTTAGTTGTATGTATTTATTATTGCATTAGTTGTGTTGTGTTTAGTAATACTAATTTGTCAAAAGAATTTGAAAAACTCAATAAGAACTCAATGAGCAAAAGCCTTGATTCTTCCATGTAAGATTACTAAATAATTAATATTTAATATTCCAAAACCCACATATTGTCTCTGATCTCTCTCTTACTCCTGTTTCGGGTCTCTCTCTTTGATTTGGTGGAATGGGTTGTCTTTGAAAAAATAGAAATTAAAATTAAAATTGGACAAGATTCACCGTTAGATCTCGATTTGGTGTTAGGGTGGTGGAGTTATGAGTTGCAGATATGATAGTGATGATGAAGATGGATTATAGTGATGTGTTGGAGATGTATGGATTGAAGTTTTGATGTGCAGGATGAAGGTAGAGATGGAAGTGTGGGAGATGATGATGATGAAATGTGATGTTCGAAGATCCAGATGTCCACCATATTTTTTTGCTTTTAAAATTTATTTCTTCAATTATATTTTTTGGCTTTCATTTTTATTCTTTTTTTACTTTTTTTTTTCTCTAATTTAATTTGTTGAATTGATGTAGATTCAGATTGTATATCCACTAAATTTTTTTTATAGAATTACCATTTTACCCTTGCGCAAACTTGTCAACTCACTTTTTTAATAGAATTGTAGTAGTTAAAGGAAATATAGAATTGTAATAGTTAAGGGAAGAGGGCCTCAGCTTCTGTCAAGTCGAGCTTGTACCAACATTGGAATTATGTGACTATTATTGAATCTCACAGGCATAAAAAGTCTCCAAGAAATGTTTGGGCAAGTACCAAATTGCACAAACTGCCCTTAAACTTAAATCTAAGTGCACGTATGTATAGATATTTTGTTGAATTTAATTTTAATAAAATAAAATAAAATCTTCATTTTCAAAATTTCACTTAAAATAATAATATTAATTTAAAATGTCTTTTTATACACTGGCGCAGGTCAAATAATTGCCCCTAAGAGGTCAGATAATTGGCCCTAAGATACCGATGGACCAACGCCTTCGTCTATCACCTGAGTTTCTTAAATCCCACTCCTTAGCTGGGGCAGGTGGGTATGTCTATAATTACTTAAATTAAATAAAAATAAAATAAAATCACTTATTATATACTTATCATGTGCATAAGGGACACATCATCATCTTCCATTAAAAAAAAAAAAAAAAAAGGTCGGGTTCATCCGACATACGTCCACAATCCAAGTACTGCTGTTACAGTGTCACATGTCAAAAGTAACAATTGATGGAACTTCAAATAAAAAACACAAGGTCGAAACTATTAAATGGAAATGTACTTTTAACTTCATAAATAAAATTTTCGACATTACAATGTTTCACCTTGGGCGCATTTAATTAATAAGAATTTAAGTTGTGACTGCCAAATCTTCTATCTTAAAAAAATAATAAATAAATAAAAATACACTCTAGTTTCACTTGTTGGATGCTTCCCTCCTCAGGTTTTTAGGTTTCTTGTCAATGACTGTAAACAGATTGCTGTTGCCAGACTTGTTCCTGACTAGCAGCCTACTGGTTTTTCTGTTGGTGTGTCCCACTGAGTCCTCCTTCTTACCAAAAAAGAAAAAGAAGATTTCATTTAAATTAAAAAATAGAGGGTTATTTTCAAAATGTTCAAAACTCTAGGGAGCTTTCAGGACACTTCAAAAAAAGTATTAATTGACCATTATGATTTGGAACAAATTATAAAACCTTCACTCACAAAAGATTGATGTAGCATGAACTGTACAAATTTTCCACAAGAAGATGATCAGAAGACATTACCTGCAGCATAAGACGAGCAATGTCTTCTATGATCTATCCTACTTTTATGCTCATCTCTACGAAGAGATTGTGTAAATCAACTATCTTTTGCTCCAATGCAATAAATGGATACAAACTTGGATCACAGTCACTAATGAGATTTACATAGCTGATACAGAAGACTTATCAAAACAAAACACACAAATAAACAACAAATATAGTGACTAATATTGTTTGGCAGTTTCGTTTGCAAAGTGTCATCTACGTTCCTAACAGCTACACGAATAACATACACCAGCGATCAAACATTGAGCTTAAACTCAATTTTTGTTATTCGCAGTTGAACTATTCGGAAGCAAAAAAAAAAAAAATTCAACTATGCAAATCTTTTCTATATAGATTAACATACTCTGGACATAAAGGCCACATTCCAGTATGTATACTTTAAATCTTTAAATTTTCATGTTTTATACAGATAATCAATTAAAAACTTCGGATGTGGACCCTAATCAAACAAAAAGAGAAAAATATAATTATATCAAAGAACAAATGATAGATGATCTAGAAAATTCATTTATAACATGAAAACTCACATCATGTGTATCCATTATTTTAATATCAGGAGTTAAAAAAGAAGCCTATCCCTTGAAAGTTCTTGGTCTGCATAAAGACAGAGAAGAAAAAAATACCATATTAATTATGTTTAGAGATATAAACATATCCACTGTTGTGCAATGCAATAAAAAGCACATCAACTAAAATGTACATGCTTAACAATATTGTCGTCATCCATTAATGATTTATAATTATTATATATAGTGTTTAGTTGTGAAATCTAAATCAGTAATATTGTGCTAAGTAAACAAACCATCAGGGTCGAGTTTAGAAAATTTTAATTATAAGTTATATTATAAATTAATAGTTTTGTCCCAGAGATTTTAGTATGTATATACTATTTGATTTAGTATTTTAAATAAAAAATTTTAACATGTTATTTTGTTGTTGACTGTTCTCTACCTAAAATAATGACAAAGTGAAATATAAAAATCATCAAAATTGTGAAATATTAGATAGGCAGAATATCAAAGCTATTAATCTTGTTTTTTTGCAAAATAAAAAAAAATGTTTTCAAAGAGGCGCGCCTTTAAGTAACTATGATTCACAGTACAAAGATAGGGAAGAAAAGAGGCTGAGATTATTTGAAGTTAACAGATGTCTTGAAATTTCTGTACAAAATTAAAAAGTATTATGAGATATAAGCATTGAGAGAGTTGGAAAAAGAAGTGCTTTAACAAAATAAATTTTTGATTTACATGCTTGGCAAGAGAAGCACTTCACAACATAATTAAACCTTTTAGAATGGAGAATGTCGTGAAGGATAGAAGAAAAAAGAAGTAATATTGAGTAATCAGATTTTGTTTGTATATATATGTTGAGATGTAATCAGAGTTTTCACTGAGTGAAGAAACACAACTCTCAAACCAATCCACAAAAACCACCACAATCACCACTGCCATTCATGGCTTCTTCTTCAACGGAACCCAAACCCCTCCACAGTCCACAACAACATAATTAACTTACTCCCAAACCGGCGCTGTTCCAGTCCCAGCTCTCCACCACCTCCGCTTCCTCCAACGTCTGCTTCCTTCTCAAATTCGCCGCGCCTTCCTGCTGCTTGCTTCCTCGCCGCCCCGCGCCGCGTCTCTCTGGTCGTCCTCTTTGCTGGTAATGCTTTTATTTTTCTATGTTGGTTTTACTTTTTTGTTCAAATCTCTGCCATGATAATGCTTCTTCATTCAGATCTTCTGCTGCTTGTTTTTCTTTTCTGCTGCATTTTTTATATTTTTTTCTCCTACTTTTTTATTTTTTTATTTTTTAAAATTTATTAGAGTGTTCTATAGAGTTATTTAAAATTGAATTAATTTTTAATTATTTATCATAAAAAAATAATATTTAATTATGTGTTAGATAAGAGTTAATTACACTCAACCTTCCTGAGATTTGGCTAATTACATTCGGAATCAAAGTTTGTATTAATGGACACTAACCTCCCCTCACGTTAACGTTGACCGTTAAAATAACCATTGACTTTTTTCAAATTTTTTAAATGACCAAAAGACCCCTGTCACAATTTTTTTTACTATTCATTAAAAAAATTTAATGGTGAGATCCAGATTGGATCTCCACCAAAAAAAAAAAAATTTTAAATGTTCATTGTCAAACCCAGAGGGTTCGAAGATCGAACCCATAAGGGTTTGAAGAACGAACCCTTTTGGGTTCGTTCTTCGAATCCTCTGGGTTCAAGATTCATCAAACCTAGAAGGGTTCGAAGAGGGTTCGTTCTTCGAACCCTTCTAGGTTCGATCTCGAACCCAGAAGGGTTCGATCTTCGAACCCTCTGGGTTCGACGATGAACATTCAAAATTTTTTTTTTTTTCTTGGTGGAGATCCAGATTGGATCTCACCATTAATTTTTTTTTTTAATGAACAGTAAAAAATTGTGACAGGAATATTTTGGTCATTTAAAAAATTTGAAAAAGTCAACGGTTATTTTAACGGTTAACGTTAACGTGAGGGAAGGTTAGTGTCCATTAATGCAAACTTTGATTCCGAATGTAATTAGGCAAACCTCAGGGAAGCTGAGTGTAATTAACTCAATATTAGTTTGAAATGTATGAGATTTTTTGTTATTGGCATTTACATTTTTAATTTCTCTCTTTTATTTATTTAATGATTTTTGTTTATAAAACGTTAAACACAATGGAAGGTTTAGTTTTGGTCCATTTATAATAAGTTTGTAGTATTGGGTCAGATTAATTGGGCTGTATATCAGTGGGTATAACTGTAATTCCAATCCCTTTCAACTCTCATCTCACGCCACCTGCGTCATCTTCCCCAGCCGACCTCTCAACTCTCGACTGATGTTTGCTTCCTCGCCGCGCCGTGTCTCTCCAGTCCCCGCGCGCTCCTCCTGCTTGTTTATGTTTGGTTTCTGTGATAAAAATTGAGAGTTTGGAGTGAAAATGGAAGATGGCTTTGTGATAAATGGACGTCTTTGTGTTATCTTGTGTTCTGTTTGGTTTCCTGGAAAGTTGAGATAAAAAAAATGATGTGTTTTTGAAATAAAAATCGAGTCTCGGATTGAAAGTGTAAGATGTGTTTGTGTTTTTTTGCGGTTTGTTTGGTTTCTGAGAAAGTGAAAGGAAAAAAAAAGGGGGTATTTTTTGAGATCAAAATCGGACTAAAATGAAATATGGGTATTTGGGATATATCTGAAAATATTCATGCCGTTGGATTATTGTTTCCATGTATGTGTAGTAGATGGGAGACTCTTTTTGGAAGATAATTGAAATACTTAATTGTTTGAAATATCTTTATTATCTATTTTGCTTTTCATTGGCCTGTTAATGGAGTGTTTTTTCTGTTTTAAGTGACTTTACTTCTGTTTTGTTTTGTTGGTTTTTAACTCTTAAAATATACTCTTCGGTTTGTAAAATTCTAGCTTTGCCTTTGGTTTTTTTTTCTTTTAACTTCTTTCTTTCTCATAAAGCTGACTATTTGATTCAGAAGAAAATGTCAAGAAGAATACCATTGATGGGAATGGGAAGTATTGGAAAGAATGAAGTCACTTAACCCACAGTTCGGGCTTATGTCATTTTTTTTTTTGTTGAAATATATATAAAATAATATATGTTGTAAATGAATGCACCACCACTTGTCAAGATATTTTTTACAAGTGACAATTAGATTGTGCAAGTGGATTTTCACTTGTTAATTTCTTTATATTATCTAGTTATGTAAAAATGCCTATAAAAAGGCACATTTATTTTTAGTAAGTTACATACAAAATTTTTAAAGGTTAGACTCTCTCTCATACTCTCTTTCTTCTATCTCTCTCTTATAATTGCTCTCTCCTTCATATAATCAACTATTTATTTCATTATATGTTATTCATTATTTTATAACACATTATCAGCACGACTAACTTATTAGTATACTCTGTGATTGCCAATCTGTTGGATCTTTCATATCAGAAAAATAAATATAGTTTTACTTATATAATATTACTACATGATTATTATAAAAATAAATAAAAGAGTTAAAAAGTCTAAATATCAAATACTTTAATCTTACAAGAACTTGAAGTTCTGGATCTAATAATATTAATTTTAATTTACTATTATGCATTAAAATTGGCTATGTCGACGATATTTACTATTTATGCATATTTATTTGCTGAAAGTCGATTATGCCGACCATGTTTATTATTTATGCAATTTATTTATCGTTACACATATTAAAGTTGGCTATGCTGACATTATGCATTTTATTTATTGTTAATATATTTACTCGAACTAATTATTATTATTTTGAATATTTTGAAAACTGCTGAAAAATGTCAAACCTTAAGAACCTGCAATTCTTTGCCTTAGACATTTCTGAAAACAATTATCTTTCCTGGATTCTATATGATGAAATGCATTTACAAGCTATGAATTTGCAAAATACAGTTAAGGAAGGAAATGAGACATCCCTGTAGGATAAGGCCAAGGCCATAATCTTTCTCAGGCATCATCTACATGAGAATTTCAAAGTCTAATATCTCACAGCGAAAGACCCATTAGTATTGTGGGAAAATTTAAAAGATAGATATGATATAACACCCCCTGACCCGACCCGGCTGGACCGACCCAGGGAGCGCTACACGGACTCTTAAAACTTTCTAAATTCTTTTTATAAACCGAAAATCGTTGTGAGCCCATCGATCGTTGTTCAAAACAGTAGAAAACCAAATAGTTTAACAATTTAAAACTAATTTTTGAGTGAGCCCAATCAATAAACTTTTTACAAAAATTCGGCAAAGTTCCGTTTGTTTTTCGGATTTCCCAAAACCTGTTTTTCCACCAATCAATTCAAATACAAATCCAATATTAACAACACTTCAATATCATTTTCAAACGATTGCGCACTCTGCCGTTTAGTGCGACTTCTCAACAACCTTTTAGAAAATAACACGATTTAGACTTTAATATTTACAAACATTACGAAATAATTATAAAAGACAGAAATCATAAAATATTTAATTACAAAACATACTACGAAACATATTTACAAATCCTCTATATATGCATGCTTTCAGAATATATACATATAACAACAATATAGCTACCCAACTGTGATAACTCTGGGACTCTGCCAGCAAATCTCTCCCTCTTCAGTCCTTAGCTTCTTCGGGATCCCTGGTACCTACGCGTTATAAACAAAACTAACGCGCTAAGCATATAGCTTAGTGGGTGTACACTAAACTCAAATATGAAAATCATAAATAACGTTTAATAATAAATAAATCACAACATATATAGATATTTCAATTCTAATCATTTACAAATCAATTTATTTACAAATTCAAACCATGAAACAGTTTAATCGTTTTAATTTCACCAAATGGATCACCATATAAAATCAGTTAAAACAATCATTCAATTCACTTCAAATCTGGCCCACTAGAATACTTAACATACTAGGACTGGAATATGGGTTAAACTCCCACCCTAGGACGAATCCTAAGAGTGGTACGTATCTCCCTACTCTAGGACCGTGGGTACGGAACCTAGAGAGGTACATAACTCCTTATCTCAGGAATTAATCCTTAGGAAGGTACGTGGCTCCCAACCCCCAGGACGAATCCTGAGGAGGTACGTGTCTCCCTGCCTCTGGACGAATCCATGAGGAGGTACATAATAATCATCAATAACAATCAATAGCGGCGCAGTACTGCTCAGTAAAACCCAGCTGGTATACCAACCTCCTATATCCATTTCTATGTCTAAGTATCCTAGGGCCGTTTCCGATAAACTGGATTCACAATCAGTTACAAAACAATATTTACTCAATAAATCTACAATTTTACACAATGTTCTTCAAGAAAAATAAACAATAGTCATATAAAAGTCTAAATCAACTATTTAGAACGAAATCGAAATATTCAAAATACAACCAAAATGTGATCTATCATAAAATCTTTCCAAAATCAACAATAGGTGTATCAATCATTAATTTTACATATAAAGTAAGCACTTTTCATACGAAAATCGAAAACGAGAACTTTCAACGAAATCGAAAACGAAAACGATAACGAAATACTTTTCGTAAAGATTCCGAAAACGAAAGTACACAAACTTGGAATCCGTTTCCTTTCGACAAATCGCGGTTCCACGATTTTCTTTTCCTTTCCTTTCCCTTTCTCTTTCACCTACACTTCCTTTTCTCTCTTTCCTTCCTCTCTGCCTCTCTCTTCTCTCTGTGCTGTTTTCTGGCTTCTGCGAGAAGCCACTCTTTTTTTATATATTTTTTTAGCCATCGCGACCGTCGTCGCGACCTGTGGTCGCGCCACCAGGTCGCGGTACTCACTGGAGCGTTTGCACCGCCTTCATCGCGAGCACACCTCGCGGTCCCTTGGTTGCGCTGGTGGTCGCGTTGCTCACTGCCCGAATTTGACATTTTCATCGCGAGCAGTCCATCGCGACCTGTGGTCGGGGTGACCAGGTCGCGATGCTCTCTGCTTCAATTTTCAATTTTCATACTTCATTTTTGGACCGTTCCATCTGGTCCACCTGGAAATCATGAAAATAAACATACTTTTAATTACATTAACACCCCTTCCAATCATAAAATTTATTTTCACATATATAAATTTAATTATCCGAAATCCGGGATGTTACATATGATCACCAGAGGGATGTATTTCTCCCAAAAGCAAGATATAATTGGATCCATCTACGATTACAAGATTTCAAAACAGTTACTGAATATAATTCTGCCTTATTCAAGATCACTTCACAACTAAAATTGTGTGGTGAAGCAGTGACTGAGCATGATCTATTAGAAAAGACGTTCTCCACTTTTCATGCTTCGAATGTGCTCCTGCAACAGCAATACAGGGAACGTCGATTCCAAAAATATTCACAACTAATCTCGTGTTTATTGGTTGTTGAACAAAACAATGAGTTGCTAATGAAAAATCATGAACTACGTCCAACTGGTTTATCAACATTCCCTGAAATGAATGCCAATAGATATAAAAGCAATGGACGTGGTCGGGGTTATGGACGAGGACACGGACAATGGTATGATTCTCGTGGTCGTGGGTATGGTTCTCATAGTCGTGGTGGTTATAAATCCTCATGGCATCGTAACACCAATAATACGCCCCAGAAGTGGAATTACCATGTGGCTAAACAAGATAAAGGAAAAAAAAAATTACAGATGACAAAACCACTAAAAACAATAAAGATGTCTGTTTTATATATGGTGTAGCTGGACATTGGTCGTGTACCTGTCGTACGCCTAAACATCTGGTAGATTTATACCAAGCATCTATAAGAGGAAAGAAAATGGAAATTGAGGCAAATATTGTGAATCTCTCAGATCCAAAAAATATTACTCATCTTGATGTTCTAGATTTTTTTGAAGATGAGAATGAAAATGGTGACTCTGGCCATACCAATTGAGGTCTTATTATGACTGTTTTTTACACTCTATTTGGGTAGCTAGTAATGGGGATGTCCATGCCAGTTAGAATATGTCAATCATCAATTTGTTTTGTGTGTGCGTTTTTATTCTGTGTTCATTCTGGTAATGGAGATGTCCATGCCAGCTAGAATATGTCAATCTGCGTTTTTATCCTTTCTTTTTCCTTTGCAATCAAATATGATGTATTTTTTGTGCCCTGTTTTTGTTAATAATTAATATCTATTTTTGTTTAATGAAAGAAAGGATATAGATAGACCATCTATTTCCAGTGGAGAAGATAAAAGTATATGTTTGATTGATAGTGCAACAACACATTCTATTCTTCGTGATAAGAAGTATTTCTCAAATTTGATATCACTTAAAGCTGAAGTGAATATTATATCAGGTCCTGCAGACCTAATTAAGGGCTCCAGAAGAGCCACAATTTTATTAAAAAAATGAAACAAAAATATGTATCCATGATGCTTTATATTCAAGCAATTCCCAAAGAAATTTGTTTAGCTTCAAAGATATTCGTAGTAATAGATATCATATTGAAACAATAAGTGAAAATAATATAGAATATCTCTATATTACTTCTGTTGTTTCAGGACAAAAACTAATTTTAGAAAAGATTTGTGCTTTCTCATCTGGATTATACTATACAATAATCAAATCAATTGAGGCTTATGCAGTTATGAACCAAAAGTTCTCCAATCCAAAAATATTCATGCTTTGGCATGACCGCTTAGGTCACCCGGGATCTACGATGATGCATAGAATCACTGAAAATTCTCATGGACATCCATTAAAGAACCAGAAGATTCAGTTGTTACATGATAGTTTATGTATGTACTGCATGTTCACAAGGAAAATTAGTTACTAGACCATCTTATCCTAAAGTTGGTTTTGAATCCCCATCATTCCTACAAAGAATTCTGGGGGATATATGTGGACCTATTCACCCACTTAGTGGACCATTCCGCTATTTTATGGTTCTAATTGATGCATCCGCAAGATGGTCACATGTTTGTTTATTATCTACTCGTAATATTGCTTTTGTTAGATTACTTGCACAGGTTATTAGGCTTCGAGCACATTTTCCAGATTATCCGATAAAATCAATACGTCTTGATAATGCTGGTGAGTTTACATCCAAAACTTTTTATGAGTATTGCAAAGCAGTGGGGATTGATGTTGAACATCCAGCCCCACATGTGCACACCCAGAACGGATTAGCAGAATCATTCATCAAACGCCTCTAGGTAATTATGAGAACTTTATTATTAAGAACACAATTACTAAGTTCTGTATGAGGACATGCTATTTTACATGCTGCTGCATTAATCCGTCTTCAACCTACTGCTTATCACCAGTATTCACCATTACAACTTGTGTTTGGCCATTAACCTAATATATCTCATGTATGTACTTTTGGTTGCGCTGTATATGTCCTAATTGCCCCTACTCAAAGAACTAAATTAGATCCCCAAAGACGTTTAGGGATATATGTGGGTTTTGATTCACCGTCAATTATTAGATATTTGGAATCTTTGACGAGTGATCTTTTCACCATACGATTTGCGGATTGTCATTTTGATGAGACAAAATTTTTATCTCTAGGGGAAAAAAAAAACCTCTCCTGAAGAGAAGCGAAAATTTGATTGGAAGGTTCCAAGTTTGATCCATTTAGATCCATACACATCCCAGTGTAACAATGAAGTGCGAAAGATAATGCATCTTCAAACAATTGCTAATCAGTTGCCAGATGCATTTATAGATGCTAATAGGGTAACAAAATCATATATACCAGCTGTTAATGTACCAGTCCGGATGATTGTCCCCGAAGAATGATCTAAACAATTAGCAGCAACTGAATCATCTATTGCACGACAGAAGCGTGGTAGACCACTTGGATCAAAAGATACAGTTCCTCAAAAAAGGAAAATAAGTTATTAGGATTTTAATGGAAATAAAACTCAAGTTACCAATACATCCATTTTCTCTGGATCAATTCCAGTAGAGTTAGAAACTCCTGTAGTGGTAGAAGCCCCTGAAGTGGCAGAAATCCCAAAAAAGAGACTAGAAAATGGAAATAAAAAAAATCCATAAATTATGCCAGAGAAATGTGGAATCGTGAAGAAACAATCATCGATAATATATTTTCATACACAGTTGCTACTGAAATTATTAATGATGATTATGAACCTCATGGTATTGATGATTGTAGACAAAGGCATGATTGACCTAAATGGAAAGAAGCAATTCAAGTAGAATTAAATTCTTTAGCCAAACGTGAAGTATTTGGACCTGTAGTCCAGACACCTGAAGATGTAAAACCCGTCGGATATAAATGGGTTTTTGTACGAAAACAAAATGAGAAAAATGAAGTTATGAGATATAAGGCACGACTTGTAGCACAAGGTTTCTTGCAGAGACCTGATATTGATTTTGATGAAACTTATTCACCAGTGATGGATACAATCACATTTCGATTTTTATTAAGTATGGCTGTTTCAAAAAAGCTTGAAATGCGTCTAATGGACGTAGTGACTGCTTATTTATATGGGTCACTCGATTCAGATATCTATATGAAAATCCCCGAAGGATTTAAAACACCAGAAGCATATAAATTGAGATCTCATAATTTGTATTCGATAAAGTTGCAAAGATCCCTCTATGGATTAAAACAATTTGGACGGATGTGGTATAATCGTCTTAGTCAATATCTGATCAAGAAAGGGTATATTAATGATCCAGTATGTCCATGTGTTTTTATAAAGAAATCAGAATCTGGATTTATTATTGTAGCAGTATATATTGATGATATAAATTTAATTGGAACTCCTGAAGAGCTCCTGAAAACTGCTGAATATTTAAAAAGGGAATTTGAAATGAAAGACTTAGGAAAAACAAAGTATTGTCTCAGCCTGGAGATTGAACATAAATCAAATGAAATACTTGTTCATCAATCGGCATATGTTGAAAAGATTCTGAAAAGGTTTAATATCGACAATGCTCATCCGTTAAGTACTCCTATGCTTGTTAGATCTCTTGATCCTAAAAAGGATCCATTCTGGCCTAAAGAAGATAATGAAAAGATACTTGGTCCTGAAGTACCATATATAAATGCAATTGGTGCTCTATTATATCTTGCACAATGTACTAGACCTGATATTGCATTTTCTGTAAATTTATTGGCAAGATTCAGTTCAGCACCAATTCGAAGACATTGGAATGGAATCAAACATATTTTTCGTTACCTTCGTGGTACAATAGACTTGGGATTATTTTATGCATCTAACAATTTTTCAGGTTTAATTGGTTATGATGATGCTGGATATTTATCTGATCCACATAAAGCACGTTCGCAAACGGGATATGTTTTTACTTATAATAGCACAGCAATCTCATGGCGATCCACAAAGTAGAGTCTTGTTGCTACATCCTCCAATCATTCGGAGATCCTTGCACTTCATGAAACAAGTCGAGAATGTGTTTGGCTAAATTCTATTATTCATCATATTCGAAGTACATGTGGATTTTCTTCATCCAAAGAAATGCAGACACCAATATTTGAAGATAATATAGCTTGTATTGTTCAGATCAGAGGAGAGTATATCAGAGGAGATAGAATCAAGCACATTTCTTCAAAATTCTTCTATACTTATGAACTTCAACAAAGTCGACAAATTGATGTCAAACAGATACGGTCTACAGATAATCTTGTAGATCTATTTACTAAAATATTACCGACATCAACGTTTGATAAATTAGTATATGGCATTGACATGCGTCAGTTTTGTAAATTACATAATTAATTAGGGGGAGCATTCAATCAAGGGGAGCAGATTTTTGAAGATAACAATACATGTGCACTGCACTCTTTTTTTTTTTGACCGAATTTTGTCCCACTGGATTTTACCGGCAAGGTTTTTAATGA
The DNA here is from genome assembly GCA_003430845.1 of Xanthoceras sorbifolium. Taxonomy (NCBI): domain Eukaryota; kingdom Viridiplantae; phylum Streptophyta; class Magnoliopsida; order Sapindales; family Sapindaceae; genus Xanthoceras; species Xanthoceras sorbifolium. The sequence goes on along the minus strand of CM010622.1, from coordinate 3,689,935 downwards.
GACAATTTTGAACAAATTAATACCGTTTATGATCAGAAGATCATGGTATACATTTTAAAGAATGATCTATAATATCATTGAATATTTTAAGAGAATATCCAATAGAAATCAATATTATAAGTGGTAGCATTCAAGGGGGGTGTTGTAAATGAATACACCACCACTTGCCAAGATATTTTGTGCAATTGGCAACTGGATTGTGCAAGTGGATTTTCACTTGTTAATTTCTTTATATTATCTAGTTATGTAAAAATGCCTATAAAAAGACACATTTATTTTGAGTAAGTTACATACAAAATTTTGAAAGGTTACACTCTCTCTCATACTCTCTTTCTCCTATCTCTCTCTTATAATTGCTCTCTCTCTCATATAATCAACTATTTATTTCATTATATGTTATTCATTATTTTATAACAATATATTATTTTTATGAATTTATATCTATTCTAATTTTTTTGTCAGCTAAAATACTAGCTTTCGATATTGGAGCTAAGTATATTGGATTAGCACTAAGCCATTTCAAGAGTATTCTCTATCGTATCAATCCGCCTAAAGATCTTTATAAATGTTGTGAATGCTCAATGCTAACCCGATAAATTTGGTCCCAAATCGAAAGCGAGTATTCTCATTGAAGACTGAATTTAGGGATGACAACGGGTGAAGAAGACCGGCAGTGACTGTTGGAAATAATGTAAATTTTAAATTCATTGTCTTATTATTTAAATAATAAAATATGTGCTGATTGACTTGGTAATAAAGAGTTTGATTGGAAGGCCAAATTTCTCTCCTGATTTTTTTTCTCCTAATCCACTTATTATGCACATTTAATTTAGTTTATAATTTTTTAAACATTTTATTTGTTTTTCTTGTCTATAAATAAGGACTTTGTGTTACCAGTTCAAATTCATTCCAAAAGCACAGAAAAAGTTTTAAAAGTAATGAATGCAGCTCCGAATTCACAAATAGCTGAGTGAAAGTGCTGTTACACTTTTTGTTTCACAAGCAAAAAGCAACTTCACTTTCTGGTTCTTTTACCCTAGCAAACTGCAATTCCATTTTTTTTTATTTCCAAAGCAAGCAGCATTTAACTTTGGCAACTGGTTCCGAATTAAAGCAAACCAATTTCTCTTTCAGAATTCTATTGTAAACAACAACCAATTTCTCTTTCAGAATTCTATTGTAAACAACAAAGTGCAGTTAGTATTTTGTTCAAATTTTTTTATTTCCGAGCTCAAGTTATCAGAGCAAAATTTTTGTTGTTCTTTGTTTTATTTCCGAATTCAAGCAAAAAGAAAATAATAATAAAAATTTCTGTTATATATATATATATTGTGCTTTTCGATTCATGGCAGTATTTAGGGAGTTAATATTTCGGTTTTCTTTAATACAAAGAATTCCGAGATAGAGGTAATTCTGGATTATTTTATCCTGAAAATGACGGGATTGTATATTGTTTATACAAAATCTGGCAGTCGCGAAACGTCTTAAAGAGAGCGAACTAGTCCGCGACTTAACTCAAGTTTGGTATTTATTTATTGTACTTTGTAGTAGTATTTTCTTTGTAGTTTGTATTCTGCAGCAACAAGTTTAAGATGTATTCTTTTGCTGCCATGATTACTAATATTATTAAAACTTCAGTTGGTCTGAACAAACCTTTTTGCTTTGAGGAGATTTATTTTAAAATATGGAAGCAGAAAATGCTATTTTTCGTAATTGCAAAAAAAGTTGCTTATGTTATCACTACTGAAAAATTAATTTTGCCTCTTGCTCATGTTGTACCAAAAGAACATGAATCTTGGATTGAAAATTATTTTTTATGCAAGAATTATATTCTTAATTATTTGTATGACTAATATAACTTTGACAAATTGTCAAGGAAATTTGGGATACACTTCAGAAAAAAAAAATGACACAGAGAAGGCTGAAGCAAAGAAATATGCTGTCAGTCGATACATGAAATATCAAATGACTCTAGATGAACAATTTCAAAATGATGTTCTAATTGATAAATTGCCCTTAGCTGGAAAGACTTTAAAAGTGTACTTAAGCACAAAACCAAAGAATTTTCTTTGGCGAATTTGATTATTCGTTTTCGGATTGAAGAAGAAACCCGTAAACAAGATCAAAAAGATGAATTACTTGTTATTTCTAATAATAATACTAAAAAGAATTTCACCTCCGTTATTCTGAAACCTAAAGAAAAAAATATGAAGAATTAAAATCGTAACTATCAGAATAAGAATAATCTACGGAATTAGAACAGACAGCAACCCAACCTCAAAAAATGATTCGGGACGGTTTACATGTTATAACTGTAACAAGCCAGACCATTTGGCTCGGAATTGTCGGAATAGGTGTCATCTTGTACCGCAGGCAAACCTTACCGAAGAGCAACTTATTGATATGATTTCTGAAATCAATATTATTGGTGGATCCGAGGGGTGGTGGGTAGACACTGGCGCTTCTGGTCATGTTTGCTATAACCATCCAATGTTTAAATCATATTATGAAATTGTGAATAAGAAAGTGTTGTTGGGTGATTCACACTCCACTATTGTTGCTGGTACTGGTGAGGTGGAATTGAAGTTTACCTCTGAAAAGGTTGTCATTCTTATGGATGTACATCATACTCCAGAGATGAGGAAAAACTTAGTTTCGGGCTACCTTTTTAATAAGGCTGTGTTCACTCAAACTATTGGGGCTGATTTGTATACCATTACTAAAAATAATGTATTTGCTGGGAAATGGTATGCAACTGATGGTATGTTCAAATTAAATGTTAAGATGAAAATGGTTCCTTGTGCTTACATGTTGTGATCTTTTAATACTCGGCATGCTAGACTTTGTCATGTTAACAAACGCATAATTAAGAACATGAGTAATTTAGAATTGATTCCTAAATTGTCTGTGAATGATTTTGATAAATGTGAATTTTGTAATCAAGCTAAAATTACCAAAACCCCGCATAAATCAGTTCTTAGAGAACGTGAACTACTTGATTTGATACATTCTGATATTTGTGAACTTGATGGTGGATTGACTAGAAATGGAAAACGATATTTATTACTTTTATTGATGACTGCTCTGATTATACATTTGTGTATCTTATGAAAAATAAAAGTGAAGCGTTTGATATGTTTAAATTATTTTTTTTACAGAAGTTGACATTTAATTTAATAGAAAAATAAAGAGATTTCGTAGTGATAGAGGCACTTAATATGATTCTAGTATTTTTAATAAATTTTACAGAATTCACTATATAAAAAAACTACATCTTATTCTTCTGAAATGAATGGTAAGGCTGAAAGAACAATAGAACTTTTACCGAGTTTACAACTGTTATTTTATTTAACTCTGGTGTTACTTCTCATTGGTGGGGAGAAATTTTATTGACTGTTTGTTATGTATTAAATAAAATTCCCAATTTAAAAAGTAAAATATCTCATTTTGACGTGTTTAAAAATAAAAAACCTATAATTTGTCTTATTTTAAGACTTCGAGTTGTTTGCCCTATGTTCGAATTCCTAATCCTAAAAGAAATGAGCTTGTTAGTAAAGCATATGAATGTGCATTTATTGGTTATATTGTGAATAGTAAAGCTTAAAGATTTTTTGACTTGAATAATCATATTATTATTGAATCGAAAGATGCTAATTTTTATGAATTAGTAAGGAAGTAGATTCTGAACCTAGGAGAAGTAAACAAGTCCGGACTACTAAAGATTATAGTTCTGATTTCTATGCATATACCTTAGAAGAGGATTCTCATACTCTCCAGGAAGCCTTATCTTCTTTATATGCCAATTTATAACAAGAGGCTATTGATGATGAAATGGACTCGCTTGAGTCTAATGGAACTTGGCATTTAACTGAATTACCTCTATGTTGTAAAATAATTGGTTGTAAGTGGATTCTTAAGAAGAAACTGAAACCCGATGGCACTGTTAATAAATATAAGGCTCGTCTTGTAGCCAAATGGTTTAGACAAAGAGAAAATGTAGATTTATTTGACATCTTTTCACTTGTTATTAGAATTGCATCTATTTGTGTGCTATTTTCTCTTGCTGCTATTCATGATCTTATTGTGCACCAAATGGATGCTAAAACTGGTTTCTTAAATGGTGAATTGAAAGAATAGATTTATATAGATCAACCTGAAGGTTTTATTATTCCTGGTCAAAAAAACAAAGTGTGTAAACTTGATAAATTTCTATATGGTTTGAAACAAGCACCTAAATAGTGGCATGAAAAATTCAATAATCTTATTGTCTCACATGGCTTCAAAGTGAATGAAAGTGATAAGTACATTTATTATAATAAAAAAATAACATGTGTACTATTTTATGTCTTTATGTGGATGACTTGCTTATTTTTGTTGGGTTTGTGAAGCTTGAATCCTGAGTGGACCCAAGAGAGACCTAAACAGGAGGCCCAAGAGGGGAGCCCAAGCAAGAGGCCTAAGTGAGGCCCAGACATCAGGCCTATGAGAGGCTTATGGGAGGCATAGGAGAGGCCTATAATAAGGCCCAGGCGAACAGTACCGTATACATAAATAGTACATGGTGAACAGTATCACGAACAGTTACAGTGCTGCACAATACTGAATTGTGGGCACCGCCTTGAACAATGAATGGCGGGCGGCGCCGGGTGAACAGTGGACGACAACAGTAGAGTCAGAAATGATTACACTAGCATCAGCTAGTTAAGAAGTAAGATGATTAAAAAGTCTATTATTTGAAATCCCTTTATGGGAAATACTGATTCCAACTGTCTTGATCCATTGCGATAGTATCGCGGCTATTGCAAATTCAGAACTGTTATTATAACGGAAAAAGGCGACAAATATGTCGCAAACACAGTACTGTTAGAGAATTTCTCTCTATTGGAGCTGTAAGAATGGATCATGTACGTACTAATAATAACTTGGCTGGCCCTTTGATAAAAGGATTAGCTAGAGAAAAGGTTTTTAAAACCTCAAAATAAATGAGACTAATGCCTTTATAATGATGGCTCACTCATGATGGTAACCCAAGCTGTAGACTGGAGATCCCAAGAACTAGGTTCAATGGGTAATAACAAGTCATGAAGTGATTAGTAGAGAATCATGCTATTATATAAGTCTATATTATATATTATGTGAAGTATGATACCTGAAGCGACATAAAGATGAATTTATTTAAACTTTTAATGAGTTCTATATTCTATGTGGAGTGGAGTACCTAGCTATAGAAGTACTCTAGATAGACTCACCTAAGTAAATGTGAAAGTGTGACCACTTTCTATGGAATTTTAGGCAAATTTTATAGAGCGTTCACTATATTGGGATATACGTATAGAAATTGTCCATAACAAATGTAATAACTAACAAAAACAATAATAGATAGACTAAACTAATAACCACAAAAATATAATTTACATTTTCATATTTTCCATTTAATAAATTTCATAAAGCAACCAACTCTAATCAATTGACTGAGTACCTAAAATCCATCATTATCATAAATCAAAGCATAAAACAAGTTAGAAAAAGCCTAAAATATAAAAAAATAAGTAGAACCAACCCAAAAAAAAAAAAAAAATGGGAACAAGTCTAATACTAAACAAAAACAGAGCAAAAAAAAGAAAAAAATCATGGAAAAATATAAAGTGTTTTTGGAAATAGAAAAATAAAAAAATTCAACACAATATTTTAATGGAAAAACCACAAACCTATGTGATAAGAGACGTGAAGACTGGCGGAGGCAACTAGAGACGCGAATAACGGCGGCAATGAGGAACGACTGCAAACGTATCAAGAAGGCTGGCGGAGGCAAAGAGCAACTGCAAATGGATCAAGAAGAGTGACGACAGTGATGACAGACGCGAAGACTGGCTTGTTGATGGCTTTGTGCGGGATGAGAGGAGGCTAAGAAAATTTGAGAGAGAGAGCGAGAGATAGTGAGAGAAAAAAAATCCTAAAATAGTTAGATCTAGGTTTTTTCTTTTATTTATATATGGCGGGTCGATTTGGGTCTAATCTGAATCCAAGTCCGGTTCGAAATTTGAGATTTGGTCCTAAAAAATACGGAATGTGGTTCTAAAAAAATCCTAACTAGAGGGAAGAGAATAATAATATTAAAAAAGGCGAATTGCACTAAGGTACCCTGAATTTATACATAATTACACACATAACATCAGTTTACCGTTTATTACACTTAAGTACCTTTGACCATATTGACTTCTTTTAATTGTTGACCAACTTTTTTTTAAAATGACATAAATACCCTTATTAATAAGTATAAAAATAATATTAAAAAATAGTAATTAATAAAAAATTATAAATTAAGAAAAATAATTCATTCACTATCTTCACCATCATCGCCATCTCCATTATCCACCATTATTATCTTTCTCAAAATCCACCATCTCCTTCGTTCAACTGTTTATATTCATAACCACCATTCATCCAACTTCAACAATTAATCCCTCAACCATCCACTCAAAAATCAAACATCACATCATAACAAATAAAAATGGAAATTACAAGGTGGAGTAAATCCGCTCCACCTGCATTTGGAGCAGTACTCCACCTGCAGATATTTTAGTTAAAATTTTAATTATAAAATAATTAAATTAATAGAATGGTAAAATAGAAAAAAAAAAAAAAATTAGAATGAGAGTTCAAAAGATATCCTAAATTAGGGTGCAGAGTATAATAATATTAAAAATAAAATGCAAAGATCCCAACAACAATCCACATAATCAAACGCCTGAACATGAAGAGAGAGAAAGAGGAGGGAGAATCTCTTAAGTAGTTGCATGTTATCTTCTGTACTCAATCCCTATAACAACAAGTGGGTGTGATGGAATCTCATTGAGTCATTGGCCAGGATAGTTGCAGGGCTAAAAGCTACTGTAACAATAAAAGCAAAATCTCATAGTAAAAAGGGTGAATTTCACTCAAGTACCCTGATTTTTATCATAATTACACGTTTAATGTCAATTTTATCATAATTGCACTCGAACTCTCTGTAATCCGTTGACCACCGTTAAAGTAACGGTTGACCAAACGAATTCAGGGGCAAATTAGTTTTTTATGTTTAAATTCATTTTTAAAAAAATTTAAAAAATCATCCAACCAATAAGAACATACCACATCATATTAAAAATATTTTTTTAAAAAATAAATTAAAAAAAGAGGTGGGAGATCTCTTCCACCACATAAAAAAAAAAAAAAATTGATTCGCATTCGAACCCAGCAAATGGGTTCGAACGCGAACCCAGATCATCTGAGTTTTTGATTTTTTTTTTCCTTTGCAGGGGCAGTCTCGTCATTTTACCATAATCTGTTTGGTCAACCGTTACTTTAACAATGGTCAACAGATTATAGGGTATTCAAGTGCAATTATGGTAAAATTGACATTAAACGTGCAATTATGATAAAAGTCATGGTATTTGAGTGCAATTCACCTGAGTAAAACATAAAAAGATTTTCAGCTTAAAAAAAAAAAAAAAGATTTTCAAAGCAAAATAGAACCGAAAAAAAAAATTGAATTAAAAGCACCAAAGATATATGAGGCTACTAAATTACACTTAAAATTAAAGTTCATATAAATTGACATTGACCTCCCCTTTTGTTGAGTTTAACCATTAAAAATAATAGTTGACCGTCTAAAAATAGTAAAAAGATAAAAATATCCCTAATTAAAAAAATTAAAAATATAAAAAATAATTTTTTTTAAAAAATAAATTAGTAACATTCAACCTACTTAGGGTTTGTTAAATTACACTTAAAATTAAAATTTGCATAAACTAATACTAACCTCTCATTCCGTTAAGTTTGACCATTAAAATTTGATGGACGGTCCAAATTTGATTTGGACTGCCTCCACCATAGAGAGATCTCCATGTATGGAGCTTCATCCATGGAGATCTCTTTATAGAGTTCCCTCCCTCGGTCATTGTGGGGAGGCAAGACGCCGGGGATGCCTCCCCATTGGCAAAACGAGGTGATGCCTCCCCGTTCTCTCTTCCTGTTCGGCGAACGGAGAGGCGGGGAGTTCGACCTCCTCGCCTCCCCTATTCGTCGAACGGGAAGGGTCCATTCATAGAGATATCTCAATGGATAGAGACGGTCCAGATCAAATCGAGACCGTCCATCTTCCGATGGACAGTCCAGATTTGATCTGGATTTTTTAAAATTTTTTAGATATTTTTAAAAGATTGGTTAGATTCATTGTTTTTAGATAATTGTTTTAGATAAAATTTATTTTTATTTTTTTAAATATATTTTTTTATTTTTTTTATTTTTTAACTTGGGGTATTTTGGTCATTTTACTATTTTTAGACAGTCAACCATTATTTTTAATGGTCAAACTTAACAGAAGGGGAGATCAGTGTTAGTTTTTATAAATTTGAATTTTGAGTGTAATTTAGTAAACTTCATGTAAGTTGAGTGTTATTAATTTAATTTTTTTAAAATAAAGGTTAATTATTTTTATATTTTTAATTTTTTTATCTAGAATTATTTTGATATTTTTACTATTTTTAGTTGATGAACGGTCAAATTTAACGAAAAGAAAGGTTATTGTAAATTTATACAAACTTTGGATGTAATTTAGTAAATATCAATTAGGACGAGTGTTATTAATTTAAAAAAATCTCAAAAGTGCGTGTTATGGATTTAGGTAGTTTCACGTGACAGGTCAAGTTTGTTTCTGCAAACCTGCTGGATGCAGCCTTATTCCATGTGAAGATTTTAAACCTAACCTCATTTATTTTTCTCCTCTTCTCTCTTATTACCATAACATTCCCACTAGCCTCCGCCGACTATCTCTCTCGACTCTCATTTCACGCCACCTGCCTCCACTTCGCCGTGCCGGTCATCTTCTTCATATCTTCTCATTACCCTCACCTTCCCAGTACTCTTATTTTCCTCCTCTTCCTTCCCTGCTCTCATCTTCCCCAGCCGACTCTCAACTCCCACCTGATGTTTGCTTCCTCGCCCCGCCGTATCTCTCCAGTCCCCGCGCGCTCCTCCAGCTTGCTTCCTCTCCGGTCGCCGCGGGCTCCTGCTGCTTGCTTTCTCGCCGCGCCGCGTTTCTCCGGTCGTCTTCGTCGCCGGTAATTCTTTTATTTTTTCTGTTGTTTTTTTTTTAGATCTGTGTCATGATAATGCTTCTTTTTTTGCTATTGATTTTTTTTTCTGCTGCTTGCTTTTTTTTTTCTGTTGGTTTTTTACTGCTTCTTCAGATCTTCAATAATTAACAAGTTATAAACATAATTGAAACGAACAACACTCTTTGTAGTTCTCTATGTTAGTTGGTTATGTTCTGAAGATTTATTTATTTATTTATTTTTTTATGTTTGGTTTCTGAGACAAAAATTAAGGCTTGGAGTAAAAATGGAAGATGGCTTTGTGATAAATGGATATATTTGTGTTATCTTGTGATTTGTTTGGTTTACTGGAGAGTGAGATTAAAAAATGAAGGGTTTTTGAAATAAAAATGGAGTCTTGGATTGAGAGTGGAAGATGTGTTTTGTGTTTTGTTGGGTATATTTGGTTTCTGAGAAAGTGGAAGGAAAAAAGGAGTTGTTTTTGAGATAAAAATCATGTGTTGGACTAAAATGAAATATGGGTATTTGGGATATATCTGAAAATATTCATGGTGTTGGATTATTGTTTCCATGTGAGACTCGTTTTGGAAGATAATTGAAATACTTAATTATATGAAATATCTCTGATATCTATTTTGCTTTTCATTGGCCTGTTAATGGAGTGTTTTTTCTTTTTTAAGTGACTTACTTCTGTTTTGTTTTGTTGGTTTTTAACTCTTTAAATATACTCTTCAGTTCGTAAAATTCTAGCTTTGCTACTATCAACAATGAAATTTTCGGTTTTTTTTTTTCTTTTAACTTCTTTCTTTCTCATAAAACTGTATTTGATTCACAGGAAAATGTCAAGAAGAACACCATTGACTACAATGATTATTTAATAGTACGGGAATGGGAAGTGTTGGAAAGAAAATTTTATAAATAATGAAATTATTTAACTCTTCGAAAAGGGTATTTACAGTCTCCCGGGTACCGCGGGTGATATCACGCACAATTAGGTCTTCCTGCTCCGTCTGCAACGCTTGCTGCCTCGTCTTCAAACCCTCTAGGTGAATATTAGGTGAGTGTTAGTTGTATGTTAGACTTTATATGTTGTTAGGTGAATATTAGGTGAGTGTTAGTTGTATGTTAGACTTTATATATTATTAGGTGAGTATTAGTTGTATGTTTGACTATGTATGTTGTATCTTCATGTATATATATCACACAAGGTTAATAAAGATATTGAACATTTTTTCTCCATTATATTTTCTGCCACTTTTATTATTTTACACATTTTCTCCATTATATTTTCTGTCATTTTTATTATTTTACACCCTCTATGTATTGTGTGTGATTGTCCCGTGTTAGTAGTGATTCACACATTTTCTCTTTTTTCCAACACTATACGCTCTCTGGTTGCGCAACCGCACTTCTGAGCTATATATGAAAAAGATGATCGAGAGCTCTACTTCTGAGCTATATATGAAAAAGATGATCGAGAGCTCTACTATGAGTTATAAACAAACCAAGAGACGTATTTTTGTATTTTTATAAGGGAAAAATAAAGATAGTCGCATATTTTTGTTTTAAATTTTTTTAATTGTACTGTTTTTTATTAAAAGATTACTTATTATAAACATGCAAGAGTTATATTCCTTGATTATATGATTGCAATGCAGCTCACTGTTTCTTGATAGTCATAAAAGAGGAGCATAAAAAGAGAAAGGAGGGCTAGGAAGGATTGAGCATACAAATAAAATTTCCAATTTCCAATTTCCAACATTTCCTATCATATTCTGCTACTTAACAATGCAGCTCACTGTTTCCTGATTAGGCATAATATTGTTATTGTATTAGGCCTAGTCTAAGTTTGTCTGATGTGAGTTGCAAAGGCTAGGGATTCAAACTAAGGTATATGGTAAAAGCATTTCCTGTATATGTAAATAGAAATTACATCTCCATCGCAATAAAAGGGACAAGAAAAGAGGAGCATAAAATACAGAATGATACGAGGATATGAATATGAATACAGGAATACAATATGGAATGATACGAGGATATGATAAATTTTTAAAAATTAAGATACAGATACGGTAGAATACGATAATTAAAATAATATATATTTATATTTAAAATATAAATAACTTTGTTAATTAATAAAACATCATTATAACAAAAAATAAAAAACTCTTAAAGGATTAAGATAAAACTGTAAAATTTTATTTGTAACCCTATTTTTTTTTAAATTACAAAATGACCACTTTTTAAAAAAAATTACAAAACTATCCTTAAAGTATCCTTGCCATATCCCGACGTATCCACCGCGTATCCCCTGCATATCCTGTGGTCAAACCTCTCCAAAAGTCAACAGATATACGTATCCTAATTTAAATACACATATCCTTACATATCAAAATATCCAATACAGATACAAGTACAATACAAGAGGATTTAACTGTTCTTCACTGGGATTGAGCATAAAAATAAAATTTCCAATTTCCTATCATATTGTGCTTTTTACAGTTCCATTGTATCGCTAAGCGTTTCATAGTATTTAAAGTCTCTTTTCTATTTTGAATAAAATAGCATTGCCTGATTAAGATCCATCCTGCTGCAACTGTTTAAAAGTTAGAGCCATCAGTATATAAATTCATTGTTGGACAACATGTCAAACATTATACTAGGATGACTACAGTTTTTGATTCTCCAGTTGTGTTGGATTCTAATATTAGATCTCTATTTAAACATAAAAATGAGACATCTGTAAGGATACTCATAACACCAACCTAGTACCCCTAACACCAAAACGAAAAACTGCTAAAAAGAATTTTCTTTTCCTTTTCTGTCCATAAATTCACAGGTTCCTATCATAACGCACACTGCTATACACAAGGGCTTGCACTGGCATTGTTGTACTGCACGGAGGCCAGCTATTGCAGGTTCATGGCGCTATAGCTCGAGTTCAACCTCAATTGGCCTTCTCTTTATGGTCTGAATCCATTCCATTATCCTCCTCCTTTTTGCCAATCTCTACTTTGTCGTATGGATCCATTCCACTGTCTTTTTTGTCAATTTTTACAATCATATTTAGACAATCTAGATATCCCTGCTAAATGTCAAAGCAACAGTAAATGCCAACTTTTAAAACCATATTTTGTAAATGCATCAAAGCTCAAAAAGAATTTTAATTTGAATTTGCTTTACATGGAAATGGCTACAGATATTTTCTCGACTGCCAAATGTTTTTGGCATGATGTGATTACAAGCAAATATGGTTTGTATTATAATGGATGGTCTACCGAAGATGCTGATAAAGCCCCTTCCAGATGCCCTTGATCCTTAATATCTTTATTAATTAATGTAGTTCTAATACTAGATTTAATGTCAGCAATTGGTAAAATATAATTTTGTTGAGACCACGTTTAATAATCCAAATGAAAGGGAGTTAATATCTATTGGGGGCACTTGTACTAATTGAGAATCCTGATGAGAAAAAAGAAACTTATGATTACAATGTTCACTAGAAATAGTTAAGAACAAAGTTTTATACACCTTACACACAAATAGGAATTAAACTTTTGGTCAAATAGAACTTAATTTCCCTCTCACCCAATGTAATTAAGTTCACCCCAATGAAATTAACTTTCCTTTCTAGATGGTTGTTACTAGTCCATATTACCTTAGAGATAGAGCCTTAGAGATGGAGCCATTAGGGAATTAAAAAACAACTTAGTTAATGCATTACCTTATTCGATCAGCCAATCGTCAAAATATAAACGAGATATCATAAAGGGCACAGTATCTCAATAGCTCCTAAAACTTAATTATATTTCAATTTCATTCGTAATTAGTAAACACAACCTAAAAGGAGAACATGAAAGGTAACTTAATTCCTTAAGTGGGAGACGGGAACTCAATTCCCTCTCCAGTAGAAAAATTACTTCTTGATTTCTATTTCGGATTCACATAACTTGATTCCTTATAAATTATAATGTTAGTGAACACTATAATCACAAATTTAGAATTAAATTCTCATTCCTTAATTAGAATCCCTAGAGTTAAAAAATTTACATTTAGGTTCTCTTAGGGAATAAGATTGCATTCGGGCTTCTTTATATGCTTCATCTTCTTCTAAGTGATATTCCTTTTCTTTTTTTTTTAATATTAATAACTGAGAAGCAATTGTGATGTAATTGTTTAGGTGTTTTGGGTGTGGGCAGTCACATCTTTATCCTTTTTTTTTCTATATAACCAACTATAGGTTGTTTAGTTGAGAAATATTGTCTTTGTACTTTACTTTTGTGTGCACTTGGTTCATTGGTTCTAAACTTTATTTTTCAGTAATATACATTCTGTTTCTTCGAAAAAAAACAACTGCACAATGAAAAGATAGTTACCTGCAGAAGATGAGTAGCAGAAAACCTATTCATAATTTCCTTTGCAAAATCTTGGCGCACATTCAAATTCTTGCATATAAATCCCACGTGATGCCTTATTAAAACATCCATATCCTGTCAACACAAAGAACTATGAGCTTCTGTAGTTTGATTCATTAATGTAGAAGACGTATAATAACAAAAATAATGGCTAATAAGGTTGGCTTAGTTTAAACAATAATTGTCATATAGTTTTCAATCAGTTAGACATAACACATGAGAAAGGAACAAAATTATGCTGATTTATTCAAACACCTACTCACCACTGATCAAATTATGAGTTACACCACTCACTGGGTGCTTCACATCTAAACTATAATGCAAAAAATGTTCAACTTTCCAGATCTTTTCTATATAGGTCTACATACACATACCTGTGATGGAATGAGGTCAACCCAATAGGTATACTTTACACTATCCAATTTTCCTGTTTTTTGCAGTTTATCAACAACTCTCATCACCGATACAGCCTAATCAAATGAAAAAAAGAATATAATCAGATGCAAAAGAGGACGAGGAATAATCATGAAATTATGTCGTGAAAACTCACCCAAGGTTTATCTATATTGATAGTATAAGGAAGGCGATAGGGATAATGATAGCCAACAACCAAACCCATAGCGTTGTAATCAGCGATCTGCGTAAATATAAAGAAAAAAAAGACGACTCAAAAGTATGAACATGGATGAAAGTTTCAACAAGAGTAGATAACACCCAGACCCCTAAAGCTTGCTCTTCTACAAGCGGAAACAATCTTTGGGTTTATTGACAAAGACCTCCCCAGCCATTAATCAAATTTAATCTAATTTAATGGTTGACCGAGTTTGACTGTGAAAAAAACCAAAATGCCCCCAAAATAAGTATAAAATTACTAAATGTTATTAAATACAAAAAGAAAAGAAAAATAGTTAAGATTTCCACCATCCATCTCAATTTTTTTTTAATGAATTTTAGTAATATTATATATTATTTTAGGGGCATTTTGATCTTTTTTACAGTCAAAACTGATCAACTGTTAAATTAGATGGAATTTGAGTAACGGTAGGAAAAATCTTTGTCAATAAAATCAAAAGTTGTTTTCGATTGCAGAAGAGCAAATCTCAGGAAGTCTGAGTGTTATGTGCTCTTTCACCAATATTAGATATGTTCTAGGATGTAAGCATGGCTAGTGTTGACCAGTTGCTGGTAGGTAAAACAAATGCATTTTAACAAACACAATTGTGACATACGAATTTGAAAAGAGACATATGCTCCACAAATTAATTAAACTTAAAAGAAAAGAAAACAACTAAAACACAAAAGGAAAAGGAAAAGGATAAAAAAGAGAGAGAGAAAAAAAAAATTAATATACAACAATCACAAGCTCACCAAAGTTTGGAGTTTATCTCCTAACAAACGAACCTCATCTTCATTACTAGTCTGTGTAATCGCAGCGCTAAAATGTTCACAAAATTCACATTACACATGTATAACCAAAAACATAATAAATTGGGAATCCAATTAAAAACAATAAATATCTAAATTCATTCACAAAATACAAGAATTTCTGAGGGATGAAATGCTTAATAAACCAAAAGAACAAAACATAGTATCAAATTCCCAACTTCCAATTTACTGTTCAATGACTATGACATATTTATTAGCTATATATCAAAATGCTTGTGGCTCTTGTGAATAGCCTCAAGGATTATCGATCCCTCCAATTTGTTTTACTTCTATTTTTTTTTTAAATTCTACATTACCGTTTACAACACAAAGACCATCATACTCCTTCAAAAATTTAAAATTGCACAAAATATGTGTAAAAGTTAATTAAGAAAGGGTAAAAGTCGTCTTTGAAATAGATGCAATTTAGCTTCATCTTTCACCCACTTGCTGATAATGTATGGTAGGAGGTAGGGGTGAGTAAGAGATAGAAACTACCTCCCATTGTTGAAGAATAGCAAAAGAAAAAAAGATTTATGGTGATAATGATTTTGACAATTTCGACCTACCAAGCTGCTTCAATCTTTTAATAACTTTCAAACAAATAACAATCTGCCAATTTCATAGCTCTTTAAAACTTCTGAAGTTTTGGATCAAAAAATTATATTATATGCACTTTCATGTTGTTTGTGTCATGCCATTAAATTATAAATATGTAACCTTTTTTTTTAATAGGATGGACAGGAAATGAAACTGATGATAATGATAGAAGCTTTCAAAGTGATTTGTCTTTGGTACCACCTTGGAGATTTGTTTTCAATTACAACTACGTGCACATAACTTTGATTGAAATTTTACTTTTTGTTATTAAGTATACAATAAAGGAATTATATTTTTTTTATAAAGTTAAGATATAGTTAAAAAAATATAGTACTAACCCTCATTTATAACTATCAAATTATGCCATTTGAATATGAAATCTACTATAAGGTGCCACGACAAAAATGGTCCCTTAGTGAAAAAAATAAAAATCTACATCTTGTAAGTGTGAGGTCTTTTTACATATCTAACAATTTGAATTAGTGCAGAACATGTGATGACTCCATTATTTTACTTATTTTATGCCCTTATATCTTAAGTTTTATGCTTTTTTCTTGTGAAATTGGTTGTTTTTACGTGTTTTGTGTGTTGTGAATGTAATTGACCCTAGAAAAGGATTTTGAGCTAATTTGGTGATTCTGAAGCTAAAAGGATGAATTGGAAGAATACAGAATCCCTGTACAGACCTGCCATATTCCGAACGCCAAAAATTCCACAGAATAATTTGGGTTGCGAATAACGTATTTCTGAAAAGCTCTAAGAAGTCTAGTTTCCGTGAAATTTTTACGGTTCATAATTTCAATTTTCTAGAGATAGTTATGCCCGTTTTCATACCAGTGCGCAGTGTAGAATTTTGACAAGTTTGCATTAAAAGTTGTCAACTTTGAGAGAAAGTGTTTGGACGGTTTGTAAGTCAAGGGACACCTAATGCTTGTCTTAAGCCAATTGTAAGTCAACTATAACTGATTAGGACTAGAGGGAGTCAGTTCGGGGAAGAAATCCTAAAAGGCTTTGGATTCTCAAGGGGGCTGTTTCCTATTTGTCTATTTGATAAGGTTTTAACCTAACTGATATTGTTTCGGAGGACACCTATTTAAAGGGAAGAAGCTGCACAGATAAAGGAGGACATCACACAGCCAAAGAAGAGACAAAGAACTGGCAGCAGTCTTCAGGGTTTTCTATTTTTCTTTTTGTCATCTTTTGTGTCTTTTACTATGACTTTTAGAAGCTAATTTTTTGGTTACTTGAGTTACATGGGATTGCTAGTGGTGAAGTCTTTGCCCTGGTGTTCTAATAATTTGACTTCCTATCTTTTATGTGTTTCGTATTTTTTTTTTGGTTATCGGTCTATTAGTTTTTGGTTACTTGAGTACCCTTTCTTTGTGGTTATATGCGTATACTACGTTCTATACTCTATCATTTACATTGGAATAATTTAAAAGCATTTTGAAGTAAATCAAGTTAAATTAAGTTTAACTTAAAAATTCAATCCTTGTGGGAATGACCTCGTGCTTACCTTGCTAAAATACGTTTGATCTTGTGTATATGTGTGTGTTTATACTTTGTTTAGCAGGGTCTTAAAATTCACATCAACATGACATGTTACACATAGTATAAGTTTTTTATTATAATAATTTAGTAATTATAAACATATGATAATTATCATAAGCATATGTGCATATATAAGACAGGTCATACCAATGATGCCATAAAGGCACTGCAGTTGTGTTATATTGACCTGAGACAGCCACGTTCACATACTCTGAACCAATATCCACACCTAGCACCCGCAACCGTTCGTAAGGCTTCCTTGTGCTTGCATACCTCAATTGCTTGAAAAATTTCAAGGGCTTCACGTACTCCATCTATCACACAATTTCACAAAAGTCAAACATTAAACATTTGTTGTACATTTTAAAAACAAACTAAAAAAAGTAAAACTCACAAGGACAATTAAAAAATAAAAAATAAACACAAAATTATAAGTATTATATTTAAGAAAACTAAAAAATAAACGAACTAAAAATTTATGTTTTTCAAAAATTAAAACTGGATTAAACCGAATTGAAGTTGTGAACGAACTGGACCAAACCGCTTTTACCTGGTTTGATTTGGTTTGACTCATTTCCATTTTGTGCCTATTGAGACTAATGAATTTTTTACATTTTTAATTTTAGGCCCAAACTTGTTGAACAAATTGAAAACAATAGAGTTGTTTGAATCTACTCCTAAAATTGAACACAATATAATTTAACAAAATTGGAAACTTCGCTTGTTAGATTAAACTCTAAAATTAATAAACACAATACAGTTGTTTGAATCTGCTCCTAACACAAATTTGAAAGAAAAAAACAAAAACCAAAAGAAGATTGAGACTGATAGCTTGATAATACTGATGGTGATGCACTAACTAATAGGTTGACTGATCGGAGAACATCCAAAAAAGGTAAAATCGCTAGTCTTCCAAAATCAGAATTATCACTCCACTAGAAGTTTCTGTTAAGCTTAGAGCAGGATCTGATAGTACATGTATTAAAATAGACGACAAAATTAAAATAGCAGAAAATAAATGACACAAGAATTTACGTGGTTCGGCTAAAAACAAGCCTACATCCACGGACCAGGAGGAGCAATTCCACTATATCAGAAAATTTTATGGCGTGTACACAATTAGAGATCTCACTCTAATACCCCAAGAGGATAACTCACAAAACCCCTTACAATATTTCACACCCCAAAATTTTCTCACAAAAGTCTCTCTTTCTTTTCTCTCCCTTTCTTCTCTCTATTCTCTCTCAATTGTGTGTTGTTGATCTGCTGAGAGATTGCCTATTTATAGGCAGTTGAGAGAGCAAGCTGCCAAAACAATCGAGCCACCCAAAGCAGCATTCGGTGCAGCTTTTGTTGACGCCATCTAAAGCCGCATTCGGTGCAGCTTTTGTTGACAAAGTTCAACAAATTATTTTGGACAAATGGTGCACTGTTCACCTTTTTGAAAAATCAATTCAATCCACCAATCCACTTTTAACAAATCTCCACCTTGGATTGAATTTTGATCAACAGCAGTATCGCTCCACCTTGGCAAAGTACTTCAGTAGTTTGAAATACCAATCAAGTCCAAGCAGTGCTTGAACTTCACATTTGGAAGAGATTTCGTCAGCATATCTGCAGGATTATCATGAGTACTTATCTTCTTTACAGTAACTTGTCCTTAGGCAATGATATCTCGAACAAAATGAAATTTGATATCAATATGCTTAGTTATTTCGTGAAACATCTGGTCTTTAGTCAAATGAATTGCACTTTGACTATCACAGAAAATAGTAGTGGCATCGGAACAAGAACTAAGCTCCCCATACAATCCTCGAAGCCAGAGTGCTTCCTTTATCACCTCTGTAATAGCAATGTATTCTCCCTCTATTGTTGATAATGCTACAACAGGTTGCAAAGAAGCTTTCCAACTAACTGCACTTCCACCAAGAGTGAATACATATCCTGTAAGTGATCTCCTTTTGTCAATATCACCTGCATAATCAGAGTCAACAAACCCGACTAGAGAACTGCTACTCCGACTGAACTCCAGACATGCTTCTGAAGTTCCACGTAGATATCGCAGAATCCATTTCACTGCATTCCAGTGCGCTTTCCCGGGACAAGACATATATCTACTAACAACACTAATTGCATGTGAAATATCTGGACGCGTACAAACCATAGCATACATAATACTACCAACTGCACTGGAGTAGGGAACTCGACTCATATACCTCTTTTCACTTTCTGTCTTGGGTGATAAAGCTGCTGACAATCTGAAGTGTGCGGCCAATGGAGTAGATACCGGTTTAGCATTTTTCATGCCAAATCTCTCCAAAACTTTCTCAATATATCCTCTCTGGGTCAAGAATAATTTTCCTTCTTTTCGATTTCTCTTTATTTCCACGCCAAGGATTTTCTTCGCAGCACCAAGATCCTTCATCTCGAACTCATTTTTCAACTGCTTCTTTAACTTGTCAATATCTGACAACTTCTTAACTGCAATCAACATGTCATCAATATAAAGAAGCAAATATACAAATGAGTCATCATCCGTTTTTCGAAAATAGACACAACTATCATAGTTACTCCTTGAGTATCCATTACCAATCATAAACGAATCAAATCGTTTATACCACTGTCTTGGAGACTGCTTCAAACCATACAATGATTTCTTCAGCAAGCAAACATGATCTTCTTTGCCTTCAACAATAAAACCCTGTGGCTGTTGCATATAGATCTGTTCCTCCAGCTCACTATGCAAAAATGCTGTTTTAACATCCAACTGCTCTAACTCTAAATCATGCATGGCAACTAATGCAAGCAAGACACGAATAGAACTGTGTTTTACAACAGGTGAGAAAATATCATTAAAATCCACACCTGGTACCTGACTGTAGCCTTTAGCTACTAACCGTACTTTATACCTTGCATCCTCAACTCCTGGAATTCCCTCTTTCCTTTTGAAGATCCATTTGCAGCCAACAATCCTCTGCTTTGCTGGTGGTTTCACAAGTACCCATGTATCATTCTTGTGAAGTGATTCAATTTCTTCCTGCATAAAAATTAACCATTTTGCAGAATCAACAGAAGAAATAGCATCAGTATATGTGACAGGTTCTCCAACAGAGTCTGTCTCTTCTCCAATGGTCAAAGCATATGCAACAAAATCTGTGTATCTTTGTGGTGGTCTTATTTCTCTTCGTGGTCTATTTTCAGCAATGCTATGACTTGCCTCTTGAGGCACATCTTCAACATCAATCTCCTCTTCTGATTGAGATTCTAAAATATTAGGATTTTGAGGCATCAATGGTGAACACGGAACTTCAAGCTCCACCTGCTTCGATGCACCATCTATTTTATCTGTATCAGAAGAAACTGGAGACTCCTTTTTCGACGTTAGTAGAGCAGATTCATCAAAAGTAACATCTCTACTAATAACAAATTTGGGTGATTTAGGATCTAAACACCACAATCTATATCCTTTGACCCCAGATGCATAACCAAGAAAAATACATTTCTTTGCCCTTGATTCTAGTTTCCCTTCACTAACATGCATATATGCAGGGCATCCAAAGATTCTCAAATTTGAATAATCAGCAGGTTTACCAGACCATACCTCTTCAGGAGTCTTAAACTCGATTGCTGTAGACGGTGAGCGATTTACCAAGAAACAAGCTGTGGAAATTGCTTCAGCCCAAAAATCTTTGGACAGTCCAGCATTTGAAAGCATACACCGGGTCCTTTCCAAAAGAGTCCTATTCATGCGTTCAGCAACACCATTCTGCTGAGGAGTTTTGACTACTGTACGATGTCTAACGATCCCCCCGTCTTCGCAAAATCTATTAAAATCTCCACTGCAAAATTCCAAACCATTGTCAGTTCGGAGTCTTTTGATTTGCTTTCCTGTCTGCTTCTCGATCAGAGTTTTCCAACTTTTGAAAGTGTCAAGAACATCATTTTTGTTCCTCAAGAAAAACACTCATACCTTCCTTGAAAAGTCATCAATGAATGTTAATAAATATCGAGCTCCTCCTTTTGACGGAACTGGCGATGGGCCCCATAGATCAGAGTGAATATAATCCAACGTCCCTTTGGTTCTATGAATTCCAGTACCAAAGCTTAGCCTCTTCTGTTTTTCAAACACACAGTGCTCACAGAAGTCCATTTTACCGGTACTTTGGCCACACAAAAGTCCTCGTTTGCTTAGCAGAGTTAGACCTTTTTCACTCATATGCCCGAGCCTCATATGCCATAATTTTGTAACTTCTGAATCAGGCATAGATGATTCTGAAATAGCTGCAGAGCTTGTAATAGTGGAACCTTGCAGTATATAAAGGCTACCAGCTTTCTTAGCCTTCATCACGATCAATGCACCTTTGCTAACTCTTAGTACTCCACCTTCAGCTGAAAACTTGCACCCATTTGAATCAAGAGTGCCAAGAGAGATGAGATTCTTCTTTAGGTCTGGAACATGTCTCACATCAGACAATGTTCTCACAATGCCATCGTGCATTCGGATACGAATTGTTCCTATGCCAACAGTTTTGCATTGGGCATTATTTCCCATCAAAACAATACCTCCATCAATAGATTCATATGTCGAAAACCAATCTCGGTTGGGACACATATGATAGGAGCAACCAGTATCCATAATCCATTCATTATTGGAATTGAAACGGTCTTCTGTCACGAACAGAACATCAGCTCTTTCTTCAGCAACACTAGCTTGGGCGGTCTCTTCATTCTGTGGAGTGACCTTATTTTCTATTTTCTTTTGCAGCTTGTCACATTTACTTCGAACATGACCTGGTTCTTTACAGTACCAGCATACGACATCTCTGCCTCTAGATTTTGATCTGTGTTTTGACTTTCCTCTGCTTTTGCCTCGATCTTGTGGTCTTCCCCTTTGTTCAGGTCTTCCTCTAGCATATAGACCTTGTGCCTGACTATTAGAAGATTGCCCAGTGATATCATGGTCAATCTTCTCTTTAGTCTCCAAACTAGTTTTGACATCCTTCAGAGAAATTGTGTCTTTTCCATATAACATAGTTTCTCTAAAATGTATATATGAGGAAGGTAGCGAATGTAGTAACCAAAATATGTCTGGCCCAAAGACAAAGCCCATAGCTAAGAGTAGGGCTGCACTCTCATGTAGTACGACGGTGGCTTAGCATGAAGACCAAGTCGCACGACATGGAGTACCTTCATGAAAACGTACCAATTGGAAGACTATGTCGCACGACACGAAGCACTCGTGTAGTACGACGACGTACCAGTTGGAAGATTATGTCGCACGACACGAAGCACTCGTGTAGTACGACGACGTACCAGTTGGAAGACTATGTCGCACGACACGAAGCACTCGTATAGTACGACGACATATCAGTTCGAAGACCTTGTCGCACGACATGTACCCTTATGTAGTGCGACCGTGCTACATCACCCAATCATTGTCCAGATTGACAAGAAACCTACATGTCGTACGACATGGCATCTCCGTCGCTCCGAGGGAGACCAGATTGTGATCTACTTAGAACGGGTCCTACAAAGTTATAATGACACTTGATGGCAGCCCAATCAAAAGAAGCACCCAGATGCTTTCTTAGTGGAAGACAGAGAAGAGAGAATGATGAGATCTCCAAAAAGGAAGAAACATGAGTCTCCTATAAAGAGGAGGATAAATCACTCATAAGAGGAGGGAGGCCGAAAAACTGAGATCAGGAGATTACTAAGAAAAAGCCACACCCTACGGCCATTGTTGAACTTCTCCGATCACCTTCCGACCTTACACCTCCTTTGACCAGAAAAACCCCAACTGTGAAGACAGCAGGAAGTATTTCTCACTCATCTCCATTTACGAGCATTACACCTTTATTAGCACTCGCTAACTTGACCGTCGGAGTGACTTTGGCCGGCACCACCCCGGTGTCCCAGACGTCCTGCGGGTCACGTGCGTTCTGTCTTTACAGGTTGTAGTGCCCCGTGTCCCCGAGCGATTTTTGAGGACTACAGCGAACACAACAACAGCAGCGCCTGATCTTCGTTTCTATGTTGACATCAAGATTTTGCAAATCCATGATGAGAGATTCAAACTCATCAATATGAGAACCAAGAGATGTACCTTCACTCATGCGGAGTGAATATAAACACTGCTTCTTGTAAAGTTTATTTGTGATGGTCTTTTTCAAATAGAGAGATTCAAGTTTCTCCCACAACTCCTTTGTGGTCTTTTCAGAAATGACCTCACGTAAGACTTCATCAGAGAGAGATAACTGAATAGCGGAACGGGCCTTTTCATCGATGTCCTCCCAATCTGCATCTTTCATATCAGCTGGTTTAACACCTTTCAAAGCTTTCTGAACTTCACTTTGAACAAGAAGAGCACGCATCCGAACTTGCCATAAAGTGAAATTAATCTTTCGATCAAATTTCACGACTTCAAATTTTGCCGTCGACATCCTTAATTTTAACAAGGATAGGAACAAAATAAATGTACTATTCACCGTTGTCACTATTTCACCATGGGCCCACCAGCAGCACTATTCACCGTGTAGAGCCCACCATGCAATTCACTATTCACCAACACAATATTCAATGCAACACTGTTCACCAGTGTACTATTCACCATGGTACTATTCCGCGTAGGGCCCACTAGGCAATGCACTATTCACGAATACTGTATACTGAATAGTGTACGTAGTAGTGAACAGTACACCAGGTAAGTTCCCAGGAAAGAGAGGTGGGTTACAACGGACATGCTTAAATACCAAGTCTTTCCTTAGCTAGAACTTTTCCTAGACATGTACTTTCCACACCACAGCACAAAATCAGCAAATCTCAAGAATAATTCTTTTCTGATGTGGAAGATCAGATAATGCTGCAACCACAGAACATACTAAGAATTTTCTAGCAGCCTGGAACACGACCGGAAGCTCTGATACCACTTTGTTAAGCTTGGAACAGGATCTGATAGTACATGTATTAAAATAGACGACAAAATTAAAATAGCAGAAAATAAATGACACAAGAATTTACGTGGTTCGGCTAAAAACAAGCCTACATCCACGGACCAGGAGGAGCAATTCCACTATATCAGAAAATTTTATGGTGTGTACACAATTAGAGATCTCACTCTAATACCCCAAGAGGATAACTCACAAAACCCCTTACAATATTTCACACCCCAAAATTTTCTCACAAAAGTCTCTCTTTCTTTTCTCTCCCTTTCTTCTCTCTATTCTCTCTCAATTGTGTGTTGTTGATCTGCTGAGCGCTTGCCTATTTATAGGCAGTTGAGAGAGCAAGCTGCCAAAACAATCGAGCCACCCAAAGCAGCATTCGGTGCAGCTTTTGTTGACGCCATCTAAAGCCGCATTCGGTGCAGCTTTTGTTGACAAAGTTCAACAAATTATTTTGGACAAATGGTGCACTGTTCACCTTTTTGAAAAATCAATTCAATCCACCAATCCACTTTTAACAGTTTCTGCTCATCATCATTCTACCATGATAGCTTACAAACTGAACAAAAAAGAATAAAAGAATTGGAGCAATAGAATGTGAAATCCAATTGGAACAATAGAAACTGAAATCCAACAAACAAGCATGAACCCAGCAGCAAAGTGAACCAAAAACTCTCAAAGTCCCAACCAAACCAACAGAAAAAAAAAAAAAAAAAAAAAAAAAGCTTACCGATAGCGCCACGACGATGAGTAAGATATGACGAAGATGACCGGCACGGCTAAGTGGAGGTAGGTGGCGTGAGATGAGAGTTGAGAGAGATTGAACTCAGTTGGCGAAGGCAGAAGCAGGTGTGATGGTGGTGTCTATTGTAGATGAAAGCGAGAGGTGAGATGAGTTAGGTTTTTTTTATTTTATTTATACAAATGGTTCCGGGTCAAATCGGTTTCCAGTTTGACCCAAATTTAATATAGTAAAACCGGTTTTAACCGCTCTCGATGGGTGAACCGAACTGATCTACTCTTTTCGGTTCAAATTCTATTTTCTTTTTGGGTATTAAAATGTAAAACACAATTCTTAAATTAATTGTTATTTAAATTTTGCCTTATAAAGAATAATTATTTAAAATAGAAATCTGATTTGTCAATCAAAATTTGAATAAAATCCGATAAAATAATTCTAAATTAAATGAAATCAATCTAAAAGATCTAATTATATTTTAATATTTTACTTAAATGTGAGTAATTTTAAATTTAAAAATCATAAAAGAAATGATTTTTTTTTTCCCATCTAAGAATTAGGTAAATATTTCCAAAAACACAAATATCATCAAATATTCATCACTCATAAAATGATGAGATTGTTTAAACATATCAAGTATGTGGGTTTTTTTAAAAAAAAAAAAAATTAATCAATTACCAAATCATTAAAATCAAATTTTTTTTAACAAACTATTTTTTTTTCATTTGATAAATAATTTATCTTTATCATATCATTTGGATTCACTTAATTGACCTCGATTAAAATTGAGTTAATCTTCTTGTAAAAAAAAATTGAATTTAAAGAATATTCAAAAATTTTAATTAAACTCAGTAAATTAAAATCTAGTGCAATTTACTCTTTTATTATTTATCTTTTATTAATATGCTTATTTTAGAATGTAAATATAAATTTTAATTAAAAATAGTATAGTAAAATTCAAAACAATTATATACGCTAAGACGTTTGTTTGTTGGGATTGAAAAGGATTGGGTTTATTGTTTGTTGTGTATGGAATTGAATTTCTCCAATTCCATGCACAAAATTAACCTGCGGGACTAAAGACTCTCACCCGGAAGTATGGGACAAATACAATTTGTCCTGTGTCTATTTTTTTTAAATTTTTTTTAATATTAAATTTATATAAAATATTAAATATATATTATTAAAAATAAATTTTTTAATATTAATAAAAAAATAAACATTATTTATAATATATTTTTATATTGAATTAATTGCTATAATATATTTTATTTATAATTAATTTTAAAATATTTAATATAAATATATTTAATTTTTAAAATATTTATATTTTATTTAGATTTATTTTAAATAGCTTTAATTCAATTATATAATATTTAAAAAAATTTATTTTATATAAAATTAATTTAATCAAATCTGATTTTATTCAATCCCATTTTATACCAAATAAGGAACGGTACTATTTTTAATCATATTCATACTACACTAAACACATCACAATACTAATTAGTTCAATCCAATCAAATCCCATAAAAAATAGTTCAATTTAATTCCGCACACCAAATGTACCCTAAATATAAGATAGTACTTAAACATAATGCAATTCCAATCTAATGCAGTCAAAGACCAATTTATACAATCCAATCCATTGTGCGGCCTATATTATATTGATGTGATGATGATGTGCACTTAACCTTATTTAAGTTAACCTACTTGGTATTTTGACTATTGATTTAGCCTTTCTAACCTAACTTGTTAATTATATGAATATTCTTATTTTCTACCGACAATTCGGTCAATGATACTTTACCTCCTTATATTTTAAAAATAATCATTTTCGACTCTGAAGTTAACTTTTCATCCAAAAAACAATATAATAACTAAAAAAATAAATAAAAAAACTTAATTACCCTTAAAATATATTTACTTTATCCTTTAATACTTTAAGGGTAATTAAGTTTTTTTACTTACTTTTTTTCCATCATGAAATGTTAACTCCAGAAGAAAAAAAAAAACTATTTTTAAAATATGAAGGGATAAAATATCATTAATTGAATCATCAGAAAAAAAAATAGAAATATCCCTTAATTATATTTTCTTTTACAATGTGCATTAATGATCATGTTAAGGGAACCTTAAGCTTAGGAGGAGAGCTTAAATATGTGACAAAGTGCATGAAAATCAAGGAAGTATCGGTCTCGCCGGAAATATCTCGAGTACAAAATTTTGAAAACTTCAGCACAAACTTCAAAATATTACCAATATTCTCCATATAATTTAAGCATATAATTAATATCAATCCCCAAAAATATAAAAAAATATTTCAATTAAAATATCAATATTACTTCCTTGATGGAAATATAATACGGCAAAATAGGTAAGTGCAAAGTAGTTTTACGAGAGTAGAATTAGTTATTGTCACTCTCAAATAAAATGTATATTTTAACATTTTATAGTTAGGTAAAACAGATACAAGATAAGAGTGACCTAGTGTGGGTGTAAGTTTCCGAATTAACTGTAATAGCTCAAAAATATAAATATATATATAACAACCAACAGAGTTGGAAAAGGAAAGCCTGTGCAAAAAGAAAAAAAGATCTGTTTTCAATTTTTACCTTTCTTCTGTTTTTCATATCAATCAGCTACTCACAAGGTCTCTCGTCTCTAAGGAAATATTTAGCAAATGTTTAAATAATATGCATGACAAGCTACCCATTGAATTGCAATTCAGAGAGGGGTGATTACTAAGATTACGGCAATAAAGAGTTATCGATCCCCTCTTTAATGTACGGCTTATATTTGTAATCCAACGTAGATATAAGCTTGCAGTGCACATGAATGTCTATAAGGGCACTTACTAGAGTTGGTGTTTAGGACATCTCTCTTTCTACTTGAATGGCAGCCATTGCTGCTGCCAGTGATTTCAGACATTCCAGGATCCTTAATTAAATAGAGAAGTCTTTCCACCAAGTAAATTTCTCACTTTCGTACCTCTCAACACAGTTTCACAGCATAGGAGTAGATGAAAATAAAGCAACGATGCTTCATAATCATTTAGGGTTGGGTCAGGCCATTTCAGTTGAATCATTGCAACGTATTTTGACTTACTTTTCTGGTCTTTGAGCCCTTTGAATGCTTTAGATTACACTATCACGGACTAAAGCTGGATGGGAGAGCAGTGCCTTCACCAGAGGCTTTACTTTGATGTGATAGAAGATATCTATAACCGATTTTTCTTTCACTCTCGTTCGCAAAAGGAGTTCAGCCATCTATCTCATCTGCAGAACACTAAAAACAACTAATTAGAGCAAGCTTAAAAGTAGCAATGTGAAAATGATTATACAAAAAAAAAAAAAAAATTAAACTAAAAGCATGAAACAACTTATTTAAAATCAAGGTGATACAGAAATTTTTTATAAAAGTATTAACTGGTGGTAGCAGCAAATACATAATGCAACCCAGGTTCAACACCGCAACCTCTCCTCTCACAGTCATGTTAGGAGCACATGATTCTAATTAATTCTATTCACCAAGTCAGCCGGCCATGAGACTAACTGTTTATAAGTATTTATTGCCCTCCATTACGCCAAGCGAAGCCTAATAAAGTGAAAAGTTTCTATAATAATTCTCCGCTTGGACGATTACCCTGACAGTACCATAACTATTCTTCAACACCACCAATGCATAGTTATCTTCATAAGATCAGCGACCACTGCCTTTAACTTCACAGAAGCCTAAGATGGTAGAAGGTAGAAAAAGATGACCAAAGATTAATCACCTCTAAACTTAAATTGCAAGTGCTGTAAGCCAATTATCCATCGCTCTGAACTAAAATTCAGAACCATAACAACCTAAAACATTATAAGTCGGAATTAGCTAACTAACCCATCCCATGTCAAGGACTAGGCATGCACAGTTAAATAAAAACAATCAACTTCCGTAGAAATATCTGACCATCGAGATGAAGGGTACTGCATAAACCACAAGATCTTGAGTAATACCTGAAGAGGATTAAAGATCTTATCTTATTCACAACCATTTCAAGAATATAAGACAACTAAATTAGAGCAGAAACAATGGAGCCAACAATTCTTCCAACATTTACCATCATAAATTCTCACAACCATTTATGGGCTCTGTAAACTATAAAATAACGGAAAACTATAAACCTCTGTAACTTGTGCAGAATATTTCCTACTTATTAAGTCCAAACATTCCTCATCATTCAGGAAGGATCAACCGGCTTTCCCTTCTTCAGAATCATATGTACTATACAATAACAAATCCATTAATTCTCAACACGGAGTCAAGACAATTCAAGTGAAATCACGCAAATCGCCAATCTTCTATGGATCCAACAATTAGATTACCCAGAAAGATCTTAATATCGTTGACAGGTGACATTTCCAGTGTTATTCCAACTTTACTAATTCTGGTGCATGAAGGAATGGTGCACAGTAGCATTTCAAGCACAAAGTAAAGCTCTCTGGGATTTCTTTGAGTGACTAAACTGCTCTCTGGGATTTCTTTTGAGTGACTAAACTATCATGTAGTGTAATGGCATCACAAGAAGCAGCTCATCTCTAAAACTGACTAACCTATAGCTAAATCAAAGCAACATGCGAGGCAAATGCAAATAACTAAGCTAAGGGTCAAACAGAAAAACTGGTTGGAAGTGATTGGTGGAAAACGCTTATGCAAATGGATGTTAGTACTTGAAACCACAGTAGCTTCCTAAAACTTCCCAGTTTATAAAGAAAAAAAAAAAAAACTGTAGACTGCAACAATGAATGGACAGCTACTACTTACTTTGATGTGAGTATTAACATGTTGGATCTAAAGAAAACTAAATGTTTAATCATCATTGTATGAAATTATGGGAGCAGCAATCAGCATAATACTATGTCGATTTGAAAAGTCAGTACATAAAACAAACATCAAATCCAGATCCATAAAACTCATATAACAGAGACAGAATACTTGCCTATGAAGGACAGATCAGAAGTCCGCCTCTCGTCACACAGCATGCCATCCGAACTTCAGGCTCATCTCAAGACATGAAGGAGCAATTTGTATTGCTATAGGTGGTCATGATATCTTGACCTTGGAATAATAGTGAGAACCAAAAAATAATGACGAATCAGATGATCCGCTCCAAAGCAAGAGTTGTAGGGATCTTAATCAGACATGGTTTCTTGGGAACCACATAACCATAAGCTGAAAAAAGGAATTTTACCATGGATGCCATGGTACACACTTCATTCGAATGTCCAAATGTTGGGATACTACATCTGAATTTCCACATACTTTTTGAAGGAACTATAAACATACTATCAAGACGCTCATAATCTAGATAATCTGAACATCAAGTAATATTCTACCCGTTTTCTTCAAGTAAACATATTCTATCTCCAAATCAAACCTTATGCCAACTGTTATCCAACTCAAACCATCCCTCAACTAAAGACTACGACCAAACTAAACCATCCTTCAAATATTAACCTCAGCAGACTAATACAGCCTTTATCTCCACCTCCTTGTGAGCAAAAGATCCTTATATTCCTATGACCTTAGGTGAGAAATTTAAACATTAATTTATATAATGTGCTAATGACCTTTACATCCCTCTGACCACATACACAACTTTGAAATTGGTTAAACCCATACTGCAGTTAAAAGCTGGCTTCACATTTTGAACAGCAGAATCAGTATTAAATATGTGGGATGATACAATTCCCAATAACTAAAGTCACCTTGTCAAAACTTGCCTCATCATTTGTGCAATGAATAAACTAACACTATAATTTCCAATGGACGTGAACTCCCAATATTTTGATCTCACGAAGAATGCCATGCATTCAGGATATTAAGATAAATCTTCAATTCCAAAAGCAACATCCTTGACCAGAAGTTTCTAAGTTAAAAAATTCTCACACCGTAGAAGTTAAATACCAAAGTCACCAAGGGATATTACCCAATATACCTTGCATATTAGATGCATGTAACAACTCAGTGACTTAAGTCATGTACAAATAGATCATCTAAGGAAATTGAACTGGGTATATGTGGATTTCACTCTGGAATACTTGGGCATTGCATACTTTTCATATTATATAAAATCATCTGTATATGCTTCCAACCTCCTCAGCGTCCCGAAAAAGAGACAAGGCTTAGATCAAAACTATAGCCAAAATGCTTTATTTTGAGGGTCCTTACATTTCCAATGGAAATCCGCATCAAGAAACAGAGAACCGAAGTATTTAAGAGCTACTAGCTTCTACGCAAAATTCAAGGTGCCATATACTATTAAAAAATATGCACAGAACAAAAGGAATCAACAAAAGAAGACACAATAATCAGAAGCAGCCACTAAGAGTTAAGCCACAAAATCCAAATATATATCATAATGCATATATAAAGAAGAAAGGATTGTTTCTACTAAACAAAGTAAATCAGCACTAGGATCCTATATAAATCAGTTTTGGGTGCCTATAATGCATTCAGATAAAAGATTACTGATGTGGAATGAACAGATAGATGATAGATACTTCTTTCTGCTTGATATTCGGACTTGATAACAAGCAGCCAAATTGGAACTTTGCCTTCTTCAATTCAAGCAACAATCATCCAGATCTCAACGACGATTCATACGAGACTTCTCCCATGAAGCAGGCCCCGGTCCATAAAGAGGACCCTTGTCAGCAGCACCCTAAAAAGCAACATAGGAACAGAATGAAACAACATTACAGATATGCAGCATGATAATCCAATTACCAAAAGAATAAAAAAACTTTTCAAATTTGAAACATACCCGATGAACTCCATATCCATCTCCATATGGAGCAGGAAAACCCCCATCCTGACTGTTGAAATTCATTCCATAGGGTACACCTAGAGCCATAAAGCAAAGAGATTAGGTATATTATACAATGAAATATCCTTACATCGGATCAATAATATTTGTTGTTCCCTGAGTTGTTAATTTGAAAATCCCAATCCATGCCTAGGTTTGCAATTGATCAGACTAAATTAAGTGGGTAATTTGAAGACAGTGAAGAAATCAAGATGAAGACAGTACACTAAACTAACATAAAAGCAATGTGACTGCTTATCTTTTTCAAGAATGTTAGGTCATGCATCTTAAAATCTAGTTTAGATATGAATTTATTATTCTTAGTTAGGGACTTAGAGTAGAACCCTTCTTATTAAGAATGTTTTCTTATGAAAGGATTCTATTCAATTAGATGTTTATTTTGCAAGGTAAACCTTTCATGTCAACAGCAATGTACAAATCATGTCCACATTGATTTTCACATAATGTTTACATCCTCGTACACGACGTACACATTACATGACAGCTGGAAAGTTTTTATTAATTACACGGCAAAGGAATAATGAGCGTGTTTTTCAGATATCTTCTGATATTTTAGAGCTAAGATGCACTAGATTATCAAGTAATAAACTTATCAAGGTCTCTTAGCTTCAGATTTGATTACAACACTTTATTACTCTGGTTAATCTGCTTTTAAAATTGGTCTAAACACCTATTTACCCATTAGCCCCATCCTAGCCATTGTTATGTTGAACAAGCCAACCAAAGATATCAGCCAAATTATCACTTATTATTGAACAAGTTGAACCCATAAATGGCATGATTACACGTTCCAAAGGAGGTTCAATGATGGGCACCAAATCAAAATGAACAAGGCCAATATCCCTTATTAAATGCATTTAGAGAAAACACAAGTATAGTTTGACAAAAAACGAGAGAGCTTCGTATATACCAAAAACCAATTAATTTCGGTTAGGTTTAGTTAGCACACAATCGATTTGCATGTTGAAATCATCAAAATATATTTAAGTTGCAAGTTCCAACAAGCATTGACAAGGGCCAAAGATCCATGATAATATATTAAAATGCAACAGACAGATTTATATCACACACTACAATTAAAAAAATGTGACAATGAAAGGAAATAAAAAAGTCAAACTTCTATGAGAAACACACAAGACAGACAGGTCACATACCAGCACCCCATGGTCTACCATCAAAACTAGACGATTCTGCGCGTAGTTTTTCAACTTCCCGAGCCATGGAAACCAAATTCTTCTCCATTGCCTGTCTTTGCTCCACCAGCTCAATGTTTGCCTTCTTTTCATAATCAGCAGCAGTTCTGCTAAAGAAGATCTAGATTTCAGCATTTATGTAGATAATAATTCTCAATCGCAAAAGATCAAGATCGTGTTCAAGATTGAGCCACATGGTCTAGTGCACTTCATACTCTGCAGGAAATGTTTAAAATTGAAAATAAAAATCAAATACAATATTCAACGAATGGAAATTTAATCACAAACCTAGCATGCATAAGCTCCTGGTGCAGGCCATCAATCTCTGCCCTTAAATGAGGAATCTGTTGATTATCAGCTTGCAATTTTGCAAAGTCTTTTTGCAGGGTCTGAACTTGTCCAGTGAGTTCGTTCCTAATGTTATTCAACTTCTGAATTTCGGAACGCAGTTGTACAGCCTCTTTTTTCAAAGGCTCAGTTGCACGAAGATCTGCCTCTAACTTCAACCCTTTCTCTACAAGCCCCCTAACATGCAGTTCTTGTTCTGTACGAATATCAGCAATGACAATATTCATTCGATGAATCTCCTCCTTAGCAGCACTCAACTCTCGCTGCAAGGCCATTCGATCTTCAACCAGCCTACGATTATCACTCAAGAGTCTATGGAATTCAGCATGCTGCATCTCAAGTTCCTCCTCCAACAAAGCAGGATGGGGAGGTGGATGTGGCATATGAGGGCCACGAATGAAAGATCTTTCAGGGGGGAACCCACGTCGGTCAGTAAAAGCTTCACGAGGAATGCGATTTCTCCCAGCCATTTTTTGTTACCCTGCACAGATACAGCATGTGAAACAATAGAACATGATATATGTCATTTCTATACTGATGTCTCTAAGTAGATATATGTCATTTCTATACTGATGTCTCTAAGTAATCTAACAATCCGAATCTTATTGAATGTTTTATGTATCCCCTTGTTCGAATTACAATTAAGACAAAAAACAACTGTATACACACACACATATAAAGACTAGATGTCTTAAATCAAATCAGACTGGCACCAAAACTGAAAGGAAGAGGTTAAAAGATCAACAGAAGCTGAAAATATTAAAGCAACACACCTCCATTCCTAACTTTCATGATAGCTGAGCTGCAAAAGAATCTTGCGCAGAGAAGAATTTTGACAACCAATTGTAGGGCATCCAAATAAAAAAAAGAGAGTCATAATTTACTACCCAAACAAAGAACCCAACTCTACTTATCCTGATATCCAACAATTTGTATAAATGACATGTTTTTAAAAATAATAATAATAATAACTTACAAAAGTGTCTTATTTAAATCATAGAACTCCATAAGTACATATCACTAAAACCAGATATTTTTTAAGCACTCCACGGTGATTTCCTTCAATAAACTTCACATATAAACTAGTTATTACTTTTATTGGTACTATTGATAACAATACATAAACACCCACAAACTATTTTCTCGAGAAAACAAAAACCCAAATAAAATCCAAAATTAACATCACATACACATCAAACCCTAATGACCTGTAATGCTGCAGAAAAACTCTAAAATCTTAAAAAGTACTAAATTCTCCACCAGTTAACCCAACTTTGAACTACAAATCGTCAAATTAACTACTATTTCCATTATTGAAGCAAAATTTAACGAGGTTAGAATCCCGAAAGCCCTAATTTCACAACTACATCAAAACAACGCCATCATTAATAAAATGGAGCAAGAACTCGCTGTTTTTTTAAGCGAATTATAGAAACTGACTTAGAGAACAAAAATTATGAAGAGAAGAAGTCGAACCTGTGAAGAAGGATACAGATGAAATTTTAGGCTTTGTGCAGGGGCTTGATTGGCGTTTTTGAAGATGACAAAGAAGAAGAAAAGCTGGTGATATATTTTTTCGACGTTAGGTTGTCTTTCTGGTTTTCAAGTGGTTTTGTTTAGCAGAAAAAGAAAACACAAAATCCGACGTCGGTTTAGAAGGTGAGGTTCATTCATTATTATTTATTTATGGCGAATTGTAATAAAATTTCATTTATATTATAATAAAATTATAAAAAAAAATTTAATTATAAATTAGTATTATTGACGAATTAGTTGACCTTATTTTATATTAATTTATAAAATAAAATTAAAAAAATTAAAATGAATCTCCAGTAATTGATGGACAATAGAGATCCAATTTGTAGATTGATTTAAATTTTTTTAATTTAATTTTTTAAAATTTTAATTAGAGAGATAGTTATATTATTCTACCAATAACTCATAGTTAAATTGTTATCTTTAATTGAATTAACTTACTATAGATACTAATATATAATTAAAATTAAACTCACGTTTTTATTACAATATGACTAAATATTATGATACTTATTGTAATCTGCCCTTTATTTATTTATTTTAATTCTTTTCATTAAAATATTTGATGATATATAAAAATTAATACTAAGAGAGTTCAGTATAGGTTTTTGTAAACTTTGATTTCGAATATAATTCAACAAAGTTCAGTGATATTGGTTTTTACTTTTATTTATTTTTTTAAAAATAATTTAAAATTTTTATTTTATTCAAAAATGAATTTTTCTAACTAAATTTAATTTAAATAATTTTCTTTTTTATTTGATTTAAATTAATCTCATCCAGACAGTTTAAAATAAATCTATCAAAATACCTGGTGAAATTATCTCATCATTATTTTTATTTATCCTCTCATCCTAATCTTCTTTCTCACTTTCACGTTTGTACTGCTCTGAGCTGTCCCATGAAATTTCTCTCAATTCTGTTGTTTCTCTTCTCTCTCTGCGATTTGCAACTATTTCTCTTTTCATAATCAAGTGATTCTCAAGGTATTATTCTCTCTCACCCATTTATTTTCACTTTCACCTCTATTGTTTCTCTCTCCTGAAGCACAAGATTCTCTTCTAGTTCTCTCTCCAGATTCTCGGTCTAGTGGTTGGAGCTTTTTTGACAACCAAAAAAACTACAAATTTTGTAGTGATTTGCCATAGTATGAACTTTGGTTAATTATAGATGGTTTTTAATATTTGGGTTTAGAGTTTTTTTATTTTTTATTTTTTATTTTTTATTTTTAATTAAATTAATTAAGTTTTTATGAGAGAGAATATCATAGCTTGTCCTACCCAATAAAATAATCCATATTTAAAATAGAAAACCACAAAGTAATGTTTAGGCAGAGATTATGTTCTCTCCCAAAAGGAGTTCTCTATTTGATTTATTGTATACAACTATTTGATTTATTGTATGGTCATGAAATGTTATCTATGAACATTTACGAAACTTACTATTTTATTGCCATTGTATGATGTGTCCTCCATATGGGATGATAGTCTTCTTTCTCCGATCCTTGTGATGTGTTCACTCCTCCATATTTGTCACACAAGTCCTTCGATTATCATAAAACTATTGAAATTTCTTTTGACAAATGAGAAAGCAAGGATCTGAATGCTAGTGTGTCTTAAGGTTGTGGAATAAATATGTGGTAAGCAAAATTAATCATTTCGCTAATGGTTTCCTGAATGGCATTTTCTTATTACTCAAATTAGACAATAACTGTTAGATAAAAAATATGGTGAAAAACAATTTTGGAAGAAAAAATTGAGAAAAATTAATAGTTGATATATGTAAAATTTGTGTTTTATGGTGTTGAGAGTTTGGAGCTAGTAGCTGCTTCTCTCAAGCATTTGACCGAACACGTAAGATCCAACATGGGGTTTTCAACTTGCTATGCTTTTAGATTTATAAACATAAGCTAAACATCACAAAAGGCAAATACAAACACGGGAAGAAATTAACTCACACAAATCACGATTATGTTTTTATGAACAACTGTGAAACAAGATATATACTACAAAGGTATTGAACCTTGGTGGCTTGAAGGATATTTAGACTTGTCAAGTCTCAACTTTCCTGTCTAAATGATACAACAAAAAATATATAATCCACTTAACTTGCAAAAAATAAGTTTCTCTACAAAAGCTTAAGAGCATGAGCAACATCTTATTGATGAATAATAAGAAATGAAGAGAGGGGCTTACTGCCCGATCACATACTTTGCACCATCCAAGGTATTTCTAAGTAGCATTGCGACTGTCATTGGGCCAACGCCACCAGGAACCGGAGTTATCCATCCGGCTACTTTACAAGCTTCCTCAAAATCTACATCTCCAACTAACCTATAACCTGCCTTCTTCGTTCGATCATCGACTGCATTTGTCCCAACATCAATAACTGCAGCACCAGGTTTGATCCAACTGCCTTTGATCTGAAAATTAAGAAATTTAATTCAAAATCAAAAATCTAATTTCCCACAATACCCACCTGAAAATGCTTATTATACTATTAGATATTACACCATGTTAAAAATGTCTGGAAAAAATAAAGTTTGTTAGGTTTCAATATGATCTAAGTACAACAAACTTATATGAGAGCACTTAACTTGGGACTATGCCGATAATGTGATGATATTCAGATTCCCATAAAAAAAAAGTTATGATATTTAGATTATTTGAACAGGTATATGAATTTTCAAGAAGATGAATCTGCCAACACTAGAATACAAGTTCTTCTGCTTTATTGTAGTGTATCAGTGTCAAAACACCTTACTAGGCATGACCAAAGCTAGAATAAACTAAAGTGAAGTGCTAGACAGTATAAGAGGAGCCAAAATAGGATTAGAAAAGTGAGGTCATCAGAACAATATGTAGAAAATCTTATTCTAAGCAAGAAAAACAAATGAAAGAATTGTTCTCAGTTACCATCATTGCTTGTCCTGCAGCTGCAATAATGATGTCAGCTTCACGAATGATGGTTTCAGGATCAGGAGATTGTGAATGGACTACGGTAACAGTGGCATCCGCTTTCAGCAGTAGCAGTGAAACTGGCAGCCCAACTATGTTACTTCGACCCACAACAACTGCCTTTTTTCCCTTTACCGTTATACCACTTCGTGATAGAAGTTCAAGACATCCCTGTAGAGAAAATCTAATCTCAGAAAACACAATAAATACCACAAAGAGAATTGCCACATAAGCTAACAGCTAACAAACATCTCAATATCACAGTTACAAATTTAATGACCTTGGGAGTGCAAGGAAGGAAAAGTGGTTCTCTGCCTTTCATAGCAAGCTTGCCAATGTTCAAAGGATGAAAGCCATCTACATCCTTCTCGATGCTGATTTCGCTTAGAACTTTCTCTTCATTTATATGCTTTGGCAGCGGAAGCTGGACTAAAATACCTGTTAATGTACAAAAATGTTTCGTTATAACAAACATATTAGGCACTTTCACTAGAGTAAGCAAACACAGAACTAAACACAATTAAATTGTCAACGTGATTCCATAATGGGAGACACTTATTTACTCCCACAATAAGGAGAGAAAACTAAACGCATATGATGTGACTTGAATCCTCACCACTGAAGTGAGTGGTGTGAGGGAGGTGCACTAGCTACTTGGTCTATGAGTGGATATGCAACATTATTTTGCCTTTAGACAGGTAAGAAAACAAGAACCAGTATTAAATCACAATGAAACACACATGACAAAACTTGACACAAAATGCCACATCATTTTAAACAATCTGTGATTTATGGACCATCAAGGTGGGCATCGATATAAGTTGCTCTTGTTTTTCTGAGTAAAAAATTGGTGCAAAATTGAATATAATTACAACTAACCAACCGTGCACATCAGGCATCGCGTTGAGCTCATCAACCTTGCTGATCAGATCGGCTTCGGAGACTTGTTCAGGTAGGTCAATGTCAAAGGACTTGATCCCAACTTCAGCACAAGCTTTTCTCTTCATATTCACATAGCTTTGAGAATCCTTCCTGTTTCCCACAATTACCACGGCCAATCCTGGCACCTGTTCAAAATCAATCATCACAAGACTCTCACAATCTTACTTTACAACATCACATCTTCACCGACAGATTTCCACAAAATAAAACTTTATGATCAGTTGCTCCATTGAAGCACATAAGTATATCGGGAAATGGTAAGATTTGAGCGTGAGATTATAGTACCTTGCCATATTTCTGGGAAAGGAGGCGAACTTCGTCGGCAATTTCAGATCGGATGGTCTGAGCAATTGCTTTGCCGTCGATTATGGTGGCCTTTCGATCGGACGGTGACGCCATTGTCCAGAGGATAAAGTCGATAAAAGTCTACTGCTTTTATTGAGTCTCATTAATATAGTCCGAAGTGCGTTTATTGTACGGAATTACAATGAGGTATAATAATAATAATAAGTTACAAAAGTGTCTTATTTAAATCATAGAACTCCATAAGTACATATCACTAAAACCAGATATTTTTTAAGCACTCCACGGTGATTTCCTTCAATAAACTTCACATATAAACTAGTTATTACTTTTATTGGTACTATTGATAACAAAACATAAACACCCACAAACTATTTTCTCGAGAAAACAAAAACCCAAATAAAAACAAACAAATAAAATCCAAAATTAACATCACATACACATCAAACCCTAATGACCTGTAATGCTGCAGAGAAACTCTAAAATCTTAAAAAGTACTAAATTCTCCACCAGTTAACCAAACTTTGAACTACAAATCGTCAAATTAACTACTATTTCCATTATTGAAGCAAAATTTAACGAGGTTAGAATCCCGAAAGCCCTAATTTCACAACTACATCAAAAAAACGCCATCATTAATAAAATGGAGCAAGAACTCGCTGTTTTTTTAAGCGAATTATAGAAACTGACTTAGAGAACAAAAATTATGAAGAGAAGAAGTCGAACCTGTGAAGAAGGATACAGATGAAATTTTAGGCTTTGTGCAGG
This sequence comes from Xanthoceras sorbifolium, assembly GCA_003430845.1. Taxonomy (NCBI): domain Eukaryota; kingdom Viridiplantae; phylum Streptophyta; class Magnoliopsida; order Sapindales; family Sapindaceae; genus Xanthoceras; species Xanthoceras sorbifolium. The sequence continues at coordinate 3,650,245 of CM010622.1, read as the reverse complement.
GGCTTGATTGGCGTTTTTGAAGATGACAAAGAAGAAGAAAAGCTGGTGATATATTTTTTCGACGTTAGGTTGTCTTTCTGGTTTTCAAGTGGTTTTGTTTAGCAGAAAAAGAAAACACAAAATCCGACGTCGGTTTAGAAGGTGAGATTCATTCATTATTATTTATTTATGGCGAATTGTAATAAAATTTCATTTATATTATAATAAAATTATAAAAAAAAATTTAATTATAAATTAGTATTATTGGCGAATTAGTTGACCTTATTTTATATTAATTTATAAAATAAAATTAAAAAAATTAAAATGGATCTCCACTAATTGATGGACAACAGAGATCCAATATGTAGATTGATTTAAATTTTTTTAATTTAATTTTTTAAAATTTTAATTGGAGAGATAGTTATATTATTCTACCAATAACTCATAGTTAAACCGTTATCTTTAACTGAATCAACTTACTATAGATACTAATATATAATTAAAACTAAACTCACGTTTTTATTATAATATGATTAAATATTATGATACTTATTGTAATTTGTTATTTATTTATTTATTTTAATTTTTTTCATTGAAATATTTGACGATATATAAATAAAAATTAATACTAAGAGAGTTCAGTATAGGCTTTTGTAAACTTTAATTTCGAATATAGTTTAACAAATCTCGGGTAGGTTAAGTGGTTTTTACTTTTATTTATTTTTTTTAAAATAATTTAAAATTTTTATTTCATTCAAAAATTAATTTTTCTAACTAAATTTAATTTAAATAATTTTATTTTTTATTTGATTTAAATTAATCTCATCCAGACAGTTTAAAATAAATCTATCAAAATACCTGGTGAAATTATCTCATCATTATTTTTATTTATCCTCTCATCATAATCTTCTTTCTCACTTTCACGTTTGTACTGCTCTGGGCTGTCCCATGAAATTTCTCTCAATTCTGTTGTTTCTCTTCTCTTTGCGATTTGCAACTATTTCTCTTTTCATAATCAAGTGATTCTCAAGGTATTATTCTCTCTCACCCATTTATTTTCACTTTCACCTCTATTGTTTCTCTCTCCTGAAGCACAAGATTCTCTTCTAGTTCTCTCTCCAGATTCTCGGTCTAGTGATTAGAGCTTTTTTGACACCCTTACCCTTAACATGTCCCTTCACCTTTTCTCTATCTGACAACAGACTTTGGCGCCCTTTTTATATATGCACACATGACCCCCTGCCAAGAACGAATTTATAGTACCTAAGGTGCTGCCCGTTGAGCGTAGGATTATGTTTCCTTATTTCCAAGCGAGTCTTCATGGGGCTTCCACGGGTTGCTTTGACTCAGTTTGAGTTTGAAAAGTCAGATGGTCTCTTGGACCTTGGTTAGTGTTACTTAGGCTAAGATCATATGGGCGTTTTAAGCTGGGCCCTTTTTTCTTTTGAGGGGGTTTTGTCAAACAGCTGGGCTTTATGATACTTTTGTATTCTTAGGTCTGTCATGTATTGGGTCTAATATTTTAGGCTTAGTATAAACATTTTAATTTTATAAAAATCTTTTTTAACTTTATTTTGTTAGATTGGTTTAGAAAAGCTCTAATAAAATTTAACCTTCTTAGTTTTTGGTAATTTTGAGATTTACGAATCCTCATCCCTTTTGAAATATGTTTATTTTTCTATTTAAGCATGGACGAGCCTATATTTTATTATATTTAAATATTATTTTTTTTTATCAAATTTTTGTTACCAGTTCGACTTAATTTTATTATAGCTTTCGCTTTATTAGGATTTTAATTCCGAAAAAAATATAATGACCTTATAATTATATTATCAATTGCTTAATTTACTCGGTAATCCTTTTTATTACAATTGTAAGAAGAAGAAGACATTAATGATTAAACAAAAAGAAAACATAATATTTTTCTCTTGTTTCTAAAATGTAGAATAATAATATTAATATTAACCCCTATATAAATATATAAAGAAGAAAGACAAATGATAAAATTAATTAATATTAAATAAGAATAATAATAATACAATATGTCAGCTTCAATTTCTGATGCCCCCACCCACACGTGTGCACTGATTGATCAGACCACCAACCCTTTTTATTATTTTTAATTATTAATTTTTTGGTGTCTTGAGTTTCTTAATATATATAATATTTAATTTCTATATCAGGTTATGGAAATTTGTGTAAGCTTTTTGACGATGGGTCGGATTTATCTGTCTCATGGGTCGGATCTCCTTTTGACCCAAATTGGCATTCTTCTTTTCATTCTTACAGTGGGGAAGTTGACAACTGTGTCTTCCTCAGCCACCCACCTGCGTATATTTTATAGAAATCAAATCAATATAATATATATATATATATATATAAAGAATAAAAATTGGTAACATGTATAGATACTATATAATAAGCAATGTGATTTTTTTTTCCTTTTTGTGTATATAATAATTTAATATATATATATATATATATTTTTTCCTTAATGTAAAAAGCAGTCAAATATGTAGCCTCAAATTTCTATTGAAACCCTATTATTGTTATTATTATTTTATATGAACCCTATTCTTATTATTATTATTAATTATAGTAAGTGATTTTGTAGTATCCAACCCTAGTTGATTGACTAGTCAAAATTTCTTGGGCTTGGCAATTTAATGGAGAGAGGACCGTTGACCAATGCAATTTGGATGGTTGAAAATGGGTGGCTAGAGTTAGGGAAGCAACATCTCCCTACCGTCCATATATGAATATGAAAATTATCATGATCTCGATCCCATCTGCTAACAATTTGTCTAATAGATAATGATTTTACGACTTCATGATTTAAATTTGTATAAAAATAGAATAAATCGTTAAAATTACGTGTATACAGTTATTTCACCGGTAACGTTCAAATTTTTCATGTAAAATAGATAAACAGATCGATGATTAAATATACATTATGTAAAGCTCTTCCTAACAAAGAATTGAATACTGAACATTGCTTTGTTTTGTTAAGGTTTGTCCTCTGTGATTAGGTGAAAGATTTTTAGTGGAATTTTTGTTTTTTGGCTACTTTTTAGAAAAGGAAATAATGCAGAGAAAGAGTTATGGAATCTAGGTATAGTTTTTATGGATATGATCATTAATAATAATAATAAAGGTGATTGAGTGAGTGAGAGAGAATTCTATGAAAGAGAAGTGCATGCATGTGGGGATCTATTTATAATTAATTATTAAAAAAATATATATATCAGAAGATGATGATATCAAAGGTGGTTGGATGGAAGCAAGTATATGAAAGTGATATATATCTAGTAAAAAAAAGCAAGTGAGCCAAAAAAATTGGCAGAAAAGTTTGATGTACTCATGTCTTGATTTGTCTTTCTTTGCTCATCTTACATATAGTGAAAAAGAATGTAAATGAAGAAATATTGTAGGGTTTGTCTAGCTTGAAACATTGTGTTTTTTTTTTTTTCTTTTTGAAAAGAATTCACAAAAAAAAGTGTTTTCAAAAACATCCTTTTTGACATTGTCAAAAGCATTTTCATAAAGCATCATATATAACAACAATAACCTTCATAGATTCAAAGAATGTCTTCTTTTCTTTGGAAAATGCTTGAAGAATTTTACTAAAACAATGTTGTATTTTTCTAATATTATATATGAAACTTTAACACTATATAGAAGCCGAGTAATGCTAGATTATCCATTTTTTTTTTTTTAAAATTCATGTTCAAATAATATGTTATACGAGCAGTTAATAGGGTGTAAATTATTAAATAATATGTTAAGTGCATCTGTTATATAATTTGGATATATATAAGAATAAATTTTTTAGACAATCTAGTATTATTCATATAAGTCACGTAATATATATAAAGAAAGAAAATAATAGATTAAATTACCTGAATTGAGTGACAAAGTGGTGTAAAAAAATGGAAGCTTCCAGCCTAGCCAAATCAAGACCAGGACATAGTCTTTGTCCACCTCCAAATGGAGTGAAGTTACAACTGCTTATGTCTTTATCCTGTGACAATACCAACTCCATATTTAAAATTATATATATATATATAATAAAAAAAAACCCTAAAAAAACAAATAAATAAATAAAAATAAACCAAAAAGAAAGGACCCCTCTCTCTAGCTACTTACTTGCCATCTCCATGGGTTAAATTGGTAAGGCCAATCATAGTTACTTTCATCAAGATGTACTGATCTAAAGTATGCAAAAAAGCACCATCCTTTTGGTATTAGATACCCTTTTATCTCAATGTCTTTCATGGCCTTTCTCATCACTCCAATTATAATGTTTCCCATCCTTAGGGTTTCTGTAATCACCTGTTTGGAAACAAAAGATATAATATCCAATCAGATATCCGATCATATTTGACGTATGCTACAAAAGATTCTTATCGGTATATATAAAAAGCTAACAAAAAAAAATCATTTTTATTCTTTAAAAAAATGACTTACAGTTTGTGTGAAAGGTAAAGACAAGTAGTCACTCCATGACAATGGCTCTCCAAGCTCATCTTTTAGTCTTTTCAACTTCATGTTTTCTTCCTGAGAATGAATAAATAATAAATAATTATAAAAAAACAGTTCAATAATGTAAATACAAAAGGGAAAAAGTTAAAAATAGATATATAAAAGCAACAATAATTGCTAAGCAACCACACATCAATAGGTCATATCTAGCTCCCAAATTTGACCAAAATTAAATAAAGATGATCCCAATTAAATTAAGAGAATTTGAGAGTAATTTTTGATATATGCAAATCCTAGGACAAAAGATTTCAATTATTATTTTCCGAATTAGGACAATTATTTGTAGAAATTTTAATGGTTGATAAAGAGAGGCCTGATCATGTCATTAATATTTTGTTCCCTTCTGTTGAATGGTTTCTATCATATAGTGTGGACAAAACCCTAGGGACTAGTTACAATGTCTCTTTTAATACTACTACATGTGCTTAGAAGAAAAAGTACTACTAGTGAGACAACAACCAACCTATGATCATAGTGTTTGGATTGGATGTAATTTTCCTGAGAAAAAGACAGACAGATAGACAGACGTACGGTACATACCGTTAATTGTTGAAGGGCAGCAGGGCAATCCGAGAGGTATTTGATGGCAAGAGTCATTAGAACTGGCACTGAATCCTCCCCTGGAATCATCATATCAATCATATTATCTGCTATTAAATCATCATCATCTGTTAATTGTTGATGATCACCACTTGCAGTAGTAGTACTGTTTAGCAACAACACATCGGTAACGTCTTTTGGAACTGTTGAACTGCCACCACCACCACCAGCAGCAGCAGCAGCCCTTTTCGATTCGATAATCTTTTGTACTAATTTCACCATCTTCTTCTTTGCCTGATTCAAAACCATTTTTGTTTAAATGTTTATTGTCATTGTAAATTACTTAAATTAGATATATAATCATGCATAGTTATATAACTTGCCTGTAACGAGCGATAAAGTTGACTTCCAGGAATGTTAATTGGGAGAGACATGAGGCCTGAAATGAATTCCTGGAACTGTTTCTTGAGGAACTCCATTTCATCACCTGGATCCAAACTAATCAATGCCTTGACTAGTACTTGAAAGGCAATCTGGAGATCACACAAAAAGGGAATTTTATTTTCTCAATCAGTGACTTTATTCAAAAAAAGGACTAGGTAAACATAATGATTATATATGTATCAAGTTTCTTAAAGACAATATGATTCATATTACAATTATTGTGAACCCCATACACAACTGGGTGAGTTACTTTCCAGCCAGCAAAATCATCATATTATAAAAAATGAAATAAAAATCCTAGGTAGAAGCCAGAGATATATAAATTTCAAAACTTCAATGATTTCCTTCACTAGGGGATGTGTGGTAGGGGTCCAGAAAGTATGAAATAATTCGTAGAAAATATCAAGTGCGAACTAGTTTTAAAATTTCTATCACCACATGTCTTATTTTGCACAAACCAATATAACCGGACAAAAATAAATATTTCAATTTTTAGATTCATCTAATTAGTTTTAAAATTTCTATCCCCACATGTCTTATTCTGCACAAACCAATATAAATGGCAAAAATAAATATTTTAATTTTTAGATTCATCTAATCTAATGACTGAGATATAAAAATTACAGTAAAACGATATTCGAACAGTCTGCACGTGAAAATTTCGGAAGATTTGACGTCTTTTGTTTGCTCGTGTGTTTTACAGGTACTATTCTCGAAAAAAATCATTTTCAATTTTGATTCCTCGAGATGTCGATAACTTAGAACTTCAAGAATTAATAAAATTCATAGACTCCACAGGACCTTGGAGAGAGGGAGAGAGAGAGAGATTTTTACATTTTTGGTCTCATCTTGGATGTATATGGGCTGATCATCTCTCCAAGACTCCATAGATTTTTGAACATACTTTTGCATGTCTCTAGTGATCTGAGCTTTAAGGTGAGAAGACTTGAAGAAGGCTCCTATGAGTCCATGGATTCTCCTCTGTAAGCTTCCATTGATGAGCAAAATGGAGGATTTTCCCATCAACTCAGTGAGTGATTTGGGGTAAAATGGCACAAAAGCCTTTGCATCACTTTGTAGAACAATCTTACTCACTTCTGCATCTGTTGAAACTATTGATGGTGTCCCAAAAATATGTGACTTGAACACCTTCCCATACCTGCAAAACCCAATAAAACTCCAGTCCTCAAAAATGAATTATACGTACACAAGAAAATAAAGGTCAAATATTACAAGTTTCTTATTGATCGTATAACAAAATTTTAAATATAGAATTAGATGTAAAAAAAAAAAAAAAAAGAGCATATATACACCTATGTAGACAGAAAAAAATAAAGCTGCAACATTTCATGAAAGTTCAGGTTTAATTTCTTTGATACATGAAAAAATTTGACATATATATAGTCTTTCTCATCTTAGGAGTTAGGATGGAACTGAAAATTGAGTGACAGAGAGAAAGAGAGAGAGAGAGAGAGATACATGCAGCGACGTTTGTCCACGAAGCTTTCGGGGCGGTCAGAGTAAGCACAGGAGATGAACTCCAAGGTTTCTCCAAGAAAAGGCCATCCAAGAGTGCCCAAAGGGAGGTGGCTGCTGCTTCTGTGCTGTGATGATGATGATGATCTTGATGGTGATGATCTCAGAGAAATAAACCTACTTTTGTTGTAGAGAATAATGGTACTGGACAAGAGAACTGCTATGACAAACAAAATCCACAATAAGCTGTCCATTATTGGATAAAATTCTCTCTCTCTCCTCTCTCTCTCTCTCTCTCTCTCTCTCTCTCTCTCTCTTATCTCTCAATTCAACCCCGCACGAGCACGATTGATGACCTCTCTCTCTATTTCCCCCCCTCTCTCTCTCTCTTATATATGCTCAATCATGGTGATGGAAATATATATGAAAGTGCATGTGTACGTGCACGCGTGGGTGTGGACAAAAGAGGGAGAGAATATGAGAGAGAGAGAGAATATTTGTATGGGGAGTGGGATGGTGTAAAGCATAGAATATGATTGGTTTTAATTAGTTTTTATGAGTGCAAATGAGTTACTTCTCCTTCATGCTTCTTTTTCTAGAAAGTTAAAAAGAAGAAGATTGGGATCAAAAGGGTAACTAATTAGTAATTAGCATACAGGAAAGAAGGAAAACAAATTTATGAGCGGTGGTCCAGTACGTCACTCACCCGTAACACGCCACGTGGTATAAATTTAAAATGCAATTGATTATCTACGACATGTGGAGGGATGTGAATGGATCAAACGTACATTCACCCACCAATCAAAAAGTTATTCTCATCAACAAAATTAAGAAATATATGCATGTAACTTTGAAAGATTAATTAATTAGTTTAATAATCAATGCAAGTTAATTGAATTTTTACCATGGACATGTCTTGCACATAAAAGCCTAAAGACATGGACAACTTTTTGCTGTATAAGTAGACATGAGGGTTCATGGATCTTGTTAAAGAAAATTAACATGTTTGAGTGTTTTGTGTGAATCAAATTTCAAATTCAAAGATTTTGAGTTTACATTCACCTTTTTATTATTCCATTGCTCATCATCAAAGTTTAATTTATATATAAACGAATTCTCATGTCTCTCTATGATTTTTATTCGAACCCCTACTTACTATCTAGAAATTTTTTTTTTTTTTTGACAAATTACTATCTAGAAAATTTATTACTATATGATACATAAATCGAGCCAACGATTTAAATTAAAACCTTCATATTATCTAAATTCGAATGAAATTAAAATCGGAACGTCTTTCGATACCAAGAACTTTGTATGTATAATATAATTGATATGAAAATGCATGTATCTACTTATCAGAATAATATATAAGCATGAAATCCATTATTCTCAATGCTTATTATTATGAAAAGTTTGTTTTAATATAAGAAAAAGAGAAGTGAACCCCACAAATGCATGATTGTCTCATGGCACACAGTGTGAGTTGAGAGGGAGTCCCCCCCTCTACACCCTTTGGAGTTGAAGCAGCTGGGGGTATGGCCTCGTGCTTTCATGTGATACTCAATCAGTCCAACCACACTTCTCCATCATTAAATCTCCTTCTCTCTCTCTCTCTATATATATATATATATATATATATATATATATATATATATATATATAATCATTCTCTACTCATGATGATTTTAAAAAAAAAATTGTCAAGACCTATATTTTATAACGTTGTGGAACTAATTTTGTAATGTTATAAAATTAAACGTCTAATTTTGTAACGTACAAAAATGATTTCACATTACTATGAAATAAAAACCGTTCTGACCAGAGAAGGATCTATACATATAATAATTCTATATGTCTTTCTCTCTCTTGCTAGGCCAGCCAAAACCTCTCATGTTACTTCAATTCCCATCTCTCTTTTTTCTCATTTTTATATGTATATGGGAGAGAGGCCACATGCATGTGTGTGGGTCTGTGTTTTTATACCAAAAGTACTCTAAATTATGACCATTCTTTGGTTGTAATTAATAAGGTAATGGGTAGTCATTATTGTCATCATATATCATTAACAAATGTTTATATACATATAGTTCGAGTGGTTAGTGCATACAATTATCCATCGTAACAGTGAGATTTTACTATTTTTATGCTTATTATATAAGTTTAATTGAAAAAAAAATTGTATATAAAAACTATAAAATAATTCTAGTGTAAGAAATATTTTTTTAATGAAGTCTATATCTTGTAAAATTTTCTCTAAATAGTGTTTGATTTTGTTTATTTATTTAGTTTTTTTTTGGAGAAATGCATGATATGTCACTTTTGAATAAAATACCTTTTAGATCCCAAAAACAATAATTTGATACTTGTTGTTTTAGAAAATGCTTTCGATTGTATTAATTTTACTTAAAAGCTAATTGCTTTTTTATTTATTATTTATAAAATACACCTTATAAAGTTGTGAGATGGGTGGGGATTTGCTCTTTTGATAGTGAAAATGGAAACTTTAAAAGAATATCATCAACCTTTTTATTTAATCAAAACTGTTTCATTTGACTGTTGTCTAAAATAATATGTAAAAATCAATAACTGGTCCCCCCAATTCTTTTTATTTATTTTTAATTATACAATCACAAGATAAATTATAAATTTATTTAGACCTGTCGAGATCAACCACTATATAAACGTGCAGTTTGGATATCTATTCCTATAACGGGAGATATCTACCCACACATTCGGGTAAATGAACATAAAAGAGAAGCCTACTAACCACTTGAAATATGAGTGTAAATGCGACCCTCATTTCTTTGATTGCTTATTTCTAAAAAAAATAAAAAAAAATAAAAAATTTGAGCTCCATTCCTTGGCTTTCCTATTTGTTCTTTGTTTCAAACTACCTAACTTATGATTAAGTATCTTAATTATTTTAATTAAAAAAAATCATGATTACATCAAATTGTTCGGCTCATCTTTTGGCTCTTTATACTATATCTATCTTTAAGAATCCAAGAGAATATTTTGGATAATAGTTTTATATTCTTTGAAAAGTTTGGATTTTAGAGATATCTTAGGAGGGAATATTTTATTATTCTCTTTATTATTACATTTTTATGAAATGATGTTTAAGAAAATTTTGATAACAGCAACTCTAGTGTTAAAGTTCAGAAATCGCATATCAAACTTGTGTTTGTGTAGTTGAACAGTAAAAGTGTGACGAATGTAAAGCCTAAATAACTTTGACGTGAAAGTTGTGAAGTTTAACGTGAGTTTTGCACCGTTCGTTGAAAATAAAAACTATAGATGTTTGCGTATGAAAATGACTAATGTTTACGGGACAAGATCTTGTTTGGGTGTTATTTGGGGGGCTCTTTAAGTAAAATTGGTGTTGTGTCCACATCCTTTTTGGAAATTGTGCATGCTTCCATTTGGAATTAGGGAGCATGTGAATTCTCCAAACAACTTAAAAGTTAGAGAAGGAATATGCTCATTTTAGTTATTTAATAGAACTGGATTGAAATTCTCTTGCCATGAAAATGGTGTTAGAACAAAGACACCATTCAATTTGACAAAAAAGACAGATGGGGGTGAGTTTATTTCCTGCAATTTTCAGCTCCCCATGCTTAAAATTTTGAAATAATGGAATCAAATAATTATAATATTATTATTAATAATAATAAGTTAGAGAATGAAACAAGACCAAGAGTGCGTATGTGTGTGTGTATATATATATATATAACAGGTATCAATGTATCATATTCATACCCCATGTGCTTGAGTAGATAGATACTAAAAGATGTAAGGCAACCTTATTATTATTTTTCTTGCTTTTTTTATTTTTTTGGTCAAAAAGAGAACCTAGAGTAGTTGAATCTCAATATTCTAAGAAATTTGTGTCAAGGACTCGAGGTTCAATCTTCATTGGCTAGTCCTCCAAATTTAGCTTTCTATGGAGACAATTTTCAATTCCCACTTTTGGTAATTTGAAATGTGGCTTCTGCAACTATGTCAGTATATCAGTAGATGCCTTTTGTACCTCCTCCATGTTCAAAAGTCACAATAATTGCAAATCCTGACTAAGTCTGGGAATGCATGCATGACCATATCAAGAAGGCAGAGACAATATTGTATTGAAAGGAAAATAAATTTGATATATTCAACAAAAGGGTTAAAAAAAAAAAAATACAAACTGTTTTTCATCACAATATGAGAAATCCATTTCTGATTATCACACTGTGTTTGATTAAACATGTAATTGATTAGATATTCGGAATAGATTTTGCTCGAATAAATTGTTTGAGAATGGCTTTCTCTTCATCGATGAGTTTCTTCTCTTCAGGATCTTTTGGTTTCACCTTTCTTTTTTCTTCCAATATCCACTTGAAAAGCTCGCGCTGCTGATCCACAGGAATTGGATCGCGCAGCTTCACAGGCTCTGCGATGGTGGGTAAGGGTTTCTCGGCAATTGGAGCAGTTGTAGCAGCTGTATTAGAAACCGGAGTTGTGGGAAGATCACTTGCCCCTTCTTCCACTGTTGTGCTTGTATCTTTCTTCCTAGTCTTCACCAATACGTAACCTGCATAAATTATACATACATCAGTCACAAAGATTCCCGCTAGCTACATTATCAAGCAAGTGCACTGAAATCTTCTAGACAAGCATTGTTACGTGTCTAACAATCGCAGAGAGTAGAATCTGGACAAAAATACAAACGCATGAATGTTGGATGCTTGGACCACAAAACGAAGTATGATTACCTCACTTGCAGAGTTAACTATGACAAGTTAATAGATCTACAATACAGCACCGAAACTAGTTATATTCCCATCTCACACGGACAAGTAACCAAGATCTGCTCATCGACAATGATAAAGCACAGATTAAATTGCTTTAAGTCGAGCATTTCCATATCTTAATCATTAATGGAGTATCATTGTTTGACAGCTCATCATCACAACAATTTGAGCATGTGAAACCAATTGAAAGTTTCCAAGAAAGCTGTGTCGTTGGATTAGATGAGAACCAATAAAAAAAAGTTATTTTTTCTTCCCACGATTATTATTGGTTCAAAGAGAATGCAGGAATAATCTCTCTGTACTACTTGCGGCTGCCACATGTAAGAATTGTTCGTGAAAATTTGAAATTACTTAAGAAGCTAGCGGAGAAAATCCACAACAAAAGCAAATAAACATGAGACAGAGAACAGATTTTAGAAAGCTTGTGAGAAACTTCAGAGGTTTCCGCCTAGCAAAGTTCTTACACTATCTCAGATGTCCACTCTAATCCTGTGAAGAAAATAAAAGACCAAATGGTTGAGTTGTCACGTATAATGTGATTATACAAGTTAGTTTATCACTAACAAAGACCACTACAGAAAAATTATTCAGACCAGGTTACAGGGTTACTAGCAACTTCCATCACTATCATGTTCACAAGAACAAGATGAGAATAAAACCACCAATTTCAAAATTCTGCATAATCATGGCCTTGGACAAAAACAAACGGAGGAAAATGATTCATTCAGCCGACCTCAGCTAAGTTGCAACTGAGACTTTGTTGAGTTGAGTTGGGTTGAGTTGTGATACCAGAATGAGAGAGCACTTTTCTTTTTCCTCCTCTTGGTTATTAAGTTGTCATCTATGACATACCCCACCCCACCATTACAAGTTAAGCTAAAGACTAAGAATGGGAAGGGAAAAAAAAAAAAAACAAATTCCTTCTCCATTTTGTAAAATTTGGTTGCTTATGCATGTTTCACATACCGAAGAAAACCAACAAACAACACAATAATTGGAATAAGCATCAACCAACAGCATGAATAAATAGGAGAGAAAGTCAGGTTTGTGAAAAATAAGCTTAATTGAACTGCATACAGTTGAGGATGGGAAGAACAAATTCCTTCTCCATTTTGTAGGATTTAGACACTTGGTTATGCGTGTTTCACATGTCAAGCTACAATAACAAAGAACACAATAATTGGAATATGCATCACCCAACAGCATGAATAAATAGGAGAGCAAGTCAGGTAAGTGAAAAAAACAAAGCTCAATTGAACTGCATAGAGATAAGGAAATCCAAACATCAAGGAGCAGCAAAAAGGCATCCATAGTGGCAAACATGCTGACAAGATGGAGACAAAAAGACACATTTCTCTAAATCCAAATAATTGCAGTGCCAGTCAGCAGCCAGCATTATGTAAATGAAATAATGGCTTCGAGGAATTAAGTTTTTCTATGATATAAGAAAGAAAGACAAGCAAAGATGTAAACATCTATTATGTCACATGCACTGTGAAAGAATTGGGTAACGTTATACACATGTACTATATCCATCCAAGTCCCAATCTTAGAACAAAAGTTGTGGCATAAATCAAACAATATCCTTATCTCTGACTCTTCCTTCAAAGCCTCTGAAATGCATGCTTACCACAATGCCTTATACGTGTACTTCACTAATAATTATATCCATGCAAGAATCACTTATCTCGGAAAGCCAATTGACAATAATCCTATTTTTCTTTTCCTGGACAAGTGCTCCATAAAAACATGTTCAGAATAGGGTCAGCAGACACATAACTATTACCTTCATTTTTTTTCATGCCTAACAAGTGTACTTTAAAAACTAAAATACATGCAACATAACCTCTAGACCCATACATAAACCTAATCTAATAGGTAAAAAGATTACTTGATGTTGATTATAGAGTTGAAACATAAATATAATTTAGGAAGCAAAACCTAAATCAGAGGTTGGTCATGCAGATTTGACACACCGGTCGGGCATTCAACCAACCATAAAGAGGGCACATTGGAGCATGTCTCCTAATTACCTGTTCCACTAAAATTGTATACAGTCTTCTTGTTATGCTTGATAAAATTCTTAATATCTTCTTAAACTTCCTACATCTCATACGGCTGCATACCACTTTACTGCTCCCGTCAGCAAAACCAAATTTGTTTTTGCATTAATATATGTTATGCGGCATGGGATTATAAGAAATTAACTATAATCAACCTAACAACTATAAACTGTCTACAAACATTCAATTGTGTACAAACAAGTTCAATCCAGAAGGTTCTGCTACAATGCCAACTTGAGGAAAAAAGATAGCATGCCATGGAAATGACTCTAATCTCTTAAACTTTTAAACCATCCAAGAAATCCTCTGCTACACAATGCAACTTGAGGGAAAAAAAATAACATGCCAAGGAAATGACCCTCATATTTTAAACGTATGGGACCCCCAAGAAAACATAAGGGATTTCACATCGAAAAGATCCAAATGCTATTTGCTGGGGGGGCTTCCACCACAAATACACACAAGAAATTATACCCCCTTTGAACCATTGAGGAAAAATTGGCGCCAGAAGTACACAGAAGAAAACTTAACCCTTCAAACCATCAATAGTTCAATACAAATTTATCCTTCCACCTATGTCTCAACCTATTCTATCAAAATTAGACAGATCACAGCTTATAGCAAATATAATTGAATGTCTTTGCCAAATCTTAACAATCATAACATTTAGAATGCTCAACTGCCTTTCGAAGATAGCAAGTAAAAAGCTCACAAAAAGGATGGTGAAATCAATAATCTGCTGGAACTCCAATAATTTGTCAGTCAAGACTAATCCAAAATCTATTTACAGACCACAAGGGACTTAGCATTATGTTTGTTTGGGCTATAACCGAAATCAGGGGCGGACCCCTTTGAGGGCCAGGGTCTCCCAGAATTTTTGAAAAAAAAATTTAATATTTAATTTAAATGTAAAAAAATTAAATTATATATAGTAATAGATCCTGAACCTTGGACCTGCCTCCCAATTTTCGTCTTCTCGTTCCGCCCCTAACCGAAATCCTATGCGTCAAACCTATTAACCCAACTTTGCAAATTGCGACTATTTTAGTAATATTTCTCTCAAACATTCTGAGAGCTATTATCTATCTTTAGTAAAGCCTCCAGTCCTCACTCCCGTTTAAATTATCACTAGTTCCATCATCCATTATTAATGCCTAATCTATTCATGCAAGACAAAAAGTTCAATCCCTCCTCCAGACCTCCACTCTCTCTCCCTCTTAACTAGCGCACAACTTTAAAAACCCTCCAACATGATATTGGAATTACAAATGGAACAATCAAAATCTAAAAATAATCAAAAACTTAACCCAAACCCAGTTCTTTTTTTTTTTTTTTTTTTGAGGACTAATACCGATTGGGTTAAAGATCTGTCAAGATAGATCAAGAACTACAAGCATGGCCTGGAAAGCAACTACTCCACATTAAGAGAGAGAGGTCTCCCCACATATTGTTTATTTATTGACGATGGTGGGATTCAAACCCCAATTACATAGGTGAAGAGAAAGTATACTAATCACTTGAACTATAAGTGGATGTGCACTCAAACCCAGTTCTAACAGCAAACTACCCACCAATCACAGTATCAGGTGGATGTGCACTCAAACCCAGTTCTAACATCAAACTACCCACCAATCACAGTATAAAAAAAAAAAAACTAAAACTACCAAAAAAGGAAAAAAACATTTCTTAAGCTAAAATCCTACAAAGCCATCTCAGTAATCCAATCAACAAACTATTGAACACAACTTAAAGCATACAATCCATACATATATATATATATAAGCATATACAGTGCATACATAAAAGGAAAAAAAAAATGACCTCCAACAGCTAGATTGACCGCCAAGAGAAGGGGCCAAAGGAACCTATAACGCCTAGCAAAGGACTCCTTGGGAGGCGGCGGAGGCGGAGGCGAAGAACCCGACCCCATTGTGTATGATGCAGCGGCGGCTGTTGCTGATGATGGTGGTGGTGGAGGCATTGAAGAGGCGAAGTCCTTTCCTTTATGTTGTTCTTGAAATTGTTTCAACTGTGCTGGTGTCAAAGATCAAAACTTCAATCAATGATTGAAACCAAGAAATTATATATATTAAATAATAATAATAATAATCATAAAAGTAAAAGATTCTTGCTTTGCTGTATAAGCAAGTGATGATTCTTCTTCTTCTCCTCCTTTTGTTTTCAACAAGCAAATACGTGTTTTATCAAAACAAAAAACAAAAACATGGGTTGTGATTTCTGACCTTTCTTGGGTTTGTTGGTGAAGAGCTTTGGAGCTTGGCTCATTGTTACAGAGGAAACTGAGAATACTCCTCTCTTTCTGGTTTTTGTTGTTTTTCGTTCTGTACTTCTATTTTACATAAACCGAATCGTATTTAACTTAATACTAACTAATTATAATTTTATATCTTTACTTTTTCTTAAATTTATTTATATAGCATTACTATTATTTTTTTTTTCAAATTGATTTGGGTTTATTTATAAATTTACTTCACTTGTTTATTTTGTTAATATAATAAATATTTTTTTATAAAAAAAACTGACACCAATTAGATCAGGAATTTATCTTGACTTGATAAGATATAACGCTACAAGTTCGGCCTAGATTCTTACTATAAGGGTTGAGTCTCCCCACACTTTACGATTTAATGAACTAAGATGAGATTTAAACCCCTGTTACATAAGTGAAGGGAAAAAAGTTCAATCACTTTAATATAATAAAACGATAGGGAGAGATGGCTTGAGTGATCTATGTACAATTTTATATACAGTTGGTCAACATCAGAATTGTGGTAAAGTTTTGTATAAGAGGTCCTTGAGTTTCAATTTCTGAGAGATTGTGATTTATGTTTATCATAATAAAACAAAAACACATTAGATTAGAAATGTAACTCTTATAATTATATACTTGGTTTTTATTTGTATGCGTAAATGCACATTTCAATGAAATGTTTATAGTGTTGAGCTCAAATACTTGTATTATTTGAGATAAAAAATAACTATTAGTACCCTTTCTTAACATTTAATCTTCAAGTATTTATAAATATATATATATATATATATATTTATGTGAATTTGATCATAATTATAACAAGAAGCCGATTTTACATACATGTTTATTTTTATCAAATTCATGAGTAATGTAATGTACCCATCTCATTAAGATCATAAAAGAAGCAGATTTTGAATATAAATTTATGCATGTTAGGTTTATTAATATGATATGACCGTCTCATTGAACCATTTCTTGCTTGGCAAGTTGGCATTCACCTATTTTTTTTTTTTAAAAAAAAAAAATTCATTTTTGACTTCATATATGCACTTGAGTGAGGTCATGTTGGGGATTCAATGAAGAGCATCAAATGAGGATCCTACCCTGGTGATTTTTCAATCAAGAGTCAAACCCAGATAGAGCTGCCATCTCATTCCTTGCTCCCTGCATTCCATACAAACACATTTGTAGAGTTGAATTGATATAAAATTATGACACAAGATCCAGCAAAATAGATTCTTTTGATGGACATTTCTTTTTATAAAAACAAAATGTTTTCTCAGTAGACATATATTGTACAGAAGAGTTAATGCATAGTGACAATTTGACAAGTTTTATCTTACAGAATCTGGTAGCATAGAAATACTACCTTCCTCTAATTCTACAAGATTACCAATAATAAGAAGAAGTAAACAGGAGAGGAAAAGTAGTCAAATATTCAGTAAAAACCTAAAATCTATCCTCTAGTCATATATAAGTTTACTCGTATGTGCAAGCTTGGAAAGCCTGGGTTTTGTTCCGTTGGATATCGATCAAGCTCACGGCGGGTACCATTCCACCTTTCATCAATTAGCTCCATGCACGACCACCACCATAACCCCTTCCACGATCACGAAAACCCCCAAGACCTGCTTCAGTGAAAACATGCAGAAAGTAGTTCTAGTTAGTTAGTTAGTTTGTTGACAGGCACGGGAGAAAAACATGCATGCATATATTTATTCCTAGCACAAACGTCAAAAAGAACAATCATGAATTAGGTATTTTGTTCGTTTGTAAGTTTGAACTGATGTTTCTGCCCTGTGAATGGATACCCTAAAGCAATCTCTGGCCATCATCATCACTACAAGTAGTGCAAAAGTAGAACTCAATCAAATTACCCAAGTTGCTAAACCAGAACAATGATCATGTAACATTATGTAGTTGTCATGATGCTTGTGTTTCTGAATGTCCCTTTATATTTTGCAACATTACGTAATGGTAACTCTTGTGTTTTTTTTTAATGTCCTCAATATTTTGCATTGATATTTTCGATTTCTATGCAGAACAAAAATCATTATGTACATGCATAAAAATAGTTCACTCATAAAGTACCTGTTGATGGAGGCGCACCACGCCCCATTGCTGCCAATTCAGAACTGACCTTCTGTCCAGCTTCTTCGAGTATGGTAATCAATTCTTTAGCAAATCTGGCATTTGCAGCTGTGAAGAATGTGTACGCTGTTCCTTTTGCCCCAGCTCTTCCTGTTCGACCAATGCGATGAACATAATCCTCAAGGGACCCAGGGAAGTCGTAATTAATCACATATTTCACATCCTTCACATCTGCCACCAACCAAAAGAATAAGCACTAAGTCAGGAGCCAACAATTCCGCATTTACCAAAGAAAAATTTTAAGACCATACAAGCAGTGGCGTAGCCAGCAAATATCTTTTAGGTTAGGCTAAATTATTTTTTTCAAAACGGTATTTGTTTTTGACATACTACCTGCGGTATGACGACTCAAACCCGGGATATTGTTAGACTAAATGAGTGCTCTTTGCCACCAAGCCACATTGGGCAGTGGTTAAGTTAAAAATCTAGCCATATGGTTGCTATCGAAACAAAATGAGTTAATATATATTGGACAACTCAATCTATCAATCAAGAACAAAAAAGGTGACTTTTGTTTCAATTAACTGTCAACGTAATTTGGCAAGGGAAAACATATTTTTATATTCTAGACAATTAGTAACAAGGAAGACATGGGGTGTCATTATTGCCACTCACTTTTAAATACATACTAACTAGAATGAGTATTATCTAGTCGGATTTTACTTCACAAAATATAGTGGTTTATACCTAATGGTTATTAAATCTTTCACGGGAAAAAGTTGAAATTGTCAGACTCAATGAGCGCCGTTTGCCACCAAGCCACAATGGGCAGGAAAGAAATTGTATGCTCATTGTTGGCAAACTAGAATTATGATATATCTACACATGAATTTGATTTTCTTACAATGTTTCATAACAAAAAAAAAAAATTTCAAAAAACTAGAGCCCGGCCTAGCCCAAGGGCTCCTTCGCTCCTGCATACAAGTGATTATTTGCTTTCCACTGAAACCAAAGGCATGCCAGATATCCACAAACCAATATATGACAACATAAATGCAACTAGAGCAAAAAACTTTAGTGCAATATCATTATTGTTATCATCATCATCTCGTCTGAACGCTGGGTCGAACAAAGAACTATATGTCTATATGTGCAAGAGTGATGCTTCAAACATAACATTTCAGAGATATTATTTTAAGATAAAGCATGCACAAACCAATATTCCAGCCGTATTTTGCTAATTTGATTAATGAATATGCACAGAAAGGAGCAGTTTCAGAACTGTATCCATAAAAGAGGATGTGCTGTGGTACAGAAGGAGACCTTAATTTCACTCAGCAAAAATACCATTTACAATAGATGAAAATCTATGTGATGGCAACAACACCAGTTACACCACAAATGATGGAATGAATAACTAGTGACCTACACGTTACATTGTAAGACAATAATTATTATATTTTTATTTGATTAATATATCAAAAAGAATCAATTTATCAATATATGAACCAGCAGCCAGTTGAATGTGGTCAGTTGATTTAACAAAAATGCTTGATGCTTGTGAATACAATAGCTACCACCCATCAATGCTTAAATTGCTAATCCCATAGATGAAGAATTGACAATCACTTCCTATTCAGTAAGATTTAAGAAAGACTTGAGCATGGGCAATCACAACGTGAAGATTATTGTTTCTTCCAACAAAATTATGTTCCTTGGTTGTTTTGACACAGGTAAAATGTATACAATTATACACAATGAAGGTGGCACGTGAATTCATGTGATTAAGAAAACATGCAACTCCCAGATTACCAAGTCAAGTCAAAATGAGGACCCAAAGATGAAAAACAAGGGGCAGTATAGAAAGAATGATGCATGAACAAACCTAAACCACGAGCTGCAACGTCCGTTGCAGTCATTATAGGACTCTTCCCAGATTTGAACTCCGAGAGGACCCAATCCCTTTCTGCTTGACTTTTATCTCCATGAATTGAGAGAGCAGGCCAACCATCCATGCGAAGCTGCCGAGTAATCTGGTCACAACCTTTCTTGGTATCCATGAAAATCAGTATTCGGCTACCGTCCATTATATCCTCCAGCAACTTTACCAATCTGAAATATCAAGACACATAAATAATACAACTATAGAAATCCTCCTCTAATGTTGAGAGATGAGAAAGACATAAAACCATGAGAACCACATCTAAGTATGCGTACTTGTTATATTTCTGGCTCTCAGAAACAATATCAACATGTTGGCGTATTGCATGGTTAGCTTTTAAATCAGCCGAACCTATAATTACCTGTGTTCAATCCAAGTAAAGCTGAATCAGTAAGAGATGATCCTTAACAATTAAGCTGAAAATCAAATAAGCAAAGCAACCAAAGAGTAGCAGCAACTGAACAAGATCTCCATGTTATTGGCATAATTATTCACTATCTCCAGAAAAAGGTCAAATGCCTCATAACTGGAAACCCCAAAAACAAAATGATATAGCATATCATGACTGCAATTGCATTAACAGTAAAATTGAAAATCAATTGCAGAAAAGGATGTGACGTAACAGATAAAGCCCACCAAATATTACTAGAATTATACTGTAACTTACTTTGTATGGGTTGTAAAGGAATTTATGTGCTAGTTGCTCAACCTCCTTAGGCCAAGTAGCGCTCCAGTATAAAGTTTGACGATCTGGCCGGATCTGAGGAGATGAAAATGTCAAGCAAGCTAAGCAAAAAGGGAAAAAAAAAAAAAAAGAGGAGCTTTTTGTGTGTGTGTTTTGAGTCTTGTGTATGTATTGTGCATGCATGTTGTGTGTTTGCTTGTGCAACACGCCATAAGTATTTGTCATTACAAGCACCACTAAAACTATTAAACCAATTGTTGGTGGTCCAGATTTTCATGTGTTCAAAGTGTTTGGTTGTTGCTCATTTAACTGCTGCTAATTGATGACCACTAAGAAACCTTTAAGAGGAGTGCTAGGTTCAGTTGCTTGATCACTGACCCAGCATGGTCACTTCGTATGTAAATGATATCTGTCAAATTTATTCTCCTTTTCAACGGACTTCTTAAATTAAACAAAAGATAACGTAAATAAAATGAATATAATAACTTTATTTCACATAAGGAGTCTATTGAATGGGAGAATAAATTGAACAAGTGTCATTGACATATGAAGCAATTGTGCAGGGTTAGTCACCTTGTAACTGATCCTAGAACTCCTCAAACTTCAATCAGCTTTTCAAGCATCTATAACATGTGATTGCTTCTGCGACTTCAGATGCAAAGTTAAATTGATCTACCATCCATGCACAAAATGACTGCCAGCTTCAAATAATCTATACATCCAAAGCTTACTTCTATAACCACGCAATAACTAAAAATCACTTTTCAAGGTATTTTCAAGGAATTATATGAAATCTGCAACTTGAAAACTTTCTACATCAACCTGCCCAGTTGCCCATTTTTCAAAGAGATCCTGCTATTAGTTAATAATGCAATTATTATTTGTCTCCATTACCAGATCTCCAAATGACTATGTTTCTTGCATCGGCAATCAAAGTTCAGAACTCTTGAAGAGTACTCTTCACTGACCACTGTCTCAATCAACTGTATTCTAAAAGGTCAATACTCTTCAAGAGTTCTTTTCTTCTAAGTACACCAGTTATGGCATTTGATTATTCGTCCAAGTTCTTAAAGAAGTAGAACCAGTAATGGCACCAGAACTATTGAAGAAATCAGGATAGGAAATGCAAAAAAATAAAATAAAAAAGGGACTGGGAGAGGTAAAATTATGTTCATCACTTACCCTACATGATTCAACATCCACAACTTCACAAACAGATAATATAATAAAAAAAATACCTGAGAAACAATTTTCCGTATTTGAGGTTCAAACCCCATGTCCAGCATTCGATCAGCCTCATCCAAAACAAGGTAAGTAACCCTTCGCAAATTTGTATTATGAGACTCCAGCATATCAATCAACCTCCCAGGCGTAGCAATGACAATTTCAACACCTGAACCAAAACAATAATATAATAATAACCTTTTCAGTTTTCACCACCAACAACAATGATACCATCAAATGTAAGCTACCATAAGAGAATACAAGTGAAACATCTAAGTTATAAAAGTGTACGAACATATTAACTTAATCACCATGTAAAACAATAGCCAATTCATGAAGTTCCATGAAAAAATAACCGACAAGTCATCTACCTTTTTGGAGATCACGAACTTGAGGTCCCTTTGGAACTCCACCATAGATGCATGTACTTTTAATCCTTGATGATGCACCGAATTTAGTTGCTTCTTGTTGTATTTGAACTGCAAGTTCACGAGTTGGAGCTAAAACTAGTACAATAGGGCCATCTCCAGGAGCTGAAAATATAGAGAAGATGAACAAACTTACACCAATCCAATAACCAAAATGTAAAAAAATAAAATAAAATCAATACAAGATATTAAATAACTAGGAAATTACAAGTTTACCTAAAAATGGCTGGGCATTAACGTGGACAATAGCAGGCAAAAGATAGGCTATTGTCTTTCCCGACCCAGTTTCAGCAATTCCAATAAGATCACGACCATTCAAAGCCATTGGCCATCCTTGAGCTTGTATAGCTGTGGGTTCAACAAAGCCAGCTTTTGCAATTTCTTGCATAACATATTCTGCAATCAAAATAAGAAAATAATTCTATCATCCAAATGAATCTTTTCACAGAGTACAAATTAAACTAATGTCTTACATAAATACAAAGTAATCAATAATTATGTGCATAACAACAAATAAATAGTGACAGGTATACTACATATAGCACACAAAAAATTATTCATATTAATCTACTTTAGAGACTTATATGTAAAAGACACTGGAAATGGAACTTTCAAGTATGGAAAATAAGTAGGAGCAGAAGTACAAGAGTCGCAATGACCCCTATTTAACTGTCTTAAAGAGGATATCTACTAAAGCAACAGGAAAATAAAAATGCTCAATTGTCAGTCACTTCAATGAATGTTAACAATAGAATTGAGATTCTGTTAACAACACAGATTAAGTTTAGAATTGACATTTTGTTAACAACACAGATTAAGTTAAGTACCATCTTACACTCTTAGCCCTCGGCAATAACAGTTTAGGCAATGATCATATGCTAGCAAATCGCAGAGTGAGACTCAATTGTAATTGTCCAATGCCTACCTACCATCAAGTTCATATACGAACCATATTTACTTCCAAGGAAAAGAACCTATCTATTCTTTTATTTTTATTTTTTTTTAATTTCTTCATCAACTATAAATGTGATACTAGTACAAATCCTGTTTTCAAGCAAAAGTTATAACTTCTCTTCTTTGAAAAAAGGGTATCTCAGATCCTCAAACCATTTTAAAAGTAAATTTCTGGAAAGTAAAATTCATATCCAAGAATATTCCAATGTTAAGCTTGTTTCATGTTAAGTCATAAATAAACGGGTGAATACACCTACAAGGTTACGACATTAAAAGAAGAACAGGTATGAACTCAAGAAAACAACAACAAACGGTACCTCAAAGGTGTCAACTCCGTTAAGTTTAGAAACGAGCCACTAAAGGGCTATTTTCAGATTTCCTTTGCCACAACAAAACAATAAATAAAAACCAAGAGTTTGCATCAAAATATCTGTCCACCAGTTTAACCTAGAATCACAGCAAATGCAATTGCTCACTCTTTATTGCAACAAGTCACAGCTGCAACTTTAAACAAAGACCATCTAGCTTACTTTCTCCTAACTCAAACATACAGTGACAAAAAAATGCAATAGCTAAAAACAAACACATAGAAATTTCTCAAAAATTCAATAGGAAGTACCAGGAAACCCCACATCGCTGAAACTCTTGACAGGTTTGGGAACATCTCGGCCTTCAACTGTGATTTCCCTTAGTTGTCGATACTCTTCCACCTCCCTCTCTGACATTGCAGCCACTGATGGAGACTCAACATAGAAGTTCTTCTCGAAAGGAGTCAATCCATCCAAATCCAACTTCCTTGGAGGCTCAGCACCATCATAATCCCTCTTGCTTGACGATGTGCGGACCGAGCTGCCATAACCTGAAGCCCCACCAAACCCTGAATCACTAAACAAAGACAACATTCACAATCAATAAATATATAACAGATCGAAATCAGTATCTTGAGTTCAACAGTCATAACTCATAACATTCATGTAAGATCACCTAAGAATTTGTTTTTCCAAATTCAAACAGGGTTTAGCTTTCGGTCTATGCTGTTAGGAGGACCTATATTCTCATAGCTGAGGAAGTAAATATCGTTCAAATTTATGGAAATATCGGTGCAAAAATGGAAATTATCAAGGATATATCGAGGATATTATCGATATTTAATGATTAAAATAAACTTATTCATCAATTATGCTCATTTGATTATTTAATGTGTCACTACTAAGCACAACAAAATTCAGATAACATTTACTCAAAACACACAATTAGCAACAACTCCTCTAACAAAACCAACCAAATTCAGCTACTGGGTCACCAAATTAACACAACTGAGATAAAATTAAACACAAAACCCTACCCAAAACCCAAAATCACTAAAAAAAAAATTCCAAACAAAACTCAATGACCAAAAAAAAAAAAACTAAATGCATCAATGTTAACCAAATTTCAATGCGAATACAGATGAAGAGATACCTCCGGCGGTCGCGGTACGAGTTGGGGTCAGCGGAGCGGCTGTCGTAGCGGCTCATGGTGGCTTTGTTTGTCGTCTGCGACCCGGTACACAGTGAGAGATACTGTAAAAAGCTGTGTTTTTTCTCGAGGAATTCGAAAATATGAAACTGGGTTTGCTATTGTATTTTCAATTAGGGTTTTTGAGCGAAGAGGGTTTTTGAGGGAGAGACTGTGTGTATGTTGTGTCTGTGAAGAGAAAGAAGAGAAAAATAAAATAAAATTATTAATTGGAGAAAAAGAAGGAAGAAGAAAGTCGTGGTTGTTTTAGTGTGTGCACGGCTCTACTGGAATTGATGAGAATATCCAATAAAAATAGGCCACGTGTACACATGTATGTGATGATTTGTAGCCAACTTCCAATTTTTAGTTTTCTTAAAACGAATACATGTAAATTGCGTTATTGGATTTAATATTAAAAAAAATTATAAAAATTAGTGAATTTTATAGTGTAATTAAAGTGGTTTATATCTTTCCATATAATTCAACAGTATCATAAAATTCAGTGCTAAGAGTGCTCCTTCAGTTTAACGGTATCTGAGATTTAAGTCGTCAACATAATAAATAGTATGTCAAAAAAAGAATTGAAAGGGTCCAATGATCGTCTTCATCTAATATTCAATTTCTAGTTTAAATTTTGTAAATATCCATGATTCAACCTAGTTGCATTAGTATTGATCTTAACCATATCACTAGTGGTAGGAATCCAACGAAAAAACCGACTAACTCATTTGGCAGCAGGGACGGAGCTTTTTACAAACTGAGTTTGACAAGTTTTTAGAAGAAAAAAATTGTTATGATCAAATTTTATAATAATATACATATCAATACATTAATGTTTAAACTAAAGTTGCACTTTATCTTATTAAAAAAATTATAATTTTATTATATATATTAATTAATAATTATTAATTAAATTGAGGTATATACACGTTTTGCTAATCATTTATTTAATAATATATATTTACTAAAAATAAGTTGTGGATATTAATTTTTTAGTTGATATTAGAGTTGTCCATTTTTATTTTATTATCATTCTTTTTGTTCTATGACTCAAATATTAAATACCTTTTGTATTTATATTATATACATATTTTATATTTTTATTTATTATTATTTTTTAAATTTTTTTTAATAAATATTCTCTTAACACACCGTTTAAGTATGTGTATTATTAATAAAAAAAAGTTCTCATATTAGTGTGATTCATTGTTCTATTGATTTTTTTTTTTTTTTTTACTTAATATCAAATATCAAATAGTATTTTTAATCGAATCCACAAAGACAGCTAGTTTTAGATTTGGGATTTCTGCTATAACCTTTTCAAATATATTTTCATGAAACCGTTTTCAATATTTGGTTAATCACTTTTCAATTGCTATAATTGTTGAATTATGATTAAAACACGAATAAGAACTAAAGAGTTCAAAATATATTTCAGTTTCAGTTTTATCTATTCATTATATAAATTTACAGCAAGTACCTGTAAACTTTATTAAATACATCCATCTATCACATATATCATATTTTTTTTTGAATCTCATGACAATTTTAAGTGAAATATTGGTTTCGATAAAACTAATGAGAGTTTAAATATAGGAATATTATTGTTTTTCCCCCTGAGATTTCAAACTACACCATTTTACCCTCTACTTTAAAAGTATTTTCCAATATTCCCCTGCCGTTACTATTCTGTTAAATTGTTGAGCTAGTCGTTTGCCCATAAAGGCATGGAGGTAATTGTATATGTATTAAAAAGAAAAAATATTTAAAAAACTACTTTATTTTTACTTTACCTAAAACTTATTACTCTACCCCAAACCCCATTCATATCCAACACTTTTTTTTTTCCATATATATATATATAAAACCTTCCCCACAGACCCACACCCTACTTTTTTTTTTTCCTCATTTATGATTCTCGTCAAACTCCACCAATCCACACTTATCTCTCTCTCTCACATTGCACCGCACTCTTAATATTTTCTCTCAAGATTCACCCAAATCCCCCAGAACTAAATCCACACAAATTCACCAAATAAAATCCAAATCTACCAAAAACTCCTCCCTCTCATCTTCCCGCCGTCACAAACTCCAAAAATCAAAGCACCTCTCTCAAAATCCGCCCCTCTCTTCTCTCCAAAATCCGCCGCCATATTATTATCAAAATCCACCGGGAGAAGAGATTGTCCGAATGGAGAAAATAAGAAAGAGGGGGGAGAAAGAGATGGGGAGAAATAGAGAGTGAAAAAATTAAATAAAATGAAAGAAAGATAGATGGAGAGTTAGAGGAGATCGGTGGAGATTGAGAGAAAATAAGATTGGGGGGAAGAGAGAGATGGGGAAAGATGGAGATAAGAAAAAGAAAAATAAATTGGAGAAAGTGATAGAGATGAAAGTTGGAAAGAGGAGAGATGAGAGAAAAAGTAAGAAGAAAAAAATTTAATTGTTTCTTTAATGATGACGCATAGTTAAATGTAATGATTGCGGATAATTTTAAGGAAGGGTAAATTGGTATTTTTAGTGTCAAATAGTAAAATTTTAACGGTAATGTTAAATTTGTTAACAGTAGAGGGGATATTGGAAAATACTTTTAAAGTAGGAGGTAAAATGATGTATTTTAAAACTTTAGGGGGGAAAACAATAATATCCCTTAAATATGTGAAAATATCGGTGAAAGTATCCAAAATGATCATATTCTCTAACAATCGGCGTGGGTCCATAGAAACACATAGTTTGGGCCCAAATACATGAAGTCTATCGAGCCCGACCCAACCACACAATAGTCCAGCCCATCATTTCCTCACAAAACCACCTCTCTCACCCACAATCATTCCGAAAAAAAAAAAACACCCAAAAAAATGGCTGGTGTCAACAGTCTTCACTGCACCATAATGTCACTCGCTTCGTGTCCTTCTTATTCTTCTTCAAAACCAACTTCACTGCGAGTGAGAGCTTCGTTTGACACCCAACAGAGACTCACCTACAACCGCAACGCCCCAAGAAACCCCAAAAAGACTCTTGCTTCCACAGCCAAACCACCACCACCACCGCCACCACCTCTCACTCTGACAACTCGCTTGGACCCTTCAGTTTTTGACCTTCTCAAGCGCCCCAGTCAAGGTACACACTCTTTTGTAGTTCGTGTTTTGTTGATTTTTCTGCTTGTTGAAGACTTGAAAACAAAAAAATAAAATAAAATTGGTGTCTTGTGTTTAAATTGTTGAACAATTTTGTGAATTTAAAATTTTGGATGACAAAAAAGATGGTGTTTTGTGCAGTTTTTTTGATGTGGATAATGCGAATTTTGCTGGTTTTAGGCATATTTATTGTATTATGAGGTTCTTTTAGTGAATTTTTCTGGGTGTTTCAGGCTCTGTTTGGTTATTGGGAAAAGTGTTTCATGAAAAGTAGAGTGGATATGTGTAAAGAAACATATTAAATTTTAAAAACTCAAGTTTTTTTCCATGCTTATGAGTTTAATGGGAAGTTATATCAATGTGTGGAACAGTGGAAGTTGAAGTTTTATAAATTTGGATTTATAAGTTTAGAGATTTCAATGCATATAATGGTTTGATTCAAATTAGATGCAGGGGTAGGAGCAAATTTGGATGAATCTTATTTAGGATATGAGGTATGGCTGCCAAATGCACCAAAAGTTCAAAAAGCACGATCGGTGTTCAATGCAGCATCACTAGCATACATTGGTGATTGCATTTACGAGGTGCGTTTGTTGGTTGTTTTCTTTAATTTCATTTGGTCACCAGTACCTGAAGTTTTTTGTAATCTCCAGCAATTCAATTACATGATAAGTGTTTTTGTTATCTATATTTAGAAAGAAGAAAAAATGAACATCCCGTGTAGAATGATTTTCGGAGCTTTATATAATATAATCACGATTTCCTTGTATTAGAATCGTTTTTAGAAAGTATTTGTATGTAAACTGAAACTTTCAAGGCGCACAGCTTTTTTTTGGTTGTTGTTAATTGTTTCTAACTTGTGATGAACATAACTACTTACTTTATCTCTGTGAATTTTCTTAAAATCTTACTCCAGCTGTTTCTTATATTTGCAGCTATATGCTCGCAGGCACTTTTTGTTTCCTCCGCTAAGTATTGAAGAATACAATGATCGTGTAACAGCAGTAGTACGTTGTGAAGCACAAGTACGTTTTTTCTTCTTCTTTTTATTAACCTTTTTATTTTTTATTTTGTTATATTATGTTGATCTTTAGTTGAATAAAGAATTTCGTGGCTTTATGAGGATATGTTTAATATGTTTATCTTTTTCTCTACTTCCTTTTCATGGCCGTATTGTATATTCGTCTTTACAGACCTTACTGTTAGAGTGTTAGTTACTATGCTTATTCTCATATTCAGTATGTAGTTTCAGAGCAGATTCTTAAGAGTTCATTTATATTGCCATCTTTCCATGAGTTGCAAATGTTTGTTCTTCTCATAAACTTGTCAGTTGTAATCCTGGAAGAGATTCTAAAAAAGCTAATTTCTACCTCCCGTGCCAGAAGTTTCGCTCATTGTGTTTAGCAAGATTATCTGGTTTATACTTCAGTTTCACTTTTTACTTAATAACTTCAGTCTCCATTTTGTTTCGTCGCCGTCTTATCTGTTTCAGCAGTTCAATTTAAGATTGCTTGCATAGAAACTTCATAATGCTTATCCACAAATTGTCAGGGTTTCAAATTACTGTTTTTGGTTATTATCTATATGTTCTTGGCTGTTTCCTCTTGCTGTAATCAGTTTGTAATCATTGCATGCTTCTTGATCTGTCTTAGAACATTTTTAAGGTGAAAGTACTGCCTAATAAAATAACTTTCACACAATTTAGTTTGTTTGTAAATTTAAGTTATTGTGATGTTTTTGGTGCTTATGAGAATTCTGCATTGGTATTAACTGTCTGGATGACATAAAGATTGTGATGGAAGAAGAATTAAATAAATAGATAAAAGATAAAAGAGTATACTGATTGTCGCCAAGGAAGTAAATATTGGGGGTTCAAATTTTTGGAAATTTCGGTTGAAATATCGGAAATATCGCCAATATCCTTAAAATATTGTGGCTATTCAAGGATTTTTTTTCATATCGATGCCCCCAAAATATGGAAAATATTGCGACCTTTCTGTCAAAGTATCAATATTTACTTCCTTGATTGTAGCAACCTAGATAGAATTTTTGGTTATTTGTGCCCGATGAACATTCTAATATTGGTATTTGCGCATTCAGGATACACTACTTCAGAAACTTCTTAATGAAGATTTCTTATCAGCACAAGAAAGGTTAGTTAAAGATCTGATTCTCTTCATACGCTGTGTTCTACTGCTTTGGTGTAATCGAACATTATTATGATAAGATAATTTTTAAGAACAGAGGAGAGAGGCAGGAAAAGAAGAGAGAAGATTTGAGTGGGGGGATAATTTGCTTAATATTCGATATTCCATTCATTCATCCAAGACTATATATCTGATACGAACCAACTAACTGCAACAAACAAACAATACCAAATAAAATGGAAACAATGCCAAAGAAGAGGAACCCATTAAGCTGAATATCAGCTCCACTAACAGCTCCCCTTATTCAACTGAAATAAACAAATTAACGAAAATAACGACTATGACCAGGCTTGAGTGATCAAACTGCTGCGCGTGCATGGACTCATTCCTCATGCACATGGCACAGCTAACAGCCACATATCATCTTATATGTAGAATTATACATGCACCAATTCTTGCTTTTTATAATCACACGTCTAGGTCCTCTAGGTTATCTGCTAAATGTCTGATTAATGTAATGCTGAAACATCTAGGTTTATCGTACTTGGGATATGTAGTCTAGAAGTTGCCATTTGACTTGTGGGTTTGATATTTATTTTTATTGCAGAGATGTTCTTCGTTGGGGAAAAAATGTTGGTTCGTCTAAAACACGGACAAGAAGACGTGCTGGTGCAGCAGTTTACAACAGAGCATCATCACTAGAAACACTAGTCAGTATCCTGGTTTCTTTTTTATCGTATGGCTAGTTTACACTTGCAAGAAGGCACATACATAATAATCCTATCAGTGCAATAGATTCTTCATGTATATTTCCTTCAGTGCACGGAGAACTTTTGCCGTGTACTGTGATCATTTTAGTCGTATCTTTGCATCTACTTGCTCTATTGGTTTGATCAATTTGCTTATTCGGCTTGTGTCACAGGAACTATTATTGGCTTCTTGTTCTAACCAACCCACTGACTATATATTTTGTAGATTGGTTATCTCTACCTGACAAACGTCAACCGTTTGGAAAAAGTAATGGTAAAACTGGGATTCTCCACTGGTGTTTCTACACAGATGATTTTAGAGCAAGCAAACAACCAGTTAACAGCAACGTAAAATGTGGGCGTCTATATCCGATGTGCCAGAATTATGCTGAATATCATACTGTCAAGAACCGAATTCGAATTCGAATTCTTGCCACGAAAGGACACTATATTCAGGAAACATATGCCACGGTCATCCTCGATGTTTCATGCTTGAAAAAAATCATTTTAGGAGGTTTTGATTCTGTGCACTAGAGATGGAAGGCTTTAAGGCCAAAGGAGATTGCTCCATGCACCTCTATATAATACCATCATGTCAGTTTATGTATCTCCAAGTCTCTGTAAGCACCATGATTGGGATGATTGTGTAAAAAGTAGTACTTGAATCAACTCTGCTTTTATATAATGAGTTTCTTCATCCATTTATTGTTCTTCAACCACTAGCAAAATGCATTTATTATAATGTGCCCGTTAACGCGTTTAGCTAACTTACTGGTTCTATAAATTTAAGCTATTTAATATTACCAGATTTATTATACATTCACTCATAGTTCAAATAATTAGTGCACTTTCTTCTCACTTCAGTGGTGAATATTTAATTTTCATCATATACATTTACCAGTATGTGTGATTAGTTTTCTCCCCTTATTGTAGGAGTAGACGTCTCCTATTATAAGAGTATATATCTGGACCGTGCGTTTAGTGATTAATTTCGATAGGTCCCGACAGTTATTAATCTTGTAATTGTACTCCCATTAAAAAAAAAAAAAAGTTACCAGATTTGTTGAGATTATGACAAATAATGAGGACATGAAAGAATCTCAATTTAAATTATATAATGAGCTTGTCAAATTGTTATCAAAGGAGTGCTTCCTTCTGATATTGCTAAAGCTAAAACAATTTTCTTTGGCCTTAATTTGGCTCTGCGGCATGGTGTTTCGATCAGGGTTCTAGAGTTTGATGCTCTATTTGTCATCTCGTTGCTTATTAAGAAGAGTACTACTTTGTCAGCAATTAATCTTGTTTTAGATGATATTTTTGATATTTTGGATGATTTTAGCAGTGTAGTTAATTTTGGTTTTATTCCTAGAGATGTTAATAGAGTAGCACATTCTCTTATTAAGTTGGCCTTAACGGAGGAGAGTCAGGTGGTCTGAATGGATGATTTTCCATCTTGTCTTTGGGATCTTCTGTTGGAAGACTCAAATCCATTCTGTAATTTTTTCTCGTTTCTATATATTTCATATTTTCAAAAAAAAAAAAATGTGGGACAAATTTAATTGATCTGTAATTAGAGTTGATATTTACTTAAATGGATTCGTATGGTTTGATAATTTAGTTCAAACACCTCAACCTAATAACTCATTTTATGGTTTAAAAGTTGATAATTTGACGTTAATAAATAAATAATAAGAATAAATTGCACAAACTGACCCTAAATTTTGGTATTATACTCAACATTTAAATATACCATAATTATACTCAGGTAAAGTTGATTAACGGTTGATTAGAATTATTTAATAGAAAATTTAAAATGTTTATTTTTCCCTTATAAATTAATTAAAAACAATAAATTCTGTAAAAATAATTTATAGGGCAAAAATGAACATTTTAAATTTTCCATTAAAGTTAACTCTGGTTAACTATTAGTGAACCGTCAATAGAGTACTTGACTGTAATTTATGTTATACTTAAATGTTGGGTACAATATCACCAAAATTTAGGATAAATTTGTGCAATTTGCACAAACAATAATATAATAATAAATTCAGAAAATGACAATCTATACCTTTCATGGAGATCTGAATACTTAATTAATATTATTGCTTTTTTAGGTCTGGTTTACTAACAATGTATACTTGAACATATATGGATGTGATTGTCTTTTTTTTTTTTCACTAAAAACAGATTAGTAAAAAAAATTAATTTTGTATTCTGATTAATGCTTGTAATCTGCTAGGACAAACCAGTTGCCTCATCAGAAGAAGAATAAAATTGTCACTAGGACTGCTGAAGTTGATTGGCATTTTGATGGTTTATTTACATAACACATTTTCGATACAGCTTGTGTGTGTATATATATATATATATAAATTTTTGGGATGTCATCAACATGAAGCAGTAGGACATGAACTATCATTATCTCTAAAAGTTTTGCAAGGCATTGACATCCTTGCAAAGATATCAGCAGGACGCATTAGAGACGTTTCTTATGATAAATTTGTCAACCTTATAATTTTCATTTAACGTCTAATTATTCAGTAACGGTATCTTTTTTATTTTTGGTGATATGATAGACTGGGAAATGCCTATTCAATGGATACTAAGTTTCTAAGTTATATACAAGCCATATACAAAGATTGTCTACCTCTAGCTGTTATTCCCTCCCGAGGCAGGTTCTTACACGTTACTCACCTGTCCGCCACTTTTCTGTCCGACTTGCATGTGTTAAGCATGCCGCTAGCATTCATCCTGAGCCATGATCAAACTCTCCATGAGATTCATAGTTGCATTACTTATAGCTCTCTGGACATCAATTTACTACCATTAGTCATCATTAAGTTACCGTCTTATGACTCTCATCGGTTAAAATTTTTGTTCTTCTTCTGCAGAAACTGCTTTCATCAACTTGGCCCTCGAACTTAGGCTGCAGAATAAGCATCAGCATCTGGCACAACCTAACAACCAGGTTTGCTATCGTTGTTAGGTTGTATTTGGTATTCCGTTTTGGCCTTCGAATCAATAAATCTTTCTCTGAAAACTTTTGAAAAATTACATTTGTACTGAGTAATGAGTATATCAATTATGTTGGCTAGTGATTACAACATGACAATACATATATCTAGATCTCAATCCGAACATCTAAATCATTCCTATTTACGTGAAAAAACACCAAACCCTGAAGATAATTTATAGTATATAGTTCGCTATAACATTGCCTATGCATATATCTTTTACCGCATTCCAAGTTAGGAAAAGGTGCTCGAAACTTGTTAAAAGGATTGCCCCGTCTCGTAACATCCGGACAATAATTTGAAACAGAGGGTGGAAGATAGGAAACTTGGTTACCGGTGAGGGGAGACTACTACAGTCCAGGGCCAGGGCATGTCACAAACCTTAGTGAGGGCTTATAGTGATACTTACAAATTACCCATCAAGAGGGACTGCCGACGAGACTTGAACCTTAGTTTTTACCAAGATACTAGTGAGTACTCAACCAACCCTCATTGATATTCTTCATTTTTATTTATAGCATTGATTTGTGTTAATTTTGTGATTATTTTTATATTTCTATAACCATGTCCAATTCTTAATTATTTTTAAGATATCTTAAAAATATAATGCAAGTTTATAAAGATTTCAAACAATGTTTTTAACATTATAGTACTAAATGTGGTTGCTTTTTTATTCCTTATTTATTTTATAAATAATAAAAATAAATTAAACTTTTAAAAAGAAAAAATCAATAGTAAACTTTTAAATAAATATATAAATAATGAGTTGATAATATAATAAATTTGGACGAGGTTACATTCACTCATTCGTCAAGTGGTTAGTGTACCTCTCTTCCACCTTAGTGGTGAGAGTTCAATTCCCACCATGCACATTTACCAACATGTGTAGCTAGTTTTCTTCCTTTATTATGAGAGTAGATGTCTCTCGTTATTAAAGTAGATATTCGGACCGTACGAGGTTTATTAAAAAATATATAATAATTTTAGTATAAGTGAAATGAACTAAAATTAGATTTTTTTTTAACACTCACGGGTATACTTAGGAGAGAAAGTGCACGTACAAATTTTAAGAGGTGTAAATATTGCCACTCTAATTAATTTGAAGTAATTTTATTTTGCACGTCTTAAATTTTATTTTTATTTTGAAGCACACGTTTTAAATCTTAATAATTAGTTTCTTCATGTAGTAATTACATATTTAATTATGTAATTATGATCTTATTGAATGAAAAATAAATATCTTTAAAAAGGAATGTAAAAAAGCAAAAAAAAAGAGTTATTTTTTTTGAATAAAGTATATTCATAAAAAATAGTGTAAAAAATAATAAAAAATCACATTAAAAGTATTTTCTAAATAAATGAATAATAGGATATATATATATATATATATATATATATATATATAAATATATTATTTTCTTAACCGTCGGTTTTGGGTCAAGGTTGTGAAAAAATGGGTTCCGGTTGGGTTTCTACGTATCCAAACCGAATCCGAACCGAACCGAACCGGATACTATATAAAAAAAACCATAAACTTCTTTTTTCTCACAGTCCCACCGTTTCTCTCACACACGTACAGCCACCACTAATACCACCTTCACTCTCGCCTTCTTCTGTTTTGGTGTTCCGCCGCGCCTGTTGGAGATTGTTGGTGCTACGCCGCGTCTGCCTCTGGTTTCTCCGCCGTCGCCGCTCGGTCTCGTTCCCACATACGGCAGAGTTGGCAAGTTTTTATTTTTCTAGTTTTTTGTAATTTTGGTTTTATGTTGGATGTAGTTTGGGTATTGTTCAATATATGTTTGTAATCTATGTCTGCGTATTATTCAATATTTGTTTCTTATGCACAATTCATAAAGTTCTGGGGGGCAATGTGGGTGTTGTATGTATGTGTATATAAATACTTTTTTTTTTTTTGCTTTGCTATATATAAATTTTTTGCAGGTTTTATTGTTATTTTGGTAGAGACAATGGTTTATTGCAACAGCTGTGCAAGAGAAGTTGCTGGACATCGTCCACTTGATGCTCAACTGTGAGTTTTTGTTTTTTTAAAAAATTTAAATTTATGTTTATGTTTGTGTTTATTTATATGTTTGTATTGTTTTTGTGGCTGAATCTGAAGGTGTTGTGACTTCTGTGGGAGGGTGATAGATTCTTATAACTTCGCGACTGATGTCCAATTTACGAAAGATGGTGCGGGACAGG
This sequence comes from Xanthoceras sorbifolium, assembly GCA_003430845.1. Classification (NCBI taxonomy): domain Eukaryota; kingdom Viridiplantae; phylum Streptophyta; class Magnoliopsida; order Sapindales; family Sapindaceae; genus Xanthoceras; species Xanthoceras sorbifolium. Next base: position 3,614,066 of record CM010622.1, on the reverse strand, counting down.
TATTATATTTTTTCTTTTTGTTATTTTGAAAAAGAAAAAAAAATGTTAAAAAGAATTGTATTATGTGTTGGAATTAATTACTGTGATGCAATGGGTATTTGAGTTGATATTGTAAATGTATAGTTTTTGTTATATGTTTTGATGGGGAATATGTATATATGTGTTACACTTGCTTTATCTTATCTTTTGAAGATGGGGTTGTTTATAGTTTTTGGTTTTTGGGCTATCTGGAAAAAAGAAACTAAATTTTTTAAAAAAAATGGTATTATATGTTATAATTTATCTCTATGACCCATGACTTGATGGGTATATGTGTTGATATTGGAAATTTAGACTTTTTGTTATACGTTTTGATGGGGAGTATTTATGTGTTACACTTGCTTTTATCTATTGAAGATGGGTTTGTTTAAAATTCTTTGGTTTCTTTTTGCTAATTATTCATTTTGCTTCTCTATGTATATACCGTTCACTGATTTTAAAATTAATTTGTAGAGCCGAATGGATGGACGATTTGTAAATTCTATTCAAAGTGAATATGGATCTTCACAGGAAAGATTAAGGAGAGGTGTGCATATTTTGTGTGCTAAATGTTTGGCTCTAACCATGAGTATCGTTCGTTGTTGGTATTAATTTGCTATGACGTCGCAGCTCTCATGGATTTGGGATATCTGAAGGACTCTTTAGACATTGATCATAGTGATGAGGTATTGAAAGTAGCTGAAGGCTTTTATAAAGTATGTTTTCTTGTCTCTGATTCCATTGTTATTTGTACTTATACATTTTCAAAGACAATTTTCCTAATATTTCAATTTGCCTTTGTAAAGATTGCTTTTTCGAAGGGTTTCACAAGGGGACGTAAAACGGAGCAAGTACAGGCTTCTTGTCTTTACTTGGCATGTCGGTATGAATTTCCTTTTGCTGTTATATTTGTCAACTAAGACATGTTTTTTCTCCAGTGTCAGCACCATTACAAAATTTTGGCCTAAAATCAAGCATGAATTGATGCAGCTGTATGTACATCAATTTACACACACACATACACAAAATAAAAAATAATAAACACATTCATGGTCTTAGAGGTATGGATTTTAGATGTTTTTTTGATGGATAATGTCTAGTTGTATTTGAATCATCCAGTCAGCGGATTATGAGAATTAAAGGAGAAGATTGTGTGAATAATTGGATAAATATCCAATTCTATAGTTCAAAAATCAAGGATGATTGGCTTACACAATCTGTGGTTCGATATGTTTTTATCTGTTTATGTCCAAGTTCAGCATTAGAACTACCTACTGATATTCGATTTTTTTTTTATGTATGTTTATGCAGGGAAAAAGACAAGCCATTTCTTCTTATTGATTTTTCATATTACTTAAATATAAATGTGTAAGGATGCTCATCTGTCTTTCCTGTTTCTCTTACTAGAAAATTTTATGAATTTATATCTGTTTAATATTGATACATTTCTCAGTTTGTGCAGTTACGATCTGCTATTGCTGTCATTTTTTTTTTTTTTTTGCAGTTATGAGCTAGGTGCTGTGTATTTGCAGCTTTGCCAAGTGCTATACCTTGCAGACCAACCCTTTCGAAAACTAGTTGATCCTTCCATTTTTTTGCATAAATTTTCTGTCAGTGAGTTTCTACTATCAATTTGATGTGGATTAGCTATATCAGTCTTCTATGAGAAATTAGTTGGAATCAATGGCTCGTCAAATTTCTGTCTTCTCTGTAGCCTATAATCTTTAAAGATTTTGTTGTGGTGTTATTAACGATAATTCTCTTCAATTGCATATTGGGGGTGCTGAACCTGCCACTTTATCTTCTCTATGTTCTTTGTCTTGGATGCCACCTTGTGCTGAAAAGCCTTAATCGAAATTGCTTCTAAGGAATTTCTGGCCAACCGGTCATATGTGTATCTGATCTCTGTATGCGTGAACAACGTATTCTATTTCTTTTTCTAGAATTCTTGATTTGGATGGTTTTGAGGAATAGGATATTAAACATCAAGCAGAAGGAACTATAGTACCAGAATAAGGAGTTCGGCTGTTTCACCAATTGGACTGGAAGCAGATTAACAAAAAATTCCTAATGCTTTCCCGTTCTTCTTTAACTAATTCCCAGCTCTTCTGTATAGCCCATAAAACCTCAGCCTACTCTTTATCATTCACGATTTAGTTCTGGAAATGATGACAGTTATAAGAATCAAATTCCACCTTTGTGTGCTTAACCATTTCGTGAATTTTCGACGTCTCCTTTAGACAGAAGATTTTATGTTTATGCTAATTTTTTTTGGCGGCTATCCTTGTAGGTGTTGGGTGGAAATAGTTTCCTCTTTAATAATATATCTAAGATTTACCTTTCTTGTTCGCGCACACCACACATCATCTCTTGTCTCTTTCCTTTGTTTTAATTCCACTTCAGGCATTTTCTATTGTTCTAAGAGAATTTATTATTGAATTTGCTCCAATTTTGCATTATAAAAGAAAAACTTTACTTTGATATTAACCTAGTAAATGATCATTATCTTATATGTGTTTTTTATTTAGTCAGGGTAGCATAATCACCAATATGCTTTGCAGGTTTATGGCCAGAAGAGAATAAGAAGATTTGCAGGACGGCACGTGACATTCTAGCTAGTATGAAGCGGGATTGGATGACGGTTGGATATCTTTTCGAGTATTATATTTTTTGAGGCAGTTTGGGCATTAGACTTGGTAGTTACTAAAAGTCCTAATATCACTAATTTATTTTTACAGACGGGTAGAAAACCCAGTGGATTATGTGGTGCAGCACTGTACATCTCTGCACTGACCCATGGTGTCAAAATTTCCAAGTCGAAGATTGTAAGTAAAGTTTGAAGTTCATGTTTTTCCATTGTTGTAGGCTGATGCTGTGTAAACTAAACACTATGTTGAGGACCTAGTTCAAAATCCAACAACAAACCTAACTTCTCTAACAATCAATAACCCAATTCAACCCTAACTTCAATTTAGCCCCAAATTACAAACACCTATGAACCCTAATTTCCCCAATCAACACAATAACACACCCAATCTTCAATTAATCCCGAAATCAATACAAATCCACAACCCTAACTTCACTAATAATCAAATAAACAAAACCCAATACAAATTAAAACAATGTAGATAGATTGTGAGCTTAGTTACCTTTTTAGGGAATCCCTTGCTCTCTAGTGCTTAGGTTATTAGCCCAAACCCTAGCCCAAGTTGATCTCACAAGCGAAATTGCAAGAAGAACCGATTGTTCTTGGTGATGATCCAAGAGGATGAGAGAAATGCTCTCAATTTGTAATTTTGATTGATGATGATAATGAATATCTACAACCCTAGTTTAAGTGTTCTATTTATACAAGTTCTGAAAATTAGGCGAAAAGACTAAAATGCCCCTAACTAAACAATTTAAAAATGTGCAGGAAAATTCAAGATTTTGCCGACCAGTGAGCATCGCGACCTTGGTCGCGACCTAGGTCGCGAGGCTCACTGCCTCATTTTTCTCTTCTTCGCGCTAAATCACCGTTTTTCTCCAGTGAGTATCGCGACCTAGGTCGCGACCTGGGTTGGTCGCGACCTTGGTCGCGACGGTTTCCAGCCTTGTGCTCCAGTGAGCACCGCGACCGCGATCGCGAGGCAGTTGGTCGCGACCGCGGTCGCGAGGCTCACTGCCTCATTTTCTCTCTTTTTCTTCTTCTATCCTCTTCACTTCTCCTTTCCTCCTTCTAGTTCTAGTACTTCTTCTAGGTGAGTACTCATCATTCCCCCTCTCTTCAAGACTGCCCTTGCCCTCAAGGGAAAATTCTGGGAATCGTGAAATCATCTCTTCATAATCCTCCCAAGTAGCTTCATCTTTAGGAAGACCCCTCCAATGCACTAAAACTTGCCAAACTCTCTCTTTCGGCCTATTCCGTTGCCAACTCCTATATTGAAGTGCCTCTTTCGGTATAAGCACTATCCTTCCCTCTTCATCAAAAGATGGTAAATCATCCGCAATCAAATTTGGACTTCCAACTCTCTGTTTTAACACCGATACATGGAATACCGGATGTAAACGTGATGTGGGCGGTAAGTCTAACCGGTAGGCGACCTCTCCTATGCGCTCAAGCACCTTGAAAGGCCCATAATACCTCTGAGATAGTTTCACATTGAACTTCTTCTTCAGTGACTTCTGCCTATACGGTTGTAACTTAAGGTAGACAAAATCCCCCGCTTCAAAGGAAACTTCTCTTCGACTTTGATCGTAGTATTTCTTCATTCGGCCTTGAGCTTTCTCAAGCTCTTTCTTCACCTTAGCTATAATCTCGTCTCTAGTCATCAACTCTTTCTCCACCTCATCATTGGCTGCGGTACCCACCTCATATGTGCTCAAACCGGGTGGTGTGCGGCCGTATATTACCTCAAATGGACTCATGTTGATGGCTGCGTGGTGAGTGGTATTATACCAATACTCAGCCCATGGGATGTACTCCTTCCATCTTCCTTGCTCACTATGGCAATAACACCTCAAGTATTGCTCCAAGGTGCGGTTCACCACTTCCGTCTGGCCGTCAGTTTGGGGGTGGTAGGATGAGCTAGCCTTAAGCTTGCTGCCCTGCAATTTAAACAATTCCTGCCAAAAAGAGCTCATAAACAATTTGCCCCTATCCGTCACAATGCTACGGGGAAATCCATGCAATTTCACCACGTTCTCCACAAATGCCTTAGCTACACTACTAGCAGTAAAGGGATGCTTTAATGGTATGAAATGAGCACCCTTACTCAATCGGTCTACCACCACTAGTATAGCCTCAAACCCTTGGCTACTTGGTAGCCCTTCCACAAAATCCATGGTCAAATCCTCCCAAATCTGTCCCGGAATTGGTAGTGGTTGCAGCAGCCCTATTGGCCTCCGTGAGTCATATTTGACCTTTTGGCATGTGTCACACTCGGCCACCTTCTTCTTCACCTCAACTTTGAGCCCCTCCCAATAGAAGAAGTGTTTTACCTTCACATAAGTTCTGAGCCATCCGGAATGACCACCTTCCTTGCTCTCGTGGAAGTGAGCAAGAATCTCTTCCCTTAATCCGGGCACATTAGGTACATATACACATGTTTTGTAGTATATGAGCCCACTCTTCATTGTATACCTCTCTACCCCATCTCCATGGTTCTCCAACCTTTGACAAATTTCCTGGGCCTTGTTATCAAGCTTTACGGCCTCCCGGATTTTGTCCCAAATCTTCCACTCCGCACCACTCAAGGCCAATAGCCCTGAATCTTCCTCTCCATACACAGACCACATTATCGGACTACCCTCTTTTCTGGAAAGTGCATCGGCCACCTTGTTTTCTTTTCCGGGTTGGTAGATGATGTCATATTCGAACCCAAGCAACTTTACCATAAATTTCTGTTGCTCCGGAGTGACTATTTTCTGCTGTAGGAGATGCCTCAAGGCTTGTTGGTCAGTCACAATGGTGAATTTCCTGCCCAACAAGTACGGTCTCCATATTTTAACCGCATGTATCACGGCTAACATCTCCCGTGCATAGGTACTCCAAGCCTTCTTCATTGGCCCCAAGGCCTTGGAGATGAATGCTAAGGGTCTCTTTTCTTGAACCAAAACAGCCCCTATGCCCTCGCCACTAGCATCCGTATACACCTCAAAAGTCTTGTCAAAATTTGGCAAGGCTAAAACGGGAGTTTGTGTCATAGCCCTTTTAAGGTCTTCAAATGCAAGTCGGGCCTCCTCGGTCCACTCAAAGTTATCTTTCTTCAGCATACCGGTCAATGGTTTTGCAATCAACCCATAATGCTTGACAAACCTCCGGTAGTAACCTGTCAACCCCAAGAAACCTCTCAAAGCGGACACATCCTTCGGTAGTGGCCAATCCACCATAGCTTCTATCTTCCGAGGATCTACCCTTACTCCATTCATAGAAATGAAGTGCCCCAAGTATTCCAACTCTTCCTTGACAAATTCACACTTTGACATCTTGATGAAAAATTGATGTTGCCCAAGTATCTCCAACACTACCTCTAGGTGAGATAAGTGCTCCTCCATAGTCCGAGAATAGACTAGGATGTCATCAAAGAACACCAACACAAACTTCCTCAAATGCGGTCGAAAAATCTCATTCATGGTGGCTTGAAAAGTTGATGGTGCATTGCATAACCCAAAGGGCATCACCAAATACTCATATAACCCCGAATGAGTTCGGAAGGCTGTTTTATGCACATCTTGTTCTTTCATGCGGATTTGATGGTAACCCGCTCGAAGATCAAGCTTGGTGAATACACTTGCACCGTGTAGTTCATCCAACATCTCATCAACCGTAGGGATCGGAAACCTGTCCTTCACAGTTGCTTCATTCAATGCTCTATAGTCGGTGCAAAATCTCCATGTGCCATCCTTCTTCCGCACCAATAAAACCGGAGAAGAGAATGGGCTAGTACTTTGTCGAATTAACCCATTGTTTATCATCTCTCCCACTTGCTTCTCAATTTCTGTCTTTTGAAAGTAGGCATAGCGGTATGGTGGTACATTAACGGGCTTTGATTCATCCTTCAAGGTGATGCGATGATCAAAGTCCCTAATTGGTGGTAGTGTGGTTGGAACCTCCAAAACCTTCAAATGTCGGGCCAATAACTCTCTTACTTCCTCGGGCAGCCCTAACATTTCATCTTCCAATCCCTCCACCGATTCCTCCTTGGTTCCCTTTGCTTGTCTATCACTAGTGTTGATGATAGCAAAGCATTGGGCACCTCCCTTGCACAAACGCTCCATCACATGTGCTTCGCAAGGTTTGATCTCCCTAGATGAGATTGCGGTCCAAGACCTCTTCTTGCCGCCTAACTTGAACTTCATGGTCATGGTTTCATAATTGGTGACTACCTCACCTATGCTTTTTAACCAAGCACTCCCAAGAACCACATCCAATCCCGCCAATGCCAAAACATGTAGCTCGGCCGTTATCCGTACCCCTTGCACATTCATCTTGACATTTTTGTGCACTTCATCACATTTCAACCGCTCTCCATTGGCTACCTTCACATCAAATGGTTCTATGGCAACCCCTTTCATACCTAGTTTCTTCACGGTATTCACATTAATGAAGTTATGTGATGAACCGGAATCCACTAGCAAGGATACCTCGGAGCTCCCTATCCAAGCCATAAGTCTCATTGTGGATGGCCTAGGTGTCCCCGAAATGGCATTAAGGGATAACTCGGCCATTCCCGTATCAACCCCGGATTCCGTTACCTGTAATTCCCCTTCATCACTAGAGAACTCTTCTTCCTCGGCGGTATCCGAATCGGACTCATCGGATTTAAGAATCATGAGTACCTTACCTTTTGGGCATTGGTGACCCCTTGCCCATTTTTCCCCACATTTGAAGCACAAGCCCTTCTTTATGTGGTCTTGTACCTCTTCCCTTGACAACTTCCTCACTTCTTTGGCCTTACCCCTCGAATTGCCTTCATCTATGGTTTTGCCCTTCCAAGAGTTTTCGGGTTGCAATGGTTTTGTAGCCTTGCTTCCCGAATATTCTTTGAATGGTTTCTTCTCACCATAGCTTCCATCAAGGATCTCCGCAATCCTCATTGCCTCCCGCAAACTAGTTGGTTGCTTCAATTTAACTTCCCTTGCCAACCATGGTTTGAGGCCCTCCGTGAATGTCCCTAACAATAGCTCCTCCGGCCATCCCCTAGTCATGGTTTGTATTTGCCGGAACTCCTTAATGTAGGCCTGGAGTTTACCTTCTTGACGAAGCTTGGCAAGTAGACCATGGTGATTCGTAACCGGTGATGGTCCAAATTGAGACACTATTTCTTGCTCAAATGCCGTCCATCCCATCCGCCTATGGTCACGGTCGTATTGAGCACTAATCCATCTCCACCAACTGCTGGCCTCACCCTCCAAGTACATGCTTGCAATGTCTACCTTGTCGGCCCTAATCACCTCACAAATCCTGAAGTAACGGTTAGCCTTGTCTAGCCAATCATACGGATCTCCTCCGTTAAAACGCGGAAAGTCTACCTTTGGCTTCCTCAAGCCTCGATTACCCCTCCGATCCATTTCATAGTCCGATTCATCATAATGTTGATGTCTCGGTCTATCAAATTGTTGTTCACCTCGGTAACCTCTTCGGTCTTCCTCCTCACTACTAGACCCGTAATCATTGATTGCCCTACCGGTCTCTCTCCTTCTCCTCTCATGACGTGGTTCAACCCATCTCTCGGCAACCCGGTCTCCCCTTTCTACTCTCCCTCCATGTCTCATGTGAGTCGGAGCCCTTTCTTGCCTCATGAACCCTTCATTGACATCTTGTAAAGGATTCACCGGTGGTGTTCTAACCCCATGAGTTCTCCCGGTGTTTTGATCTACCTCCGCCTCCGTGACTACCCCCGGAACCTCCCCCTCTACCGGTGATTTTCCTCTCCGGCCCGACAACCCTTCCAACGCCCTCAATACCCTAGCCATATCCGCCCTCAATTCACGTTGACCGGCTTCTAAGGTGAGTTGACCGGCTTCTAAGGTGAGTTGACCGGCTTCTAAGGTTTCAAATCGGACTCGGTTGGATGGAGTAACGGTTTGGGATTGTTCAATCTCTTCGTTAGACATCTTGAAACTAATTTTGTTCAACTTGAAAATTTTTAAAATTTTTACTTTTTTTTTTTTTTTTTTTTTTTTTTTTTTAAATCAAACACCTCCTACGAAATCTCTCAATGAAAGCACCAAATTGTTGAGGACCTAGTTCAAAATCCAACAACAAACCTAACTTCTCTAACAATCAATAACCCAATTCAACCCTAACTTCAATTTAGCCCCAAATTACAAACACCTATGAACCCTAATTTCCCCAATCAACACAATAACACACCCAATCTTCAATTAATCCCGAAATCAATACAAATCCACAACCCTAACTTCACTAATAATCAAATAAACAAAACCCAATACAAATTAAAACAATGTAGATAGATTGTGAGCTTAGTTACCTTTTTAGGGAATCCCTTGCTCTCTAGTGCTTAGGTTATTAGCCCAAACCCTAGCCCAAGTTGATCTCACAAGCGAAATTGCAAGAAGAACCGATTGTTCTTGGTGATGATCCAAGAGGATGAGAGAAATGCTCTCAATTTGTAATTTTGATTGATGATGATAATGAATATCTACAACCCTAGTTTAAGTGTTCTATTTATACAAGTTCTGAAAATTAGGCGAAAAGACTAAAATGCCCCTAACTAAACAATTTAAAAATGTGCAGGAAAATTCAAGATTTTGCCGACCAGTGAGCATCGCGACCTGGGTTGGTCGCGACCTAGGTCGCGAGGCTCACTGCCTCATTTTTCTCTTCTTCGCGCTAAATCACCGTTTTTCTCCAGTGAGTATCGCGACCTAGGTCGCGACCTGGGTTGGTCGCGACCTTGGTCGCGACGGTTTCCAGCCTTGTGCTCCAGTGAGCACCGCGACCGCGATCGCGAGGCAGTTGGTCGCGACCGCGGTCGCGAGGCTCACTGCCTCATTTTCTCTCTTTTTCTTCTTCTATCCTCTTCACTTCTCCTTTCCTCCTTCTAGTTCTAGTACTTCTTCTAGGTGAGTACTCATCACACTATTAGTTTCTTTGACCTGAAAAATTCATTTGCTGGGTTTACCATAGCCAGAAAATTAGAATCCGTTTGATGTAGGACAGCCTTGGCAACCACATACTTGTGTGCAGGGATGACTGTACGACCCGAAGGTCCATGTTTCCACATTGCCCTGCCCTGCAACATGATGGGATGGTGCCAATGTTTTAGATGGGGAGGTGGTTGTTTAGGATTAGGGGCAATAACTGACTCATTTTTAGTGTGGAATGGGTTTCAGATCTTCTGTTACCCAAAAAGTAATTAATTTTAAAAGTTTACTTGCATATTTTCGTAGTATTTTTTTTTTTTTACCTAGCTGGGTGGTGAGAAGTGTAGAATTGATTTTGATCCCCATTCGGAGGGCTCGTTTCTTATCAATTGCATAGACTCATAAAAGTGACTGAAATTTCCTTATTTCTGATTTCGCCCAATGTAAGAGTTGGAGTGAGTGTATGAGGAAGATGAAAATGCTACTCTTATTTTATAAATCTGTGCAGAAAAAAATAAAATAAATACATGAGCTAGAACTCTAAAGCATGCAGATAGATGCTTTAAATATTGTACATGGAATACATGTAGTTAGTGCTAATTTTTCCTGAGGCGACCCATATTATTTAATTTGGTTTAGTACTTTCTTCTTTATAACATTTATTGTATGCTCTTTTCTTACATACTAAAAGTTAAAAGTTTTCATTAGATTGAAAAAGTGCATATGTGTGAAGCAACTTTGACAAAGCGGTTGGTTGAATTTGAGACTACAGACTCCGGAAGTTTAACGGTATGTTCTTAAATGTTAAGTTTATTTATTTTAATGTTTGAAAACAGAAGTTTTATATATTTGTTGTTATAAAAGTTAATAAGTTATGTTCGTTTGTAATTTACAAAGACAATGACAAATATATATGTACATGCGAACACAACAATTAGAATTGTTTTTGTTTAATAGGTCTGAGATGAGATTTTATAGAAGGTAGGGAAAGAGAAATGTATAATCTGGGATCAATACCATTTCTTGATTCAGACGCACCATTAAAGCATCTTGTTTAAAATAAAAGCCAAAAACAGTGGATGTTTTTCTCATTCAAACAAGATATGTTAAAATGGTCATTAAAACAAAAAATATACAATAAGGAATGTCTTAATGACATTGATGAAGATGCATTTATACATTTTCCCAGATACTAACAATGTTTAGTTTTCCTTTCACAATCATAGCCTAAATCTAACACACAAGGCCAAATGATAGCAAAATTACTAGATCCCTACAAATGCAAACCCTCTCCCTAATATCCAAACTTATTTTATTAATTTTGTTAATATACGATGATCCCTTCTACATCAAACCGTACCATAATCCCTAATTTTAGCACTAGCACCCTAAGATCTAAAGTGATGTTATGTCTTACTTAACAAGTACCAGTAATAAATATTTTTACGTTGATGGTATTCCAGTGATAAATAACTGTCATTTGGATTATTATGGGTGTCATCGGAAACTAGTAAAGGTCCACCATCGATATGATTGAATCTAGAAATTCAATTTTATGATAGAGTAAATAATGCCTACCTCCCCTGAGGTTTGTTCAATTACAGGCGGAGTCAACTTTTGGATTTTTTGACAAAGAACTCTCCTGATCAACTGTTATATTTGACTAAATTTTATTAAGGGCAGGGAAGGTGTTTGTTTAATAAACGATAAAGTTGACTCCGCTTGTAGTTGGCAAAACCTCAGGGGAGGTCGATGTAATTAGCTCTTTACAATATATTAGCTTGCTTGTGAAATTTAGAATTCTAACCTGTTTAATTCTTTTTCCTTGTTGACTTGGTGTGAACAAAAGATATAGGTTGATGAACATAGAACCAATATTTATGCTGCGCCACATTGGTCTTGTACATTTTATTTTCTCTCAGTTATTTTTCCTTCTAGCATTGGTTTAGTCAATTACAAGATCTTAATATTTTTTAAAGTTTCTTCATTAATTTCCTTTGAGACTAGATTGAAGACTTCATGAAGACAAAAGAGCTTCAAGAAAGCTCCTCAACCAAACACCAAAATAGTACAGCAATGGTATCTGGCACAGATGCGGTTCTTTGTGAGCATAAGAATAATGGTAAACCTTTTGCCTATGGACTTTGCAAAAGTTGCTATGATGAAGTGAGCTCTTTTACCCTTTTACGAATATTTTCTATCCTTAGTTTTGATATTAGTCATTGAATATTAGCTTGATATGCATTTACATGTGAATCAATACTTCATGTTCTGTTGGTTGGTGCAGTTCATGACAATTTCTGGAGGAATTGAGGGAGGATCAGATCCTCCAGCTTTCCAGGCTGCTGAGAGAGAAAGAATAGTCAAAGAATCTGCTGAAGAAAATGCTACGGTAAGTTGTTTTTCTGCACCTTCCCAAAGTCTAAGCAACGATGACAAATAATGTGTACCTGCTAATACTCTTACTGTCTTTTCAATTTCTGGTCAACTTTCTTGTTCATGCTGTTAGAATGCTTAAAACTACTGTTGGGTCCTTTTCTATCATCTTAAGTTTTTAGGTCTGTTGGTTACTGATATGGTACTGAGCTTAGTTTGACCTAGGAGTCTGAGTGCGAATCCCTTCACATGACTGAATTTTTGTTTGTTTATGAATTTGTTTTGGGTTTGAATATGTTTTGGCCTTTGGGCTGCAGCCATGTGGCAAGCCTGTTGGTATTCCCTGTAAGGGTGTGTGTTAGAATGCTCGGCCTTTTCCTATCAGTTTAACAGTTTAGGTCTGTTGTTTATAATTGAGATAAATCTCTTGCAATATTGATTATCCTTGGGTTGTGTTGCCTGAGTATCATAATTCTTTAATTGATCTCTTTTTCAGTGCAAAATGTTGGAATTAGGATTTCAAGATATTAAATTGTTTCATTGCATTTTCTATATGGTAATGATATGTATAACTGTGATTTTATACATGCAATAAATTGGAATTGTTTTTTTTTTTTTATATTTGTGAAGTAAGGTACTAGAAAATTCTGTTATATTCTATTTTTTTCACATTTCAGATTTGAAATTTGTCATCATTGTTTTCTTCTGGCTTGTCATAAATAGGTTGAGAAAGAATTAAACAGCCCATTTGTGAGCGGAGATGGAAAAGTACAATTTCCAGAGTCAGATAGCATAGGCAAGTTACTCAATCTCTTGTGCAGCATTATTGCATACATTGTTGCATGTTTACAATGTCAATTGTCAGACTGTTTCAATCTTTTCCTAAAAATTGTAATGTTTTGATGGTTTCAGAGGCTGGCATTGAGCAGGCAGATGCTAATGAGAATGGCTATGATCAATCTGCTGGAGATGATGCTAGTACTGAAGCTTCGGACAAATCAGAACACTTTTCTGATATTGATGATACTGAGGTGCATAATTAAGTTCTATTCTATTTTCTTTTAAATTTTTACGATAATTCATTATGCATATGAAAATTGGATTGCCGTCTTGAAATATATGCCAGAACAAATAGTAAGCATTGGTTTATTGTTCTCTATACCCCACTTCTTAGGGAATCACAGTTCCTACAATACATTGTATGCAGCACAAATCTGATACGAAATGGGTTCCATCTGTTCCATATGGGAGTCATGCAAGTTCCATAACATATTTGGATGTCAATATTGATGCGAATGTATAGCTCTTAAATTTGTACGATTTAGTTTTACTTTTGCCCCTTTATTCAATCTCTTTAATCCAAATCCACTTACTGTACAAAGGAAACAATACGAATGATGCATTGCAGTTGCCTGTATGTGTCTATTTGGATATCAGTTAAGTTATTCATTCAGTTATTCGATCCTTACTCAATTTCTACTTCTTAATTTGTCATACAGATTGATGGCTATCTTCACAATGAAGAGGAGAAACATTACAAAAAGATAATTTGGGAACAAATGAACCGAGAATATCTTCAGGTGATACGAATCCTAAGTTGTTGACCATAAGATATCATTATGCATACTTAAATACACTTTTAAGCACACCTAAATTATATTGTGGCAGTAGAACTTCTGCTACCTCATTATGGTTTTGTTCTTTTGTTATTTGTTGTTAAATTTGATCCCAAATTTTGTTAATTATGGCTCCATGGGCCAGCAATAACAAACAAACAGACCTCCATATTGTGGTATTTGTTTTTTTCTGGTGTTACTCTTGCAGTACTTATGATTGATTTGTGTGGAACCCAATTGTGCTATTAACTCTCACAGGAACAAGCAGAAAAAGAAGCAGTTGCAGCAGCTGCTAAAGAAGCTTTTGAGGCCAATTACAAGAACTGTCCAGATGACTTGAAAGCTGCTCAGGAGCTTCATGCAGCTGTGTCAAAAGCTAGAAAGGTAATGTTCTAAACATTTATATATAATATTAGTAGTCTATTTGATATTTACCAATGATCTTGTTGTGCTGGAATATATTCCCACGTTAATTTGATTTGTAGTTTTAAGGTTTTAGCATTGGCTATAATAGTTTTCATATATTCTCATCTTTCCATGTTTCTTCCATCATTTGACTATGTTCTTCTTCAATTTGCAGGAGAGGCGACAGAAACAAGCTGCAGATGCGCGATCCTCTGATCCTGCTCAAACTGCTTTAGAAGCCACCCGACAAATGCTAAATAAAAAGGTACCATACTGTTCTTTGTTATAACAATACCGAATGTGTATCTCATTGTGCAATTTTTTATAAGGAGAGGATAAAATTGTCATAAACATAAAATTGGAAAATGGAGTGTCAATAGCTATTTTGGATAGTCAATATCGTCACTCTATAGTGAAAATATATTCTTGGAAGTGATATAATTTCACTTCGGAGCTTCACTTATGCAACCTTTATTTATTTATTGATTAATATCAATGTGGTTCTTTTGCAGAGACTCGGCTCAAAAATCAACTACGATGCATTGAAAGAACTATTTGATGACTCTGTATGTTTTCTCCTTTTCGTTTTGTTGGCATTTCTTTTCCAGTACTGTAAATTTCTCTTGTACTCTGTTTGTTGGATGTATTTATTCAACACTTGCATTCATACTTTGTTTTTTCTGCATTAATTTAGTAAAAATCACCAGTTGTATAACTGAGTTTTCTGCTTCACATACTTAATTTTGCAGCAGTAATAACATAAAATAGTTTTGACAAAAGTAGTTCCTCATATTTTAGCACTATAGACTCTTTGGAAATAAATATAGTATGTGGCAAAAGCTATCTTATTTATGTGTATCAAGAAGTTGCTTGAAAGTTTGTACAGTTATTGAGCTTTAGTAATGGCTATTGGTTCACTTACCTTGACCTATAAATCAACTTTGTTATGGTTAAATCCTTTCAGGATACGCATACGGACCAAAATTTTGGTTCATTACTTATATCTATTCGGTCATTATGTCCATTTTTTTAAAACATTGACCATTAAAAGACCATAACTTACTCATATATGTAAGTACTTGTTGATGATGATAACGCCCCATGCCTCCTCTCTCTCTTTGCTAGAAAAGCTAATTTTGAGTGTTTGTTGCCATCTTTTGCTGATATCAATAATCAAAATTCATTAGAAGCCTTTACCATCATTAATGACACTTTGGGTAATATTTTGGTTTCTCGGTTGGAATTCAAATAAAATCTTTCTTCTAATATATGTGCATGGATGGGATTTTGCTTAAAATTTCTTGCAGGTGGCTCCAGATCAGAACCCCAAGAGAAGATTTACTGAATCACATTCTGAGGATGTTGAGAACCAGGAGCAGCTTCTTGAATCAGAAGACACATTAAAAGATGATGCTGTCTTGGGGCCAGAAGACCATTATGATGATGGTGATGATGATCAGGGAGACGACCACGTACCTTATTATTTAAACCAAATGGATTTGGAAAATGACGATGAAATTAACAATTATGATGATAATTATGATTATGATGAGTACTGATCAATTGGTTACAGAAATATTCATTCTTTTGATATTTTATGGATTCGATTTGGATAGAAGAGTAAAATTATCTAACATGGAATTTTTGAAGTTCAATAACAAACTATACTATATTTCAGGATGTTTTGGACTCCAAATATGGAGTTATAATTTACTTAATTCTTAAGGAAGGAACAATCTCTCTCTCTCTCTCTCTCTCTCTCTCTCTCTCTCTCTCTCTCTCTCTCTCTCTCTCTCTCTCTCTCTCTCTCTCTCTCTCTCTCTTTTTAATTTGCTTTCTTTCTTTCTTTTGTTTTTGATTTGGTGAATAAAGAATTATCTCTTATGAAATTATTCTCTATGGCCATTACAATGTTTTATCACATAAAAGATGCACGTCACATAACATAATTTAATTAGATTAGACCCATGCTTCCAGGTATATTGAAGCATTTCTCCAGTTGAGGAATTTCAAGTCACTGTCGGTCAAGCACTCAAAAGTATTTCATTGCTTATTATTGATAAGTGTAAATTACAATTTCTCTTTTAAAAACAATAAAAAGAACAGAAAAGAAAATGACAGGGAAAAGATAAAAGAAATACCTTGCCCTTGTCATGAAGGAAGCATATGATCTTGTTGAGAAACACGTTGTTTTACTGGTTTCACTTGGAAAATTTACATTTTAGAATCTATATCCACTTCCCTCCACGACATATATCCTTCCAGCCAAATGTATATAAATAAAATGGTTGCCACATATTGATCCATCAGCTAAACGATTAACACATTCTCTTTGTTTTTCTAGTTCGCATCTGGAGTCAAAAAATCACACAATGGCAATGATACACAGAGGTGTGCAACCGAATGTTAATCCCTCTTTGCAACCAAACCCCGACAACGTGCCGAGTCATGGTAGTTCAGAGGAACCGCATTTGTCCTGAGCCCAAAGTATTCCAGGTAACGAATTTTCTAAGTAGCCAGTAGTTGACATTTTACTTGGGTGTACACACACACACACACACACACACACACACACACATATATATATATATATATATATATATATATATATATATATTTTGTTGATGCAACGTTTGTCCACCGAGTGACGTTCAACCACCGATTGAGATCCCTTCGATATTCGCCGATATCACACGATCAACCTAGGAACAAACAAGTTAGATGAATTTCCCTTCGTTTTGTGAAGTCCTCCGAGTACATGAAGGCCATCAACGATGAATTTCAGCAGGGTTCGCTCGATACACAGTACTTGGTCTCCAAAGTTGACCCAAATTTTGACTTTGAGAAGTTCGAAGAGGTTAAGGTCGCCGAGTGGGGCACTGGGGAGGTCGCTGAGAAGGTTGATTCTCCTGAAGAAGATGATGATTCCTTGCTCGTAGCTGATGTCGAGCTCTCTGGGGAGGAAGTTGAAGAAGTGGGTAGCGGTGGCGAGTAGCATTATGTCATGTTTTATCTTTTGTTTTTGATGTAACTGTTTAGAACTATTCATAGTGTTTGTTTGTTAGTTTCGCCCTTTATGTTAATTTTGTTGGGCAGTTTCTGGTTTTATCGTGCAGTTTGATTTTGCTATGTAATTTGAAATATTTGAATTCAAGCGTGATTGATTTTAATTCAGTAATTTAACTTGTAAATTAAATCGCGCATCTCACTTTAAAACCATCCATGTTTGGTGTTATCACGTTTGGGTGTGGTTCGCGATAATGTCCCTATCCGGTGGTCCCATAACATTGATCTTTTAGATCCACCGACCATTTTGATTCTGTAGGATTTCTTGATCATTTTGATCGGAGGTTGGTCTCGTAGGACTTCCTGATCGTTTGGATCAGAGGTTGGTCCCGTAGGAATTCCTGATCATTTGGATCGGAGGTTGATCCCGTAGGACTTCCTGATCATTTGGATCGAAGGTTGGTCCCGTAGGACTTCCTGATCGTTTCGATCGGAGGTTGGTCCTGTAACATCCCTAATTTCGAATAAATATGAAAAGTATGATTGAATTAATCTTAAGTATGTGAATATGATAATTATGATTTGAGGGATGAAAAATGTAATTAAATATATGTAGATTTTTAGGTTTCCAAATGGACATATTTTTAGGTTTCCAAATGGATCAATTTGAACGGTCGAAAACAATGCACGAAGAAAAGGGTGAAAAACTGGACAGTGAACATCGCGACCAGGGATCGCGGTAGCTGCTCGTGATGAAAATGGAGAAATTGGACTAGTGAGCATCGCGACGCGACCACCGCTCGCTATATGCGGACGCGATGGCCCAAAAAGTTTTTTTTTAAAAAAATAAGCACCGAGTGATTGAAGCGGTGCCAATACAAATAGAAACCAGCAAAGATTAGTGAGCAAAAGCTCATAAACACAACAGACCAGAGAACGGGAGAGAAAGAAGAGAGAAAAGAGGAGAGAGAAAGGAAAGAAAAAGAAGAAGAAGAAGAAGAAAAGAAAAGGAGAAGAAGGAAAAGAGGAAAAGGAATTGTTCAGGTTCGATGTACACGTGTTTTCGAATTTTTCCGTTTTCCAGAATATTTCAAATTGATTTCATTTGATTTATTTTGAGTTATTTGGATTATATTGCTTATAGTTGATAGTTTGAAATTGATTCTGGAATTATTTGAATCGTGAATTATCGAAATATAGATTATATCTGAAATTTTGATTATAAATACTATTCGAAATTGATTTTAATACGTTTTGATGTTAAGATTGTTATGGAAATATATTGTTGAAAGTAATTTAATTATATAATATTTGTAAAATGTATCGGAAAATGATTTTGGGGCATTTTGATTCAATATGAAATTATGAAATACGTTTGAATATATTTTTTGATTGATTTGATGTGATTATTGATTTCGAAATATATTCGTATACGGATATAGGAGGTTGGTATACCAGCTGGGTTATTTCAGCAGTACTGCACCGATATTGATATTGATCTTGATATTATGTACCTCCCTAAGGATTCATCATGGGGTAGGGAGTTATGTACCTCCCTAAGGATACCGAACACCGGGTGCTAGGGTAGGGAGTTATACGTACCACCTTTGGATAGTACAGGCCCCAAGTGCTGGTCCTAGAGTTGGGAGTTATGTTCGACGGGCAGCCACTGAGTGGTCGATGTCGAACGGCTCATATTCCAGTCCAGAAAATTATGTTGAGTATACCAAAGGGCCAGAATTGAAACGAATTGAATAAAATGTATATAAAAGCATTTAGAAATAAATTTTGGTATGATTTATTTATTAGATGGATTTGGATATTCATATGTTTTAATATGATATTATTATGACATTTTATTTTGAAAAGTTATTTTGTGAATCCTGCAACTATGCTTTAGTGTACACCAACTAAGCGATATGCTTAGCGCGTTGATTTTATCATGCGTAGGTACTAGAGATACCAGAGGAGAGAAAGACTAAAGAGGAGGTAGCTGCAGACAAAGATTCAGAGTCACCATACCTTTGGGTAGTTATATAGTTTGTATATTATATTAAGTTAAGCATGCATATACAGAAGTTTATAAAGTTTGTACTATATGAGTTTTGTAAATATTGTGAATATTTGTTTAATGGTTTATGCTTTTCTGAAATTTGTAAATTGTAAACGATGTATTGTTTTATTTAAAATATTTGGGAAGTCGCACTATACGGTTGAGTGCGCATATGCTTGAGAAATGGATTTTGAAGTGTGAATCTTATATTATTTGAGTGTTTGTAGAAAACAGGAATGTTTGGAAAGTCAGAAAAACAGAGGAAACTCTGTCAAAATTTTTCTAACAGTTTTGATAGGCTCACTAGAAAGAATTTTAAAATATAAATTATTTGGTTTTCAAGGGTTTTCAAATTATAAAGTAAGTTAAGAAAAGTTTGGAAAATCGGGTAGCGCTCCTTGGGTTGATCCAGGCGGGTCGGGTCAGGGGGTGTTACAGGTACACGCAGAACTTGTTAAGATTGTGGATACGTATAGGCGTTCTCATGGGAGGCGGTCTACCGAACTCTTCTATGTTCTTCTCAGTGTTGAAGATTTTGTCCCGGGAATCATACAGTTGTGCATAAGTCTGTTGGTCGTGAGAAGGCTTATCTGTACATAGTAGGCATCCAAGTGATTAAAGAGGTCACTGGTCGCCTAATAAATGGGGATGTTGGGCATTTTGAAGCGATCGGCAGTGGTTCGTTCTTTATCTCCTAGCAGAACGGGCTTCGTTCTATGTATCTATCGTTAGGTTCCACCTCTCCACGCTGCTGCTTTAATAGATTCAGCCGTCATAGTAATGCCTGATATCTGAGGACTGGAAGGGGTGCCATCGATGCACTAGAGGTGGCACTTTCTTCCATGCGGGGTGGATTCTACGGATCTAGTGACCTCCATGGACCTCTATTTGGCGACCTCTTCCCGTTTAGCGGTGATTTAACGTCTTGGTTTTAAGGAATTTCGGTGGTCGACACCGCATAAAGGCATTTCTGCTGCTGCCCCGACCAGGTCACTGATCATGGATTTCCGGGTGTTGTCTGAGTCGTTGGGACATGCTGCGCATTGGGGCGCTTCGATGATCCTTGTTGAATTCTACATACCTCTCGCCGCTAGCGTTTATGTGAATTACTGGTCCAGTGCGGGGAGGCCCCTTACGCTGTTCGTCGCGCTCCGCTCTAGCTCGCCTGGTCGCGTTGGCTGAGTGAAAGAAGATTCCACCTTGCTAGGCGTCATTTCGCAGAGGGTTTTGCCTGTTGATTCAAAGGGCAGGGTGGACAGGGTCACTTCCATCAGGACGTGGTGGCGAAACACTCTCCACGATCTGCTCGTGAGGAACCTGGTTTTGCAACATGAGGTGGTAGCCGTAGGACATCTTCACTATCATTCTTTCTAGTTCGGCTTGTCTATCCATCCATTTGTTGAGGTCCGACGGTTTAGACAAGCCAGCCTGGTCGTTTCCTTGAGGTTCCACCTGGGGGAATTGACCAGTTGGTGGATTTGAGCCTGGTAGCGGAGCCGTTGGGACGGCGGGGGCCACATTTGGCATGATTGGTACTTTGGTACAATTGGTATGTTTGGCACATCCGGTGGGACCGAAGGCTAGTAGGATGCCTCTGAATGTCCCACAGTTAGGGGTACATCCCTACTTCTCGCGGTTATGGAGCGGGTTCCCATGCCTCTTGCCATTGATTTGGAAGAGCTTTCCTGGAAGAATACAAATAAAATATGGCTTCTTACTGAAGACAGAGGTTTGATTCCTTAAACGGGCCCCTCCTTAGCGACAAAATATTGACATGTGAATCTGGTCAATGTAATTAACAATGAATTGAATGGGAAAAAGTAAAGAAATAAGATTGACACGAGATTTTTAAACTGGTTCGGTCTAAATAAATGCCTACATCCACTGTTTTTAATATTTAAGTTAAGCTTGCTAAATGGGTGCGCGGAGCTCGCTATGTATGTTTCTAGAAAAATTAGTAACCTTTGTAACAGTAATGATCCGCTTCTTTTATAGTGGAGGGAGGGGGTGGGGTCATTGCGTTTTACAAGGAATCTAATTATAATAAATCATGAATTAAACTGTATCTCTAAGAATCATCTTCTAATTGAAACAGAATTGCTAAAATTAAGGAGATTGAGTCTGATTGGAACTCTACTAGTTGACCGAATCTAATCCCTTTATTCTTACAATTCCTTCTCTGATTGGAGCTTCGAGCTAGGCGTCATGCGAGCTGGGTGTCATGCGAGCTTAGGTTAAGCCGTCGATGAGAAGTGGCGTTTGACTCTTTTAGGTGCTTTTGGAGCAGCAGCTCGTGTAGAGCTTTTCTCTTTACATATGTTGGAGTGGACCTATCTATTGCACCGTATTTTATTAGCTTCTTCTGCTTGTTGGCTTGTCAAGGCTTGTTGAGCTTTTTAATACCATTGGGTTTATTTGGGCCTAGTAAAATTTGACACATAACAGTTATGTTTATCAAGATGGTGCTTGAAAGTTTGTACAATTATTGAGCTTTACTAGTGGTTACTGGTTTACTTACCTTGATCTATAAATTAACTTTTTTTATGGTTAAATCCTTTTAGGATACACATACGAACCAAAGTTTTGGTTCACTACTTATATCTATTTGGTTGTTGTGTCCATTTTTTTAAAACGTTGACCATTAAAAGACCATAGTTTACTCATATATGTAAGTACTTGTTGATGACCATAACACTCCATTCCTTCTCTCTAACACCCCATTCCTCCTCTCTCTCTCTCTCTCTCTTTACTAGAAAATCTAATTTTGAGTGTTTGTTACCAACTTTTGCTGATATTTTAGAAAATTAAAATTCATTAGAAGTCCTTACCATCATTAGTGACGGGGGCGTACCTAGGAATTTTTATTAGGATGGGCGAAAATAAAATAAGAAATGTTTTTTGAACGAACATCAATAATAGGAAGAAATTTAATTGATTGTAAAGTAAAAATAAAACTAAAGGGAAAACTCGTGTAATAACAAATTGAGGTGAGAAATTTTTTTAATTTAATTACTCATAGATAAAATTATAATATTACTAAAACTAAGGGTAAAAATGTAATCATACTTGAAAATGTTTTGAAAATCTTAGCCGGCAATAGCCCGGCCTGCCCCCATATGGGTCCGCCCTTGATTAGTGACACTTTGGGTAATATTTTGGAATCTAACTTCTAATATGGGTGGTTGGGATTTTGCTTAAAATTTCTGACAGGTGGCTCCAGAGATCTAGAAGAGAAGATTTACTAAATTACATTATGAGGATGTTGAGAACCAGGAGCAGCTTCATGAATCAGAAGACACATTAAAAGATGATGTCGTTTTGTGGCCAGAAGACTGTTATAATAATGATGATTAGGGAGACGGCCACATACCTTATTATTTAAACCAAATCGATTTGGAAAATGGAGATGAAATTAATAATTATGATGATAATTATGAGTATGATGATCAGTACTGATCAATTGGTTACATAAATATTCATTTTTTTTTTGATATTTTATATTTAGATAGAAGAGTAAAATTATCAAATATGGAATTTTGAAGTTCTATTACAAACTAGACTATTTTTCAGGACGTTTTGGAGATTCTATAATTTACTCAATTCTTAAGGGGGGAACAATCTCTTTATTTATTTATTTAATCTGCTTTCTTTCTTTCTTTATTTTGTTTTTGATTTGGTGAAAAAAGAATTATCTCTTATGAATTAATAATTCTCTATGCCATTACAATAGATGATCATATATGAGCATGTTAGTTAACATTTTCGTTTTCGTTTTTTGTTTTATCAATTTTAATTTAAAACTGAAAAATTGTTTGTCATATTTTTAGAATATGAAAAAATACGTCTGGTAATAATTATTGAAAATAATATTTTAAAAAATATATATGTATGAAATAATATTATAGTATGCAATTTGTAAAATTATTTTGAAAATATTATTAATATAAGAGTAATAAATTGAACAAACTTTGAAATTTGTATAAATTATAAGTTTTTATTTTTGAAGTAAATTACTATTATCGATAATTAATTTTAATGTGTGCTTTAAAGTTATAAACTAAAAACACTATCAATAAAACTAAATTCAGGCAAGAGTATGGCTTCAAACGTGTATTTTGTTTTTCTTCTTTTTTTTTTTTCTTTTCCCCAAATGATAACCACTTCTTAGTTCTTAACAACAATATTATTGTTATAAATTTAACAAAAACTTGGCTTGTACAGACGAATGTACTAGAAAAACTAAAACTTATCCCACTATATAAATCAAAGCATGATTCTTTTTCTCAACCATTTTCTTCTCTAGCATTTCAGTATGTACCAAAAGATTGAACGATACTAAAATATATCACATAAGTAATGCATGTCACATAATATAATTACATTGGATATATAGTCAAGATATATTGAAGCATTTCTCTAGCTGAGGAATCTCAAGTTACTGTCGGTCAAGCGCTCAAAGTATTTCATCATTTCATATTTTCACTTTATTGGCCTTCTTTTTCTTTTCTTTTTTTATTTGAGGAGGTTGCTATTTGTTTAGTTCTTTAGTTAATGTATTTTTGTAGCAATTAAGTTTGTTGGGAATCAATAAATACTTTTAAGTCATGTTCTTTGATAAGTGTGAATCACAATCTCTCTTTTAAAAACAGTAAAAAGAAAAGAAAAGAAATACCTTGGCCTTGTCATGAAGGAAGCATATAATCCCTTGTTGAGAAACACATTGTCTTACTGGTTTCACTTGAATATTTACATTTAGAATCTATATCCACTTCCCTCCACGGCATCCTTCCCAAATGTATTTAAATAAAAATGGTTGCCACATAATGATGCATCAGCTAAACGATTAACACATTCTCTTAGTTTTTCTAGTTCGCATCTGAAGTCAAAAAAATCACACAATGACATACATACAAACTGGCGGAGGTGTGCAACCAAGTGTTAATCCCTCTTTGCAACCAAACCCCGAGAACGTGGCAAGTCATGGTAATTCAGAGGAACCGCATTCCTTCCAAGCCCAACATATTCCAGGTAATGAATTTTCTAAGTAGCCATAAAATAGTTGTTGACATTTTACTTGGGTGCATATATATTAGCAGATCTCCTATATAACTTACGAACTGTGGATTGCTTTTATAGAGTAGTCTAACAAAAAAAAAAAAATGTATTGTTGTTTGCAAAGTGACAGGAGAACTTCTGAATCACTACCGACCACTGTTCAATGCTGCACAAAGTGGTAATTGGGAAAGTGCTAAGAGTTTCATCGACAACGATCCAAATGGATTGACAGCTAGGATAACAGCAGTCAGTTCACAAACAGTATTTCATGTTGCAGCATTAAGTTGCCAATGGGAATTCGTCCTAAACCTATTGGAACTTGTGGTATCTCCAGAATCACTTGCAGCGGGAGATACTAAGGGAATGACAGTCCTTCACTATGTTGCATACGGTGGAAGCTTAAAGACTGCTAAGGCATTGGTTAGAAAGAATCCTAATTTACCACAAATAGTCAACATTGTAGGACAGCTGCCCCTTTACTGTTCTATCTTTAATGGAAGTAAGGAGATGGTGTGGTACTTTACTTCGATAACCAAAGTTGATCTGCCTGCTTCATTACTTAACATCCTTCATTCTCTAATCATACCAGGTTATTTTGGTAAGAACTAACAATAAATTAAAATCAATACAACTTCCAACAGATATAGAGTCTTATTATTATTATTTTTTTAATGTTCCGACTTCAACGGGTGTGTTCTATATATATTTAGTCTTTTTAATTTATGTTTTGCAAACTTAATTTTACAGATATAGCCTTATATTTCGTCCGAAGCTATCCTGAATTAGCTATTTGCATTGATGACTTTGGAAATTCTTTGCTACTGGAGTTAACTAAGGAGCCTTCATCCTTTCTTAGCACGAGTAATCTTGAAATTTTCGAAAGATGGATCTATAAATGTAAGTATCCTATGTTATTGCAAAAACTATTTGTGCCAATAATAAGCACATGTCTTCAGTTTCTATTGGAATTTTTTTTTTCCATAATTAACTTTTTGTTGGTTCAAGTTGTTCGCATGGAAATTGAAGATTCACCAATGCATTTAGTAAATATGGAAGATTTCCACGAAAGCCCGAAAGGATTTCCAGCATTAGTCATCTTACTACAACCAAGAAGCTTTGTAACTCAAGGTTTGCAAATTTTTTTTTTTTTGATAAACGGCAATTGACCTTTGGCTCCATAATATTATATAACAAGTATGTTTTTTTTTCCCTTACGTACAGTACTTCGATGGTTCAAAAGATTACTCTGGAAAGCTATTTCACAATTAGGTAAGCAACCATTTATAATACACCAGATATATAGTATATGGGAAAACTCGGTTGACTTCATATGGACATTGAAATCAATGAGCCACCAAATCACACAATTCCAGCGAGAGAGAGCGCTCTGGCTAGTTTAAATATTCCGTGAGTTTTTTTAAGGTGTAGACGAGTTTTATGTTACAAAGTTAAACAACAAACATGTGAAATAATGTATGTTCAAAGCGGAAAAATATAACTGCAAGTTAGAAAATTTAATTTATCCAATATTTGGTCTTCTACCCATTAATAACTATGACATTTGATCTGTTTTTTACTTGCAGCACCCTCTATAAAAGTTGTTCGAGATGCAAAGTTGAAACATGAATGTGCTATTGAATTAGTAAATCTTGTTTGCATGCAACTTTCTATCATGGGCTTTGAGCAAATCTTTCATTTTCTTCACTCCACCCTGAGAAATGCCGTTGCAAGCGGGATTGTAGAGATTGTAAGGACCCTTTTACAACATTTTCCAGATCTGTTGGATTATAGCATATTTTCTGGATTAATTCAACGAAACATATTGCAAATTGCTATTGAATATCGGCAAGAGAAGATAGTCAATATAATAAAAGAGATGTTTTCGACAACAACTAAGGATATGTGTACACAAATAATGGAATCAGGAAACAACACTTTACATATGGCAGGGAAGTTGGCCCCTTCTTTTAAACTATTTTCAGTTTCTGGCTCCGCTTTACAAATGCAGAGAGAATTGCAGTGGTTTAAGGTATTGATATTATATAAATTAATTTAAAACTACTCATGTTCAGTAATTAGCATATCAATTATATATATATATATATATATATATATTTAATTGTCTTATGTTGTGTAGGAGGTAGAGAAAATTACATTCCCTTTAACGAATTGGACAAATATGAACAATGAAACAGCAAAAGATGTTTTTAGGATGCAGCACCAGAAGTTGGCAGAGCAAGGAGAGAAATGGATGAAGGACACAGCCAATTCTTCCATGCTTGTTTCCACACTCATTGCCACAGTACTGTTTGCTGCAGTTTTTACGGTACCGGGAAGCAACATAAACGATAAAGGGACGTCTTGATGGCCAAGGGAGAAACATGTTGGATCTATAAGTTGACTGAACCATTTGGACGAACAAGGGAAGTTGCAACTTTACAAATATTGCTACAGGGAAAGAAGCTAGTAAAGTAATTGGCAAAGCAATCCACTGCCATCTCTCGCTGAGTATAACAGTTACATGCTTGCTAATCCCAAGTGCAGGAGTCGCGTAGCAGTATAACTCGGAGTAACGAGTGTCGTACCACGAAGAGCAGTAAGAAAGATCGCAAAATTACAATTGATAAAACAATTCAATTGTGTTTAATTGATAGTAAAACTTATGAATGAAAAATACTAAGGCTTCGGGGTTCCACCTTTAATTATTTATGTAATATTATTGATTCAATTATATTCTTAAAACTTACATAAGAATAGACATAGAAAAGATGAATTCGGTTGATGGTGTTTACACATAAGCACAACTAATTTCTTATAGGAAAAATCTCAAGCATAGCCTGTACCTACATCAACAATCTATTAAGAAATAATTCCATCGAAATTCTAAATAATCTATTGGCTCACCAAAATTATAAAAGCATGGATGTTTTTACTAAACAATAGGAAAAGCATGACTGAACCTATGAATAAGATTATATAACACCCATCAATCATTAAAAGAAGTTAAACCAAATATTAAATTGAACAAACCAAAAACCAAATTTATATTGAAATACTTGTCTAAATTGAATCAACAATACACATAAATAATCTTAGGTTTCTCCCCTCACCTTAGTTAGGAGATTAGTTCTCCATGAAAAGAAATACAAAAATAGAATAAAATGAAGGAAGAAAAGGTAGTAGCTTCTCTTCTCCTCTATTCTCTCTCTCCTTTCTCTCTTTCTTCGATTCTGATGTTTTATCAATTGAAGGACATGGGGTATTTATAAGAAAATTCTGGGTACTGTTCATCGGGGGTACTGTTCCCGAATACGGCACTGTTCACGTACTGTTCACGACGTCACTGCTTACGAATACGACTGTTGACTGTTGACTGTTGAAGCCGCCATTGTACTGTTCATCATGACTATTCACATGTACGGTACTGTGTAGTACTGTTCACGACGTCACTGCTTACGAATACGTCCATTGACTGTTGAAGCCGCCATTTCACTGTTCAAGCCGCCATTTCACTGTTCATAATGTACTATTCACGTGTACGGTACTGTTCATACTGCACTATTTACATGTACTGTACTGTTCACCTAGGCCACATCATCAGGAAAACATGCTCAAAATACATAAGATTTATAGACAATAAATATCACTTTTGAGTACTCATCATTACAGTTGCTCCAAAAGTTATTATCATAGCGGCTATAGCAAAGAAGAGAGATCCAAGGCCTATAATTAACTTCTTTGTCAGTGATTCAAGGAAGTCCTCTACCTCGTATCTCGCAGTTAGGATAGCTAAGAACATTAATAAGGAAGTCAAAGAAGAAAACAGACCGAGTGCATCTGAAATTACAAATACTATGAATGCATTCGTTTGTAAAAATGGCCATCAAGACGTTGAAGAACTTCTAATGTATATGTTATTGCAAGTATATGGCTTTTTGATTTTGTTGTGTATATTTTGAATTCCTAATATTACTATGTAAAATCTTGAAAGCTCACTTAAAGCAATTTTTTAGGGGGGTCTAAAGGACTTTGAGAGTCTCTTACAATTTATATTTACTTGCTCATTTTGACCAGCACAGACACTTTTTCTATGTAAAAGAGCATTTCAAATTACAAAATTTAAAATTCTGGTTACTTTTATATGTAAGAGACCAAAACATATATTAAATTTGAAAATTCTGAAGTTGTTCCGTTTCAATCTTGTACATGGTCAGGACTAATAATTGAAATTGGAAAAGTATGTCTCCAACATTTTTATGATTTGGTTTGATTTGATTTGATAATATGGAAAACAATTAATCGGTGAGATGTGAGATTGAGGGGGCTTTCTTACTCTATAAAAGGAAGACCCCTCCTTTGATTTGTTTCATCCCACTAAAGCCTCTCATCTCTAAGGCTAAGTTTTCTTTTCTCTCTCTTTTGTATTCTTCTTTGAAATTAGTGAAGTTATCTTTGGTAATGTTCGAGAAAGTAGGCATAATTGGCCGAACTTGTTAAAATTCCGGTGTTCTATCTTTTTAATTTTGTGCTTCCAATTATTATTGTCGGACACTATTGAATTTATTATTGGTGAAAAAATAGCCTGAATTTCCACAACAATCCAAGAACCTCCACAACAACAAGAACTAATTGCATTAAGAAAGTCACAATGAGTGAGTCACAAACCTGCTCGATTCAATAATATGGTGGCTCATGCATCTATAATTGTAAATGATGAAATTCCTACCACTTATCAAGAAGCAGTTCAAAGTTCAGAAGAGGAAAAATGGAGGAATACTATGATTGAAGAAATGTAGTCTCTTCAAAAGAATCAGACATGGAAGCTAGCAAGTCTACCGAAGGGAAATAAGGAAATTGGATGCAAATGAGTATTTGCAAAGAAAGAAGGATTTCCTGACAAGAAAAGTATTTGCTACAAGGCGGGGTTGGTGGCTAAAGGCTACACTCAGATGGAGGGAATTGACTATAATGAAGTTTTTTCTCTAGTGGTGAAACATTCCTCCATTACAATCTTATTGGCCTTAGTAGCTCAATTGGATCTGGAACTAGTTCAACTTGATGTAAAAACTACATTTTTACATGGAGACTTGGAGGAGGAAATTTATATGACTTAGCCAGAAGGGTTCAAGGTTGATGGAAAAGAAAATTTGGTATGCAAACTTGAAAATTCATTTTACGGATTGAAATAATCTTCAAGATAGTGGGACAAGCGATTTGACAAGTTTATGTTGGGGCAGAAGTACACAAGAAGCAAGTACGATCATTGTGTGTATTTGCGCAAGTTACAAGATGGATCTTTTATCTATCTTCTCCTTTATGTTGATGATATGTTGATAGCTTCAAAGAATCAAGGAGAAATTGAGAAGTTGAAAGCTCAGTTGAATCAAGAGTTCGAAATGAAAGATCTGGGAGAAGTTAAGAAGATTCTTGGCATGGAGATAAGTAGAGACAGAAAATTGGGGCAACTTTGTCTGACTCAGAAACAATATCTGAGAAAGGCACTGTAACATTTTGGCATAAATGACAAGTCAAAGCCTGTGAGTACACCACTTACTCCTCATATGAAACTTAGTGTTGATTTATCCCGAAAGAATGATGCTAAACGAGAATATATGTTGAAAGTTCCATATGCAAATGTTGTTGGTAGATTGATGTATGCTATGGTGTGTACGAGACCTGACATTTCACAGGCAGTTGGGGTTGTGAGCAGGTATATCTATGATCTTGGTAAAGGACATTGACAAGCTGTCAAATGGATTATGCGGTATATTCTGAACACCATGGATGTTGGTTTGGTGTTTGAGCGGGATGAAAAAGTTGGTCAATATGTAGTTGGTTATTGTGACTCCGACTATGCTGGTGATTTAGACAAGCGTTGATTACCTACCGATTATGTGTTTACTCTTGCAAAGACATCGGTCAGCTGGAAGTCTACTTTACAGTCAACAGTTGCTTTGTCTACGGCAGAAGCAAAATATATAACAGTTACAGAGGCTGTTAAAGAGACTAATTGGCTTCAAGGATTGCTGAAAAACTTGGGAGTTGGTCAAAAGCACGTGAAAGTGCATTGTGATAGTCATAGAGCTATTTGTATAGCAAAGAACCAAGTCTATCATGTACGGACGAAGCATATAGATGTCTGATATCATTTTGTAAGGGAAATTCTTGAAGAAGGTGAAATACGACTTCAGAATATTCAGACAACTGAAAATCCTGTAGACATAATGACCAAAGTTGTGACATCGATCAAATTCCAACATTGCTTGGATTTGATTAATATTTTGAAAACTTGCAGATAGGTGGCGCCCTAGGCTCATTCGAAGACACTACTGATGATAGCTTTTTGTGATAGAAATTTTGTAAATTTTTGCTTGGGATTTGTTATTCGCTGAGGTAAAGATTTATTGAATATTGACTTCTATGTAAATCTCACATCGGTGAGACGTGAGATTTACTGTTCATGCATATACGGTATTGTTCATAGATACTGTTCACTAGCTATTCACGTGTGGGGCCCACTCTATTTGGGCCTGTATGTGCCTGCTCCTAGGGTCTGCTTTGAATCAACTCATGATTCAAGCTTCACAATCACAACAAGTTCTTCAATCCTCTATCGGAAAGCTCTTGTATTTTATCAGATATTCATACTTGCAGTATTTACAGATATTTTGCAGGAATTATATACAGCAAGCAGACAAGCCATCAAAACAATTGATTATAAGATACAACAACTGTTTTTTTTACCACATTATTTATATGACTTTTTCATATTTAATCAATCCGGTTCCCATATTTTTTATAAATATTAGTCGCTCTTATTAACTTTCGATTGCCAGGATTTATCGCGCTGTCTTGCTAGGCAAATGATATAATGTGGTCAAAAAAACAGTTGTTGTATCTTATAATCAAATCATAAATTTATAATCAACACCTAATCAACTTATTCAAATAAAAATATATTAATTAAAAATCCAATATTTCCTAAATAAAACAACACCTAATTAGCTTATTCAAATGAGGAATTCCACGCATTCACATGCACCTAACTTAAGAAATTAATAAGTCAATACATTTCACTAAAAACCCAAACAAAAAAAAAGAAAATGACAATACATAAAACAAACAAATGGCTGCCTTTTAAAAACAAATATTTTCTTTTTTGATCTACATATTTATTTATAATTTCAACAACTAAGTTACATTATTTCACATGTGATTAATCATCTTATTCATTGACTGAATATATATATGACTTCAAAAAAATAAAAAATAGAAAAAGACTACTTGATATATATATATATATATATATATATATATATATATATGACTTCATTGGAATGATACTAGCAAACACAGTAAACGGTTGCTGCAGAGGAGATCAGGAAAGAAAAAATCAGTTGAAGACTGCTATTTGGTGTTTAATATAAATATATTCTAAGCATGATAGACTTTTTGTTGAGGTAACAATGTAATTTCTTTTCAATGTTCAACGGGCTCACTGCGTCTTGAAGTTTCAATTTCTTTTAATTTTGAATGAATGATAATCGTGCCAACATCTATCTGATAACCAATTGAATAGATAAATAACTCTTTGTAAGTTCTTTTATTCTCTGTGAGAAGCTGTTGTATCTTATCAACTATTTATTTTCTACTTCACCATTAACATTATAGCATGCAAACTTACAGTGACAGTGACAATGACGGCATGCAAAGTTACAGTGACGGTGACAAAGACGGCATGCAAAATTACAGTGACGGAGACGCACAACCATATCATAAACGCAAGAAAAAAAGCTTTGGTCATCGTCAAAAAGCAAGGCGCAATTCACATAAAACAAAAGTAGTTCTGCAATTAGAAGATGCGAAGCAGCCGGAAGGAAGTGTTCTGAATAGGTCATTATATACCGCAGCACTTGAAGGCGACTGGGAAAGCGCTGATAGGGTTATCAAGCAAAATGGTAAAGTATTAACAGCAGAGATTTCCATGTTATCCATGACGGCACTGCATGTCGCGGCTTTTTCCGGCCACTCCAAATTTGTAGAGAAGCTGATTGAACAGATGACTCCAGAAGAAGTTGCTGTAAAAGATTTCTCGGGAAACACAGCTCTCCACCATGCTGCCACAACTGGAAATCTGAATGTTGCCATTGCATTGCTGAGAAAAAACTGTGGTTTGACAGAGGTGCAAGGCAACCAAGGCTTCCTTCCTCTACTTACTGCTGTTGTTTATGGTGCTGATAAAGGGAAGGAGATGGCCTGGTTCCTTGCTATGAGAACTGAAAATCCCTTCGTCGAAACTGGAACTACTTCAGTTTGTAATCTCCTTTTAGAACTAACGCATGCTGGCTTCCACGGTAAACATTAAACTCAATGTTTACACCATTAGTACTGGGATTGAACTATATTAGTACAATTTCATGTTCGTTACCTACACGGGATTGGATAACGCTCCAATTCCATGCATGTACCCATTTAGTCGCATTGATCATGCATATTTTACAGGATATTATAAACGTCACAGGTCTTAACTGTAATATTCATCAATTTTGCCTAATATTTTTAATTTGAACAGATATAACATTATATCTACTTCGTCGCTTCCCTGAATTGGCTACTTATAGAGAAGATAAAAGTGGAAGAAATATACTGAGCATATTGGCTGTTAGACCAACAGACTTCCTGAGTGGAACTAAACTTAATTGTTGGGAAACATGGATCTACAAGTGTTAGCCTTCTCTCCCCTCATATTTTTAATTTAATTTAATTTGATTATTACCAAATATCCTTGCTGAGAATTATTTTTCTTTTGTTAAGTGGCACCCTTTAAGCAATTGAGTTCTGTGAGAGGTGATGTGGAAGATCCCCCTGAAAAATCTGACGATCTATTCTCAAGAACACGGTCAGCTAAAGGTTTGCAATTCTTCTGTATTATATATGTTGAGTTGGAAACTTCAAAAACGTGAACAATAGAAATTTGTCATGTATATATACTTACATTAAAAATGGACACATTCTTAAATATCTGTATCAGCATGATAAGGTATTATACCTATCTCATTAGCGACTTTCTCGCAGACTTGCTGCCATATAACTTGTTTCATGGAATTCTACTTTTGGTTATTTCATTGCGCATTTATGTTCAATACTTTTTCATGCATTTCAGTGATTATTAGGTGGGTTTTGTTTAAAATTTTCTGCAGTGTGTAAATGGTCTAGAGAGCAAACCTGGAAGGTTGTCATCGCCATAGGTATGCAACATTTCTCCTCAACAAAAAGCTATTATTTATTTTACTCCTCTATATATATATATATATATAACTGTTTTCACATCCTTTAATTTTAATTTGCAGCTCCCTCTACCAGCAAAAGACTCCAAGATGCAAAGATGAGACACAAATATGCTCTGGAATTGGTAACTTTTGTATGTGACCGAGCAAAGCCTATGTCAAATAAGAAATTTGTCAAGTTCTTTGTGAATTCAGAGATCTTGAACCTCGCCACAAGTTCGGGAATAGTTGAAATTGTTAAAATATGTCTTCAACATTTCCCAGATCTTATTTGGCTTCGGAAAAGTTGGAAAACGGTACTTCATGTTGCTATTGAACATCGGCGAGAATTGATTTTCAACCTCATATATAAGAGGAGTGCACTATGTAAGTTATTTGTTCATGTGGTGGACAAAAAGGACTTAATAGAAGAATCGAGGAAGGAGAAGGGCCATATTTTACCAGCGCAAAAAGTATCAGAAACCACCATGATGCATCTAGCGGCTAAGTTGGCACCTTCATCTCAACTATTATCTGTTCCTGGTAAAGCTCTACAAATGCAAAGAGAGCTGCAATGGTTTAAGGTACCTATAACTCGTTTTCTTTTTCTTTTTTTACAGACTTCTAATTTCAAGTTTTAGGTTTTGAATGAAATGGACTTGACATAGTACTACTGAGTCTACCCTTGGCAAGTTTAAGGTTTGTGCTGCTCATCCTTTTGAGTTGATTTTTGAAGGAGGTGGAGAAACTTGCTCACCCTTCTCACAAGGAAAAAACAGACGAAAATGGATATACACCTAGGGAACTATTCACTGAGCAGCACAAAGATTTGGTTAAGGAGGCAGAGGAATGGATGAAGGATACTTCAAATTCTTGCATGGTTGTTACTACCCTTGTTGCTACTGTAGTGTTTGCTTCAGCTTTTACACTACCTGGAGGCAACAACAGCAATGGTTTTCCCATTTTCTTAGGAAAAACACCATTTATGGTGTTCATGATTTCAGATGCACTATTCCTTTTATCAGCTTTAACTTGTGTTCTAATGTTTTTATCTATCCTAACTGCTCGTTGTGTAGAAGAAGATTTCCTCAAGAAACTTCCTTTGAAATTATTGCCGGGCCTCACTTCTCTCTTTTTCGCCGTTGTCACTATAATGATAGCTTTTGTTGCAGCTCTCTGGATCGTATTCAATGACAGATTTAAATGGCTTTCCATTCCAGTCACTATACTGGCTTTTATACCCATAACTGTATTTTTATCTCTGCAACTTCCCTTATTTTTCAAGATATACAAATCGACCTTTATCGGCATCTTTCATCCAGAAAAACTTTGGTGATTCATTGGAAGTGTTATATAATATAGAAAAAACTAGAAATTGGAGTTGTAATGCTGGCCTTGACAATATATATATTATGTTAGATCCTAATTGCTTCCATTTATGTGTCCAATCCGAGGCAAAAACAATGATAATTTGTGATTAATGTAAGTTAAATATATATATATATATATATATATATATATATATATATGTTGTCTAGCATGTTTTCATTTTGTCAGAACATAAATTCTGTACTGTTAATTACTGAAATTTTCAAGCAAGTGTTTTAACTGTGTTTTCATTGGATACAATGCTAATCACAAAGGATACAAGTGCTTGCACTCTTCTGGAAAAGTCTTTCTCTCACGAAATGTGATCTTTAATGAGTTAGATTTTCTATTTAAACAATGTTTGGTTCCTCTGCTGTGTCTACTTCCTCTCACAATCCTAGTCTTCCAGTCTCCATTCTTTATTCTGTTCACCTTTGTCTTCCTATCCTGTTGTGCCATCCTCATATACCTCTAGTCCTATATTACATGAGCATCTTATTACTTCACCTGTGCATGGATCTGGCAGCTTTATCTCCATCACAATAAAACAGAATCTGCATCTCATGCTCCCTCACCAGATTGGCATACCTCTTTGCCTACCACTGTTAACCTTTACATCCAATGGTCACAAGCAAAGCTGGGAATTTTCAAAGACAAAACATATTCAGATTTGTGTCAGTCTCCTATCAGTTTTGTTTTTGATAATCGATTTTTACTGCCCAAATGTAGGCGAGGTAGGAAAGGTCCTCCCACCCGTGAATAAATGGACTGCCCGGGCAAGGGGTACACGACGGAACATGTATGCATCTAATTTATGAATCTGAATAAGGCTCTAAATACTCTTAAGCTGGCTCCAAGGACCTGGTTTCATCAACTAAGGGCTGCTGATCTATTTGGTTGGGAATTTTCTAATGCTACTTTTAATGTCTACCTATTTATTAACAAGCTTGGCAGTGAGAAATCTCAAGTAGTTAAAAGTATTTCATTTCACATTTTCACTTTTTTGGCTTTTTTATTTTTTTGGGGTATATTTGAGCAGAGGCTTTTTTATTAGTTCTTAAATTAGTGTATTCCTGTAACAATTAAGTTTGTTGGGAATCAATAAATACTGTTATTATTATTTCCAATTTCGTACCTTCTTTGAAATTTAAAATTATTGATGAATTCAGATATAAAGAAGACAAATCATAGTTTAAGGATAAGTGCATTTTCAATATTATTATACATTTGTTACTTTCTCATTATGATATGAGTACATCAATATTTTTATTGAATATTGATCCATATTGACAAAGGGATGTAAATTTATAGGCTTTATAACCAATCACCATAAAACACCTATCTCACTTCTCTCCCCTTTTACTTTACCATTAAATTATTTTTGTGGGTCCACTTTTTTCCAAACAAAAAATAGCATTAAATTATTTTTGTGGGAAAGAGAAAAAATATTGACTACGAATTTTAGGAGATTTTATAGATTGAGAAATTCATTTTCATAATCTCTATAATTTTTTTTTTTGCCATATTTAGGTAACATAATTGTATTGAAGAATATTATTTTTTTTATCTAATTATCTATCTATCCTATGTGGTAAGAAACTTTATCCAAATACATAAAAATATTGGAGACCCTCTATCGCTTACATGAATGCTCTCAAGTATCAATCACAATTTCTCTTTCAAAAACAGTAAAAAGAAAAGAAAAGAAAATGATAGGGAAAAGAGAAAAGAAATACCTTGGCCTTGTCATGAAGGAAGCATATGATCCCTTGTTGAGAAACACATTGTTTTGCTGGTTTCACTTGGAATATTTTAGAATTCATATCCACTTCACTCAAAAGTCATCAAAGAAGCAAGGCATCCTTCCCAAATATATATAAATATAAATGGTTGCCACATAATGATCCATCAGCTAAGCAATTACCATATTCTCTCTTTGTTTTTCTAAGTTCGCATCCAGCGTCAAAAAATCACACAATGTCGCAACAACAAGGAAGTGGAGATGGGCAACCAAATGTTAATCCCCCTTTGCAATCAAATCCCCAAAACACGCCGAGTCATGGTATTTTAGAGGAACAACATTTGTCCCAAGCCCAAAATATTGCAGGTAACAAATTTTGTTAGTAGCCCTAAAATAGTTGTTTACATTTTAATTGGGTGCATGCATATATATATATATATATATATATATATATATATATGTATGTATAAAACAGATCTCTTATATCCCAAATGTATGAATTAGAATTGTGGATTGCTTTTATAGAGTCTAACAAACAAAAAATACACATTGTTGGTTGCAAAGGGACTGGAGAGAGTCTGAATTACTACCGACCACTGTTCAATGCTGCACAGAGTGGTGATTGGAAAAGTGCTAAGAGTTTTATCGACCGCGATCCAAATGCATTGATAGCTAGGATAAGAGCAGTCACTTCAGAAACAGTATTTCATGTTGCGGCATTAAGTTGCCAATGGGAATTCGTCCTAAAGCTTTTGGAACTTAATGTATCTCCAGAATTACTTGCAGCGCAAGATGACCTTGGGAACACAGTCCTTCACTATGTTGCACAAGGTGGAAGCATAAAGACCGTTAAGGCATTAGTTAAAAATAATTCTGATTTACTACAAATAGTCAACAATATAGGACACTTGCCACTTTTCCATTCTCTCTTCAGTGATAGTAAGGAGTTGGTATGGTATCTTACTTTGATAACCAGAGTTGAGTCTCCTTCATCACTTGAGATCCTTCGCTCTCTCATCGGATCAGGTTATACCGGTAAGAACAAACAGTAAATTAAAGTCAATACAACTTCCAACTTCAACCAATTTAGTTCTATATATATTTAATCTTTTTAATCCAACTTAATTAAACAGATATAGCCTTATATTTCGTTCGACGATATCCGGAATTAGCTCTTGCCAATGATGAATTGCAGACTTCTTTGCTTTGGTGGTTGACATCTGAGCCTTCACACTTTTTTAGTGGGAGTAAGCTTGAATATTATGAAAGATGGATCTATCAATGTAAGTGTCCGATGTTATTTGCAAACTTTTTACTTAAATGTGCTTATTTATATCAAATAAGTAGTATATGTATTTTGTTTTCTATTGGAAATTTCTTTTTCCATAATTAACTTCTTGTTGGTTCAAGTTATTC
This sequence comes from Xanthoceras sorbifolium, assembly GCA_003430845.1. Taxonomy (NCBI): domain Eukaryota; kingdom Viridiplantae; phylum Streptophyta; class Magnoliopsida; order Sapindales; family Sapindaceae; genus Xanthoceras; species Xanthoceras sorbifolium. The sequence continues at coordinate 3,576,155 of CM010622.1, read as the reverse complement.
ACGTGGAAATCAAAGATTCACCGATGCATTTAGTAATGGTAAATATGGAAGAATTCCTCGAAAGCACGGAAGGGATTCCATCATTATTCACCTCAATACAACCAAGAAACTTTGCAACTCAAGGTTTGCAAATGTTATATTTATTATTTTAATTCTTTATAACAACAGATTCTCATTAGAAACTCCAGGATTTAAAATCCTACGCGGGTTAGCATGCAAATTTAAATGGATCTTATTAACTATAATAGTTGTTCTTATCCAATCATATTAACCATAACAATTAACAAGCATGTCCTTTTCTTTTGTACAGTGCTTCGATGGTTCAAAAGATTAATCTGGAAAGCTATTGTACAACTGGGTAAGCAACCATTTATAATACTCCAAATATATAGTATATGTAAAAACTCGGTTGACCTTATATGGACCTTGCTATCAGTTAGCCACCAAATCTCACAATTCTAGCGAGAGAGAGCCCCAGCTAGTTAGATATTACTTGAGATTTTTAAGGTGGAGACGGGTTCTAGGTTACAAAGTTCAAAAACAAACATGTGATATATTGTATGTTCAAAGCGGACAAATAGAATTGCAAGTTAGGTGAAAATAATTTATCGAGTATTTGGTCTTCTACCAATTTACAACTTTGACATTTTATCTGATTTTAACTTGCAGTACCCACTATAAAAATGGTTCGGGACACGAAGTTAAAACATGAATGTGCTATTGAACTAGTAAATCTTGTCTGCATGCAACTTTCTAGCATGAGCTTTCAGCAAACCTTGTATTTTCTTCAATCTCCACCCATCCTGAGTGATGCTGTTGCAGTTGGGATTGAAGAGATTGTAAAGACCTTTTTACAACATTTTCCAGACCTGATTGACTATCGCACAACACCTCAACGAAATATGTTGCAAACTGCTGTTGAAAATCGACAAGAAAAGATAGTCAATATACTTAAAGAGATCTCTCCAACAAGAACTAGGAATCTGTGTGCACAACTAGTGGAATCAGCAAACACCACTTTACATTTGGCAGGGAAGTTGGCCCCTGCTTTTAAACTATATTCAGTTTCTGGCTCCGCTTTACAAATGCAAAGAGAATTGCAGTGGTTTAAGGTATTGAGATTATATTAAATTAATTTAAAACTACCCAGGTTTACTAATTAGCATATCATTTATAGTGTTATATGATCTTTTGTGTATATATATATATATACAAAATTTTATCTTATGTTGTGTAGGAAGTGGAGAAAATTATATTCCCTTTTCTAAGGAAATGGAAAAATTATGACAATCAAACGGCAGATGATGTTTTCAGGACGCAACACAAGGAGTTGGCAGAGCAAGGAGAGAAGTGGATGAAGGATACATCCAATTCTTCCATGCTTGTTTCCACACTCATTGCCACTGTATTGTTTGCTGCCGCTTTTACAGTACCGGGAGGCAACGTAAGTGATAAAGGGTTTCCAATTTTTTTACGAACGAACGCATTCATGATATTTGTTATTTCAGATGCACTTGGTCTATTTTCTTCTTTGACTTCCCTGTTAATGTTCTTGGCTATCCTAACTACGCGATACACGGTAGAGGACTTTCTCAAATCACTACCGAAGAAGTTAATTATAGGTCTTGGCTCTCTCTTCTTTGCCATAGCCGCTATGATAATAGCTTTTGGAGCAACTCTAACTATTGTACTCAGTGAGAGATGGCAGTGGGTTGCTGTGCCAGTTACTTTAATTGCTGCTTTCCCAGTGGCAATATTTGTAATGTTGCAACTTCCCTTGTTTGTCCAAATGATTCAATCAACTTACGGATCCAGCATGTTCCGCCCTTTGCCATCAAGATCTTGAATAACTTTGAATGTGTCTGTTATTGTAAGTATATGGCTTTTTGATTTTGTTCAGTCCTAATATTACTATGTAAAATCTTGAAAGCTCACTTCAACCATTTTTCTGAACAATTGTAAAGGACTTTGAAAGTCTTTTTCTACAATTGGAGTATGCATAATTTTTCCAACTTTACTGTGTGATGTCTCAATATATATATCTACAATGTCAAAAGTAACATGTCCCATATGTTTAAAAAATAAGAGTATCCATCCTTGTATTATTTGTTTAGTTCCCGAAAGCAACAATCATTATTTATCAGCGGTGGCTTCTGTGAGAGAAGCAAATTGTTGCTCGAGCAAAGAAGCATGTGGAACATTAAACATCAACAACAATGCTGCTGCTATATCTGATAACAACTTGAACAGCTCATCAAGAAGTACTGGCATCAGCAGCTCGAGTAATAGCATGGTCAAGGCTAACAATATGTTGTGTGATAGCTCACCTTATCATTGAGGGATTGCATTCTACAGCTCTTTAATATTTTCAGATCAAGCTAGTCATAATCATTACAGATTCCATCAGCTGATTTGGCAGTTATTTATTGAGAGGTTGTTAGGAAGTTGTTATAGGATTCTTGTATGTATATATATTCTGAACTCTTTGTACATGATCTTGTTAGGATGCAGAAATCCCTCCAACATAGCAGCTTGTTCATTAGACACTTCCACAGCTAAGTACTGTGCTACTATGCTTGCTTATCCAGCAAGCTTCGGTGCAGCTCATCATCAAAGCCTTACAAGTGCAGATCAAACACTGAAGTATGATCAAACTGGTGATGCAAGGTTCAAAAGATGATGAGCTTAAGAGCTCATATTAGCTGAAGAAGAGTTAGTTAGAAATCTGCCATGTCATCCTAAGGTTGTTAGGATCAGATGGCTCTCCTTATTTTAAGAAGAAGTTAGTTGAGATTGCTGAGTCAGCAACTCTTCCTCTATATATATAATCCTCTCGTGTAAATTAATCAGGTTGAACAATCATCTTCTTGAGTGTAAAATCTAGAAAACTTCTCTAGTTCATTAATGGAGTTTCTTTGAGGATTATCACAAACACCTTGTGATAAATATCAAACACCTTTATTTTCTTTGTTTGATTCTCTTAGTCCTATAATTCTCTTAGTCTTTGTTTGATTTCCAACTCCAGCACTGCTTCTTCAGTCCAAAGTGCAGATCAAATGATTACACCATCTTCAACAGACTTTGCAGCTCTTGCGCTCCAAGCTGAACTTGGTTTCTTCACCCCAGTTCATCATGCAGGGGAATGTGAAAGCAATGTTATAAACATCATTATCAAATGCAGATGTATGACCATGCAGGAATGGACCAGTCAATGCAGCCTCCTGGCTTCTCTCTCAGGCTAGAGTATAATGTGGTACTACCTTCTCTCACTGGTCCCTTCACATTCCTCTTGATGAATCACGCTGTTGCTCATTCAATCCTCAAAAAGGGTTTTCTAATAGATAAACGTAGACACTATATGAAGGAATTACGATACCGTGTATTTCTAAATATTTGTGACTTTAGATACGTTTGTCCTTCGTAGTAACTTTTGTTGAGGAAAAATTTTCATAAACATAAAATTTGAAAATGGAGTGTCAATGGATATTATATGGATACTCAACATTATCGCTCTATAGTGGAAATATATTCCTGGAAGTGATATAATTTCAAATATTGGAGATTCACTTGTGCAACTTTTATTTATAGATTGATTAATATCAGTGTCATTCTTTTGCTGAGACTCGGCTCAGCATTGAAAGAACTATTTGATGACTGTGTATGTTATGTTTTCTCCTTTTTTCGATTTGTTGGCATTTCATTTCCAGTTCTGTGAATTTCTCTTTCTCTCTGCTTGTTGGATGTATTTATTCAACACTTGCATTCATACTTCAGTGTTTCTGCATTAATTTAGTAAAAATCACCAGTTGTATAAATGAGTTCTCTGCTTCACATACTTGATTTTGCAGTAAGTACTTGTTGATGACCATAACACCCCATTCCTCTTTTCTTTCTTTACTAGAAAATCTAATTTTGAGTGTTTATTACCAACTTTTGCGGATATTTTAGAAAATCAAAATTCATTAGAAGTCTTTACCATCATTGGTGACACTTTTAGTAATTTTATTTTAATTTTATGGTAACTTCGGATTACCCGCTTTTAATTTTTTTTTTTTTTTAGTCTTTTAATTTTCAATTATTTTTAAACTTTAAAAAAAAGAAACAGTTTACAAACCAAAAACGGAACGGCATGGAACTGTTCTTGGAACCGGAACCAGCATTGAACCGTCGATTCTAAACCGAATCCTTTTACCCACGGTTCTGGTTTTTCCCTAAAGGGAACCGAAACAGCCGGTTTCAGAACCGAAACGGTTCCAAAACTATGACCATGTCTAGTTCGAATTGCCCGGTTTGAACCGAATCGTAACCATAACTGTTCAAAACCCCCGAAATGTTGATGTCTGTGTGAAGTCTCTTTTGGATTCAAAGTGTCTTTATTTTCTATTCTACTTAGGATTAGAGTTCTAGAGTGTGTTGCTTTAGGGAATCTGTCTACTTTAAATTCAAGACTTTAGTATATAAATAATTATTTGTGAGATGGACCATTTCTTATTTACTACACTATCTGCACGATTTGTGAATTTACAAGATTTGTGAATTTGCAAAGTTTATTATTATTTTTAACTGTAAAAACCAACTAACAGTATTGTAACTAAATTTAAATTTGAGAGATTTTTATGCTATTACCCCTATTTTTTATCAAAAACAAGTACACAACCATATATGTTCTAGGATTAATGAACTATTCATATTCTGTTGATTCTTATAAGGTTCATATTATCAAATCTAGTAAATTTCATGCTAAGATTGTAATTAGTGATACAAGCATTAACGTAAATGTCATACGCTTTATGTACTAACTAAGAGAGAATCAATTAAACTTGAACAAAATGTCATTACCTTATTACGAATATCTTCATCATATTTGTTGATATTTAATCTTCATAATTATTTGTAGATTGCAAAATTGCTCAATGGTAGATAGAATGTCATAACTATTGATTTTACTTTCAAAACTCCTAAGTGTTGTGTATATTCTTTATCAAACACAAGTAAATTTCATGCTAAGATTGTAATTAGTGAAACAAGCATTAACGTAAATGTTATACACTTTACATACTAAGAGAGAATCAATTAAACTTGGACAAAATGCCATTACCTTATTACAAATATCTTCATCATATTTGTTGATATTTAATCTTCATAATTATTTGTAGATTGCAAAATTGCTTAATGGTAGATAGAATGTCCTAACTACAGCTGTTGATGCAGTTTCAGGCCGATTTGGTGTGGGTATAGTTATCAAAGACCAGCAGGACTGTTTGATTTCTACTGCTGCTTTATCCTTTCCTAACTTTTTCAGCATAATTGCTGCTAAAGGCAAGGCTATTTTTTAGGGTTTTAGATTTGTTGTTGCTTCCAATTTTTCCCCTTCTCTTGAGGCTGTGAACTTTTATAGGCCAATGTGAGGTGGATCCTTTGTTAGCTCCCTAGTGTTTGTTTCCAGGAGTTATAACAATGCTACTCATTGCCTTGCTAAAAGGGTTATTGGGGGTTCTTCGAACTCCATTTAGTTTTGCTTCTTCCTTGACTAGTTGCTCAAACTAGTTAAGGAGGATTGTTATTTGGCTGTTTATTGATTTATATATTCTCTTTTTTGAAAAAAAAAAAAAAAAAAAAACCATGTTTGTTTTTTAATCATGTGCACAAGGACACAGTATCATTTTCCATTAAGAAAAAAGGTCGGGTTAACATGTGACTTTGGGGGCACATATTGACCTAAGCTCAAATAAACAATTCATATTTATTATTCAATCCTCTGCATTTCAGGTCCATCCAACATAACTCCACAATCCAAGAACCCCTGTCACATGTCAAAAGTAACAATTGATTAAAAATTGATGTTATTTAAAATAAACACACAATTGCCAAAACTATAAAATGAAATTTACTTTTCACTTGATAGATAAAATTTTCTAACATTACAATATTTCACCTTGGCTCATTTTGTGACTGCTAAATTTCCTTTATCATTTTTTTAAAATAAACAAAAAATCCACTTCAAGAAGATTTCATTTAAATTAAAAAATAGAGGGTTGTTTTCAAAATGTTCAATACTCTACCGAGCTTTTGGAACACTTCCAAAAAAGTATTCATTGACCATCATGATCTGAAACAAATTATAAAACATTCACAACAAAAGATTGATGTAGCATGAACCGAACAAATTTTTCACAAGTAGATGATCAGAAGACATTACCTGCAGCATAAAATGAGCAATGTTTTCCATCCTACTTTCATGCTCCGCTCTACGAAGAGATTGTGTAGAACGAGGTGTCTTTCGCTCCGTTGCAATAAATGGATACAAATATGGATCATAGAAACTAATGACACGATCCACTTTCTTCTCGAAATTATTCTCCATATACTGTCAACATCATAAACTATGAAATTTACGTACATAGCTGATATAGAAGACTTATTCGGAACAAACCAGTGATCAAATATTGAGTTATAACTCAATTTGTGGGCTTCAATGTTGAACTATTCTGAAGCAAATTATATATTCAACTATGCAAATATTTTATATATAAGTTTACACACCTTAGACATAAAGGACATATTCCAGTACGTATACTTTAAATCTTCAAATTTTCCTGTTTTACGCAGATTGTCAATAAAAAACTTCGGATGTGCATCCTAATCAATCAAAAAGAGATTAATATAATTATATCATAGAACAAATAAGAGATGATCTAGAAATTCATATATGACATGAAAACTCACATCATGCATATCCATTAGTTTAATATTAGGATCGCCAAAAACGAAGCCTATCGCTCGAAAGTCCTTGATCTGCATAAAGACAGAAGAAAAATACCATATCAGATATGTATAGAGATATAAACATGCCCATATAAAAACACCATATTAGATATGTATAGAGATATATAAAAATTCAATAAGAAAAATTAGCAATCACATAAAAACATGTCATAATGCATAATATTAATTCCAAAAGTAAAAAAATTGAAACATGTTAAAAATTCTAATTAAGTTTCTAACTCTTCCATACTATAACTCAAATAATCATAAATTCATAAATCATAACATCATCATCATTCATCAATGATTCATAATTGTTGTGTGTAGTGTTTGGTTGTGAAGCCTAAATCAATAATATTCCTCTACGTAGACACGACGACAGGGTTGATCTACCCGGGCAGTTCGCAGGAAGAGAATTTAAATTATTAGTTATATAGTGGAGTGATAGTTTTACTCTAGGGATTTTAGTATGTATATACTAGATACATACTATTTGATTTAGTATTTTAAACAAGTTTTTAACATGTTATTTTGATGTGGACTGTTTTGTAACTAACATAATGACAAAATGAAATATAAAAGTCTTCAAAACTGTGAACTATTTAGAGAGGCAAAACATCAAAGCTGTTAACCCCCATTTTGCAAAAAAAAAAAAAAAAAGGGTTTTCAAAGAGGGACGCCTAAGGTGCGCCTGGCGCCTAGGAGCAGGAGGCACACGCTTGGCACCATGCGCTGTGTCTCCCATGCTAGAGGTGCAGCTTGTACGCCTTAGGCGCGCCTGAGATAACTATGATTCAAAGTACAAAAATAGGGAAGAAAAGAGAATGAGATTATGCAAAGTTAACAGATGCCTTGAAGTTTCAACAGTACTAAATTAAGAAGTATTATGAGATATAAGCATGCTAGTGTTGAGAGAGGTGGGAAAACAAGTGCTTTAACTAAACAAAATTTTGAATTACATGCTTGGCAAGACAAGTGCTTCACAACATAATTAAACCTTTTGAAAAGGAGAATGCCACAAAGGATAGAAGAAAAAAAGAAGTAATATTGAGCAATCACAAACGTACCAAAGTTAGTAATTCTTTTGTCATTGAATCGATGGCAAATTCCCTAGGCAATCCACTGCAGACAATATAAATTTTTTTATCACGTGTATAAATATAAACATAATACATTGAGAACCTAATCACATTAAATTTTCTAAATGCTATCACAAAAGACCTCATGCACCTCACTATCACCTCTTTTATCAATCAATGGTGCTTCCATCGGAAAAAAATTTCTAACTACGTCCCCGATTATAAGCACTGTAATAACAAATTGAGTACACCACTAAAAAGCAATTTCCCAGCATAGCACAAAGTTAAAATGATCATATGCTTGGTTCTCTTTTGGGCTTCATGCCCTCCTCTGTACCAGAAAAAAAAATTAAAAAAAAAAAATAATCATATAAGAAGTAGTGTCATACTCTAGTTTTTTTGTAGTGATTGTAATACGACTGCCGGGGTCTAGCAGGGGGTTTGTCACAGCCATCCTCACATGCTTATTATCAACATGCAAACCTATCAACGCACGAACTTTACTAGGTTCTTTCCTCCTCACAACATCCTTGGCAATTTCATGGTCCAACTGAAAGGGCTTCACATACTTCATCTATCACACAAACTCATGAGTCAAATATTAAACAATTGCTGTAAATATTAAACAATTGCTTTGAGAATACCTTGTCGGCGTCGGCTGGGGAAGTTGAGAGTTGAGAGTCGGCTGGTAATGAGAAATCAGAGGGGGGAAAATAAATAAGACTAGGTTTCCAAAAACATAGGTAAATTACATTTATACCCTCTCATGTACAGCACAAATTTATTATAAGTATTACTAATTATTGATAATTCACCTTTCAAAAAAATATTTATTGATAATTCATAAAATAAAATAAGTAATAAATAAATTTGAAGTAATATAATTAAATTTAATACAGTAAAATATCTGTACAGTTATAATGCTGGACCAAATTAATTTTATTATTATAGAAAGATTATAATTTAATTGAGTAGTTATAAAAATTATTGACTTTAATTAGTGTCAATACTAATAAATTATTACATACCCGTAAATTTAAAAATATAATAATAATTTTAAAAAATAAATTATTATCTTAAATAACTTTATAAGAATATTTTATTATATTTTTATAATATATAAATAATTATTATTATATAGAGGTAAATTCTTTGAGATAAGATCTAAAAAGAATTATAACTTGTTATAATGTAGGTTTTATTCTTACTTATAACTCGTCTAAGTTATGATGAATTTTTTTATATGACATAAATGTTTATTATATATTAATAAAAGCAAAATTAGACTTAAAATGTAGATAAATAGTCATTGTCATTAAATACTATTAATGGATTAAAAATATAGTGAAAAAAATTATACAGATTTAAAGATGAATCTAAGGAGCAGGCCAGAACCTTATCATTTTTGCAGCCCCACTAAACACCACTACACCACCATCTTCAAAATTCAACCACCATAACCAGTCCCCTCAAACAAACATCCGGCCATAAACAAAACACCCAGCAACAAATACAATAATGCACAAATAGTGAAGGATGATGGACAAAAAAATTGTTAAACAAAGAATTTTATTAGAGATAGTGAGGGAGTGGAATAAGAAAAAGGGAAAAAGAGAGGAAGAAGAAAAGAGAGCGGAGAGAAAGGGGAAACAAGAGAGAGATTTTAAATATTAATACTTTTTTTTGAGAGAATTTAAATATTAATACTTAGAATTTTTTTTTTTTGATGATTATTAATACTTAGAAATTACACAGAACTTTTTATTAAAACCTAATTTGAATATCTATCTATATATATATATATAATTATTATTACAACGGACCCCACCCAGCAAACCCACGCCCATCTCTCTCACAGTTTCACTTTCACTTTTACCCGCTTACCTCTCGAGTCTCTGACCACCACCTACCGTCGCACCGTGGTTTGCTCTCGTTGTGGTGTCGTCCTGCAGCCTGTAGATCTCGTCGTTCTTGCTTGGCCGCGACCAGCGTTTGCTCATCTCCGCCGTCGAACTAACAAACCGAACTGACCGGGATCGGTAACACTACTCAGAACTGTGAGGGGCAGTGGTAATCAACTTCATCTTGTCCTATCTAATTTTTGGTGGTATTGATATATATTCAATTTTTTTTTAACAATTTTTGGTGGTATTGATGTTTTCGATCTATATTTTTATCTAAAATTTGAAATTATTTAATTTTTCAATATGAACAATAAATATTATTTTTTTTTTGGAGTGTGAAATATTTTAAAAATAAAAGGGCCCAAAAAAACTACTCTTTTTTTTTTGAAACTAAAAAAAAAAAAAAAAAACCCTACTCTCTAAACAACCATTTACTCAAAACACCCTTTTAGTAAATTTTAAGTTAATTTGCTGTTTGCACATTTTCTAACAGCAAGTTATTAAACTTTTGAAAAATGACACCAATTTTGATAGAAATCCACTTTGCCCTTCGTTAAATCAAACAAGAATGCAAAGTGTTTGACGAAAGTTCTAAATGAGAACAAAACTGTTCTTGAGGAAGCCATTGTTGAGAGAGAAAAGAGCTCACGAATTCTTATTAGAACTAATAAAAATAGATTACGATTAGTTTGAATGTATTTACACACAATCAGACTTCACTCTTCCTTTAGCAAACTCTCAATGCACAAACATTTCCCATCTGAAAATAACTAACTCTCAATGCACATGGCATACGATTGCTACTTTGCTAGTACTTGCTGTTGAACCCTTTGGCCACCAATCGTATGCAGCAGGTACTTGCCAGATGAGAGGTCAAAGAGATGTAATCATGGCGCTGAAAATTAGCTATTTTTAGATGAGAAAATGCTATGTTCATTTAGAGTTTGTCAGAGGAAGAATATATATTCAGACTAATTGTAATTTATTCTTATCAATTTTAATAAGAATTTGAGAGCTCTTTTGTCTCTCTTCCAAAAACATGAATTCGTCGTGATTTTTGTTTTCCATTGGCCGTGATGTATATTCGTTTGCCATCATCTATATTTTCATAATTGATATCATGACTGATACTGGACTCTTCCGAAAGGTTTGATTGTTCCTCTCTCTAACTTTCTTTATTTAACTTTCTCTCTCTAATTTTAATTCCTTGTTTCTCAATTTTGATTTTTTTGGGTTTTGGACCTTTTGTTTTGAAATTTTTGGGTTTGGGACCTTTTGATTTAAAAAGAGAGCTAGTTTATTTTTGTTCCTATAAAAACTCAAGTTGCTAATATGGTGACAGCTATATAAAAAGCGAATTAATAGGTGCTAGAAATTTAACAGACTCTTTGAGAATTACAGAAACTCTTAAGATCTCTAAAACAAGTTATCTGATAGTTTTTATTTTTATTTATAGTTTTTATTTTTATTTATTTTTTATATAATTGTCCAATTCTACTCTGCTGCCTGTGCATGCTTTAGGTTAATCTTTTACGTACAAGTTGTGTTTACTTATCCGTACAAGTTTGAACCTTGAGTGATAGATGAAGTACAAGAAGCCCTTGAAATTTTTCAAGGATTTGATCAAGAATGCGAAGGTGAAGAAGCCTTATCAACGGCTTCGGGTGCTAGGTTTGCACATCCGTGAAGATTATATGAGCTTGGCTGTGTCAAATCCAGAGAACACAATTGCATTGCCTTTATGGTATGATATCTCTCATGTATATGTTTGGCAAAGAGATTCCTAATATCTCTCTAATTAGTCTAATATATACATGTAGTTTTGCAATTACATATGGAATTCTAACAAAGAATTCGAGTAATATACTTGTAGTAATATACCATAATATTTTAAAACATTGAAGCAACTTTCTAGGTCGAAATTGTCAAAACTAAAATTATGATTGTAAATCTCTTTCGGAGGGATATATAGTTCATGAGACAATTCACAAGAGCCACAACAGTTTGATTTTTGATTTATATATATATATATAGCTTATAGATTATACATGTCATAAACATTGAACTCTAAATGTATGTTCTATTCTCTTGATTTATTAAGAATCTCATATGTTAGAAATTCTTGTATTTTGTTAATGAATTTAGATGGTTTATTGATTTTATTTGGGTTCCGGTTTATTATGTCTTTATTTATAGATGTGTAATGTGAATTTTGTCAACATTGCAGCATCCTGCCTAGGAAAGAAAATGACATAAATTACCTGGCAGATAAATTCCGAACTTTGGTAAGTTGGTGATTGTTGTATATTACATTTTTAATTTTCTTTAAAGTTTTATTAGTACGTAGAGTATATGAACATTGTCAAATGTGTATATTACAATTGTGTTTTGTTAACATGCATTTCGTTGCACCTACCACCAACAACTGGTACAACACTAGGCAGGGATGTTCACACTAACATATATCAAATGTTGTATTGTTGAAACTTTGAGCCATGTTCATACTTTTGAGTCATCTTTTTTCCTTTGGATTTATGCAGATCACTGAATACAATGCTATGGGTTTCGTTGTTAATAATAATTATGTGAGTTTTTATGATATATATTTTCATGATTATTCCTCATCCTCTTTCGCATCTGATTATATTTCATATTTGATTAGCCTACACTAGTGTCACCATTTGTTGATCAACTGAAGAAGACCGGAAAATTGCCACGTGCTAAGTATACATATTGGGAAGACAGTAGTATATTACAGGTATGTGTACTTAGACCTATATAGAAAAGATTTGGAAAGTGAAAACATTTTTTGCAGAATAGTCTAGAACTCCTAATTTGATTACAACATCTCATATTTCTTTGTGTTGACAGCAAATGGATTTTGTATTGAAGCATCACTTGAGATTTATACGTGAGCAACTAAATTTGCCGGTAGATGTTTCAAATGAAATTCTGCAAAAGTTTGCTGCTACTAATGTTCTGCAGGTATCAGTCTTTTCATCTTAAAACTTTTTTTTTGGAAATCATAGTAAAACTAAATAAGCCCATTGAGTTAATTCAAAATTTTGGAATATTCTTTAAATTCAAATTCTTTGAGTTTTCAAATTTATAATAATGTTTTCATTTTTAGTTTTGATGCTTTTTGAAATTGGTTTTATAGTTACCATTTACTGTTGATTTGCTATTTGATAGGGATACCTAAATGCTTCAAACTTCGTCACGGAGATTGATGAAAAAGAGGACAACAAAAATTGAAGAAAAAGAGGACAGTTGAGTGGATTGAAATAAACGTGTTTTGTTGTGAAATAACTTTGTTTGTGTTTGGTAGTTTTACTACAATTCTTAATTTTTAATTGATTAATAATACTGAAGTTACCACTATTTTGCTCATTGTTTATTGGGAAAAGTGCTTTTAGGTAAGAAAGTGAATAAGGATTCTTTTTAAAGGGGTGATTCAGCAAATATGGAGTACTAGTTGAGGTTGAATTTGTGGGGAATAATATGTTTGTTTTATATTATTGCAAATTGGAGGATTGTGCTTTGGTGTGGTCAAGGGGACCTCGGCACTTTGATCATACCCTACCTAATTGCTTTGGAGAAACCAGAGGCGGCGGGGGAGATCTCGAAAATAGGTTTTGACAAATTAGAAATTTGTGTTCAGATCTACAATATACACTTAATTTGTATGAACAGGGGTATGGCAAAATTCTCCGTTGAAAGTGATAGAAGCGGTGGTCGAGATCCCACAGAATCAAAGGAATGTTGAGGACTTTTTTTGGGTTAAGGTACGAATTGACATTTCTAAACCTTTGAGAAGGGTTTTGCGCTTGGATGTGGATAGGTGTTGAGATGCTCACTATTGCCAACAGCTACCTTGAACAACCTCTAAGTGCGGTCTAATTACAATGGTAAAGGAGAAGGTAGTTGTTGTTCAAGTCCGGAGTGATATAACTTGTAGCACTTGAATCAATATACCATGCAGGATCGGAGATGGATTCAGGTAAGGTATAATAGCTGGCAGAGTGATGGAGATTAGCTTGTGCTGGCTGATAATTCTAAACAGCCTGTTGCTGTGTATCTTGTCGAGGTTATGAGTTGGAATTCCGAGGCTGAAAACTTTGATCAAAATGATAACACTGTAGTGCTATGTGACCAGCCTTGTTACACACCTAACAGTGCAAACGTTATTGAGAAGGTTTGCCTCTGCTTCCTCTGTTTCTGCCACGATGACCATAACTTCCTCTACCATTTCTATAATTGGTGTGTCCTCCTTGTTGAGATTTTCCATTTCCAGGACCTGAAGCATAATGAGCAGATTGAGGCTCAGCTTCGATAGTAGAGGAAGAGTTAAGTTGGTCAATTTGCTGTTTCTGGAGCATCAAACGATATTGAACATCTTGTAAACTCATGCAAGGTTGTTGGTGAGTAATCAATACCACAACAGGATCAAATTCATGACCTACACCACTAAAAACACTTAGAACTAAATCATTATCACTCACATCTTGACCTGCACTAGCTAGCTCATCCCTAATACCTTGAACCTTAAGAATATACTCATAAATGGATATAGAACCTTTTTTCAGATTATGAAGCTGTTGTCTCCACTGAAAAAATTTGAGTCATTGATTGTTGTGAGAATAAACGTTCAATTTTCAACCAAAAGTCTAGAGAACTCTTGGATCGATGTGCTTGTCCCATGATACTCTTGCTAACAGTGGACAATAACCAACAAAATAATCGCTGCTCTGATCGATCCAAGCAAGATAAGCTTCATTGATTGCAGGTTCAACAACAGATTCACCAGCAGATTCGGAGAAGAGAAACTTACTAGGAGGTAGCTTCAAGACTAAGATGAGATCTTCAAGCTCAAGAGCTCGGATTACGGAGAGGATTTGAGCTTTTCAATAGATATAGTTACTATTGTCCAGCTTGTTGATGATATTGACGTTCAACGTCTTCGCGAGAGAGGGAAAATCCAACGAAGAAGCTTATTGCATCCTGCTACCTTTGCTGTGATTTCCTGATATTGCTGGAAGTGAAGAATGTGAAGAATCAGCAACCATGACGTTAGTCAATGTGCTTTGATACCGTGTGAGATTGTAAATCAACAATCAATTAAAGAAAGCTCAAGAGAAGAGCTTCGAAGAATAAATTTGTTTTTCATTGAATAATTTTACCAACTATGTAATGTGCATGGCTTTACAAATTTATAGCAAGAATAGTAGTTCTTAATTAACTCTAACTAACTTTCCTTAAATCAAGGAGATCATGATAAGTGAACAAGACTCTCCTTGATTCAAGGATCTGCTGCCAAGTCAGCATACAAGCTTAATATTTACACTCTAAGCTTTAGCCAATTGAACCGAAGTCTAGTGCCATGCTATAGACCGATTTCTGTGTTGATTTGTTATTGGATGCTTGCTCACCCTGCAGCTATGTGCTAGCAGGTACATGAACAGCTTTAGAGGAAGCTGTGGCTGCTGACTTAATCACACCAGAATGTTGCTCAACTGAAGCTGCAACATTCTGAACATGTATTTTGTTTTCCTTCTCTTTTTTCCCCAAAAAAATACTACGATAAAACTAAAATCATACAAGAGTATGGCTTTAAACATGTATTTTGTTTTCCTTCTATTTTCTCCCCAAAAAATAACCACTTTTTAACAATAATATTACATTGTTATAAATTTAACAAAAACTTGGCTTGTACAGATGAATGTATGGGAAAAACAAAAAATTATCCCATTATACAAATCAAAGCATGATTCTTTTTGCAACCATCCATTTAATTTCCTCTCTAGCATTTTATAATTGTACCAAAAGATTGAAAGATCCTAAAATATACCATATAAGAAATGCACATAACACAATGTATAATTGGGTTGAACGTATACGTCCAGATATATTGAGGCATTTATCCAGCCGTGGAATCTCAAGCCACTGCCAGTCAAGCACTCAAAGAATTTCATTTAACATAATTTTCACTTTGTTGAAACTTTTTTTTTTTTTTTAATTGCAATATTTGAAGAGAGATGCTTTTTGTTTAGTTCTTTACTGAATGTAATTTTTGTAACAATTAAGTTTGCTGGGAATCAATAAATACTTTTATTATCTCCAAGTCCATACCTTCTTTTGAAATCTGAAAATTGTTTGGGAATTCAGATAAAAAGAAGATAACTCATGTTTATACATGAATGTTCTTTGTTAAGTATAAATCACAATTTCTCTTTTAGAAAGTGCAAAGATAAAAGAAATAACTTGCCTTTTGTCATGAAAGAAGCATATGGTTCCATATAATGGCATATCACATAAGGTATCAAAAGAACTTCTTATAGACCATGATGGACTTATATACACCTGTAACTATTCACTAAACAACATTAAAATGTATTTTTTTTTAACAATTATAATTAATTTGTAATTCGGTGATGAGGATACGGTTCGAACTCGTGACCTCAAGAGTGTAAGGTTAAAAATATGATTATTTTTACAACCATTTTCCTCTCTAGTATTTTAATATGTACCAAAAGATTGAAAGATCCTAAAATATATCACGTAAGAAATATACGTTACATAACACAAAATAATTAGATTGGACATATACGCTATCAGGTGTATTGAAATATTTTTCTAGTTGAGGAATCTCAAGGCAGTGTCACTCAAACACTCAAAGTATTTCATTTCACATTTTCACTTTGTTCCCCCCTTCTTTTTATTTTCAAGATTGTAATATTTGAGAAGATGGCTTTTTCTTTAGATCATTTTTTTTTTTGTAACAATTAAGTTTGTTTGGAATAGGTAAATACTTTTATCATTATCAGTATTCTTTTATTAAAAGTTATATAGTTGGCCTTGGGACCTATTCAGAACCAACCTCATTTTATCCTCTTGCGGGACCTATTAAGAAATAAAGAAGTGATAATATAAACAACCAAATTGATTAAAAAGAGCATCTTCTACTCTCTTTTCACCCAAATAACTAATGAGGAAAAAGTTTCTGAATTATATGAGCGAATATTAAAGTAGGCCGACACATAAAATAGTAGCCACAAATTTAGAAAATTTCTTACAAGTTGAGTCCAATAGAAAGCTCCAAGACACAGGAGCCTTGGTATTTAAAGATTTTCATGTCAGCCTTGGCTACCAGACTTGGTTGAATTCTTGTAAGCTGAGTGAAGTCACTTCGTTCATCTTCCAGGTTATTTCCTCAAAATTCAACACTCTCTTCATTTTTGTTCTCACTTTCATTAAACGGTTGCTGCAGAGGAGATCAGTTGAAGACTGCTATTTGGTGTTTAAGACAAATATATTCTAAGCAAGGGAAGAATGGGGTATCTTAATAGGTAACAATGTAATTTCGTTTCCGTTTTCTTTTTCTTTTCAAAACTCAAATGTTAATGGTGATGTCTATTTACAAGTAGCCTAGTGTTAGTGAGCCAACATCTATCTGATATTATCAAATATTTATTTTCTACTTCACCATTAACATTTAGCATGCAAACTTACAGTGACAGTGAGAATGAGGGAGGCACACAACCATCACATAAACCCAAGAAAAAACCAATGCACAATCTACAAGAAACAAAAGTAGGTCTGCAATTAGAAGACGCGAATCAGACAGAAGAAGGTGTTCTGGAAGATAATCAGGAAGTAGACCTGAATAAGTTATTATATACAGCAGCACTTGAAGGCAACTGGGAAACCGCTGATAGGGTTATCAAGCAAAATGGTGAAGTATTAACAGCAGAGATTTCCATGCTATCAATGACGGCACTGCATGTCGCGGCTATTTCCGGCCACTCCAAATTTGTAGAGAAGCTGATTGAACAGATGACTCCAGGAGAAGTTGCGGTGAAAGATTTCTTGGGAAACACAGCCCTCAACCATGCTGCCGCAACTGGAAATCTGGATGTTGCCATTGCATTGTTGAGAAAAAACTCTGGTTTGACAGAGGTGCAAGGCAACCAAGGTTTCCTTCCTCTACTTGCTGCTGTTGTTTATGGTGCTGATAAAGGGAAGGACATGGCCTGGTTCCTTGCTGTGAGAACTAAAAATCCCTTTGTCAAAACTGAAACTACTTCAGACTTCAATCTCCTTTTAGAACTAACGCACGCTGGCTTCCATGGTAAACATTACACCATTAAAACTGGGATTGAACTATATTGGTACAATCTCATGTTTGTTGCCTATATGGAATTGGATAACACTCCAATTCCATGCATGTACCCATTTAGTCCCATTGATCATGCATACTTTACATGATATTGTATATTTCATACATCTCAACTGCAACATTCATCTATTTTTGCAATATTTCTGGAATCTTATAAGCCTAATGTATTCGAATCATTCAAACAGATATAACATTATATCTACTTCGTCGCTTCCCTGAATTGGCTACTTATAGAGAAGACAAAAGTGGAAGAAATATACTCAGCATATTGACTCTTAGACCAACAGACTTCCAGAGTGGAACTAAACTTAACTTTTGGGAAACATGGATCTACAAGTGTTAGCCCTCTCTCCCCTCATATTGTTACTTTTATTTATTTTAATTTGATTATTTCAATGACCAAATATCTTTACTGAGAATTGTTTTTCTTTTGTTAAGTGGCACCCTCTAAGCAATTGAGTTCTGTGAGAGGTGATGTGGAAGATCCCCCTGAAGACACTGACAATTCAATCTCAAGAACACGGCTAGCTAAAGGTTTGCAGTTCTGTATTATGTTTCCATAACTAGTACTGTAATTACATTATACCTTGTAAGAGCTTATCAGTTGGAAAACTTCAAAAACTTGACCGACAAAAAATTGTCATGTATATATAGTTACATTAAAAATGTACACATTGTTAATTATCTGTTTCAGCATGATAAGGTATTATGCCCAACTCAATAGCGACTTTCTCACAGATTTGATGCCGTATGTCTTGTTTCATGGAGTTCTATTTTTGGTTCCTTTTCTTGCACAATTATGTTCAATACTTTTTCATGCATTTCAGTGATTGTTGGGTGCGTTTTGTTTATAATTTTCTGCAGTGTGTAAATGTTTTAGAGAGCAAACCTGGAAGGTTGTCATGGCCCTAGGTATGCGACAGAGCTCCTCAACAGAAAGCTATTTTTGTTTTACTGCTCTCTCTCTCTCTCTCTCTCTCTCTCTCTCTCTCTCTCTCTCTCTCTCTCTCTCTCTCTCTATATATATATATATATATATATATATATCTGTTTTCACATCCATTTAATTTTAATTTGCAGCTCCCTCTACTAGCAAAAGACTCCAAGATGCAAAGTTGAGACACAAATATGCTCTGGAATTGGTAACTTTTGTATGTGACAGTGCAAAACATATGTCAAAGGGGAAACTTCTCAAGTTCTTTGTGAATTCAGAGATCTTGAACCTCGCCACAAGTTCGGGAATAGTTGAAATTGTTAAAATATGTCTTCAGCATTTCCCAGATCTGATTTGTCTTCGGAAAAGTTGGAAAACGGTACTTCATGTTGCTATTGAACATCGGCGAGAATTGATTTTCAATCTCATATATGAGAAGAGTGTACTATGTAAATATTTTGTTCATGTGGTGGACGAAAAGGACTTAATAGACGAATCCGAGAAGGGGAAGGGTCTGATAACAGAAAACCATATTTTACCAGAGCAAGAAGTATCTGAAACCACCATGATGCATCTAGCGGCTAAGTTGGCACCTTCATCTCAACTATTATCTGTTCCTGGTAAAGCTCTACAAATGCAAAGAGAGTTGCAATGGTTTAAGGTACCTATAACTCTTTTTCTTTTTCTTTTTTTACAGACTTTTGATTTCAAGTTTAAGATTTTGAATCAAATGGTTACTTAACACTCTGCCTTTGTAGGAGGTGGAGAAACTTGCACACCCTTCTGACAAGGAAAATAAGAACAAGAATGGATATACACCTAGGGAACTATTCACCGAGCAGCACAAAGATTTGGTTAAGGAGGCAGAGAATTGGATGAAGGATACTTCAAATTCTTGCATGGTTGTGACTACCCTTGTTGCAATTGTAATGTTTGCTTCAGCTTTTACAGTACCTGGAGGCAACAACAGAAATGGTTTTCCCATTTTCTTTGGAAAAACACCATTTATGGTGTTCATGATTTCAGATGCACTATCCCTTTTCTCAGCTTTGACTTCTGCTCTAATGTTTTTATCTATCCTGACTGCTCGCTATGCAGAAGAAGATTTCCTCAAGAAACTTCCTTTGAAATTATTGATGGGCCTTGCTTCTCTCTTTTTCGCGATTGTCACCATGATGATAGCCTTTGTTGCAGCTCTCTGGATCGTATTCAATGACAGATTTAAATGGGTTTCCATTCCGGTCACTATACTAGCTATTATCCCCGTAACTGTATTTTTATCTCTGCAACTTCCCTTATTTATCCAGATATACAAATCGACCTTCATCGGCATCTTTCGTCCCGAAAAACTTTGGCGATGCATTGGAAGTGTTATATAATATAGAAGAAACTACAAATTGGAGTTGTAATGCTGGCCTTGACAATATATATAGTACGTTAGATCCTAATTGCTTCCATTTATGTGTTGAATCCGAGGCAAAAGAATGATAATTTGTGATTAATGTAAGTTAAATTATATTTGTTGTCTAATATGTTTTTGTTTTGTCAGATAACATAAAAATTATGTGTTGTTGAGTACTATATAGTTAATGAAATTTTCAAGTCATGTCTTTTAACCTTTTTTTTTTTTTTTTATAACAAATAATACTTCTATTACGGAAGATCAACAAGAAAAACTGGTTTGGGATAAACCAATTTCTATCCTCCTCAGAGGAGAAGGCTCTCATGTCTTTTAACTTGATTGGTCTCACTTACAGGAGTTTGGTTTTCATTCATCTAAATGTGTGTTCATTGGAGACCGTTCTAATCACAAAGGATACAAGTGCTTGCACTCTTCTGGGAAAGTCTATCTCTCACTAAAGTGATATTTAATTAGTTAGATTTTCCCTTCAAAACATTGGTTCCTCTACTTCCTCTCACAATCCTAGTCTTCCAGTTTCTAAGTTTCCATTATGTTTCACCTATGTCTTCCACTCCTGTTGTGCCATCCTCACATGCCTCCAGTCCTATATTACATGAGCATCTTATTACTTCACCTGTGCATGAATCTGCCAGCATATCTCCATTACAAAAAACAGAATCTGCATCTCATGCTCCCTTACCAGAATGGCATACCACTTTTCCTACCACTGTTGACCATCAGTCCTATAATACTTCCAAATCTTTACATCAATGGTCACAATATCAAAGCTAGGAATTTTCAAACCCAAAACATATTCAGCTTTGTGTCAATCTCCTATCAGCTTTGTTTCTAATAGTCGGACTTTTTTGGCCCAAATGAATGTGAGGTGAGAAAGATCTACCCAGCCGTGGTTAAGTGGATGGCTCAGGCAAGGGGTACGCAAACCCATTTAGTTAGTTCGGAACATGTATGCATTAATTTATGAAACCGAATAAGGCCCTTGTTAAGTCGAGTATTTTCTAGGTTGACTAATTCTATGCAAAACACTCTTTGGTTGTAATTGTGTTAGGAAACTTTCGTTGAAGGCATTAAAATCATCGATGCATTTGGTAAGTTGCTCTCAATCTCACAAAGGTTTTTAGGATCTCACACACTCATAACATATCAGTCATTATATTTCTAGGCATCTCATTCATCATTGACATGGTATATGGTGCATAGTTCATTATATTCCATTCATATATTATGTTCTGCAGGTGCATCCTATAGATGGTCTCATATCTCCACCTTCCTATCCGAATTGCAACGTGTGTTTTTTATGAAAGTTGTTGGTCTATGTGTGTACTTACATCTATAATTTTTTTAGAATTTTCTGTATGGGACTTCGCTAGATATTAAATAGAAACCGGACATAGGTCAGTGTTGGAAAAACAGAAGAGACAGTTTTTGTGTGTCATGTATGTGGTCCAATATGTCATCCTTCCTGTCCGAATTTTAAATGGTGGTCTTCATGAAAGTTGTTCATATATGTGTTTACTGTCTTCTCTAATGTTTTCAGAATTTTCTGGGTGATTCTTCTCTAGATAATAGCTAAAACCCAGACATAGGTCAGTGTAGAAAACTGCACCCGACCCTTTTTGTGTGGCAACCCAACCCGTGGCTCTTCCTATATAAAGGCCACTTCGTCTTTTTCATCAAAAAACCAGAAAGAAGAACCCTAGCAGCTCCCTCTCTTCATGCTCTCTCAAATCCAATCTCTCAAAACTCACCAATCTCTCTTGTATATCCATGGAATCAAACTAGAGACTTATGGTAAGTGTTTTTCTTGTATGTTGAAGTCGTTTTATGCTTCATTTCATTTAAATCTCTTTGTTGTTCTTGAATGAGAGTTAGATATTGATTGGATGTTGAAAACTTGTGGGTTTTGTGTTTAATGCATGATAAGTTGAATTAGCACCTAGATAAGTTTATGTTGTGATTTAGAGTGCATTTATCTTGCTTGAATAAATTATACCTCTATCTCACATGTGTTTAGTGGATTGGTACTAATCTAGGTTGGATCAAAAGTATTAGTTGTTGTTATAATAATTTACTTGTTGCTAGAATCACATTCATATAAATATGCTGGCTGCCTTGTAGAGTTCATGCATTGAATATGTTTGTTTCATGACTTGAAAGTGTTGAATTTGTTGCAAAATTTGTTAAGTCTTGAAATGTGTTTATGCTAAGTGTTATTTAAGTAGATTGTATGCACTAGTTCACTTAGCATCATAGGTTGTATTGGTCATGCACCCTAATTGTATGTTCATTCATCATTGAACACTTAGACCATAATCCTTTGTGTTGTTGGAAGAGCTTGTGTGACTTTGGTGAAGTTTTGTGAACGAGCTCAAGGTTTGCTTATTGTGGAAAAGTTACATTTGCGTGGAATTTCACTAGTTGGTTCTTGCGAGACAATAGGTATAGACTTACGCCAATAGGAGTGTGAATTCTAGGATAGCTTGAGGATATACGTTTAGTCACCTAGTGGATCTTGCAAGATCATTAGGAAAAAGGCCTGTGGGTCGATTAGAGTGGGATAGTCCAAGAAGAGTGAGTCCTTGTAATTTCAACTTAAGGGTGTATTGCATTTATCACTAGTGGATTGTCCGTTAAGTGGCCAAGAGTGGTCCTGTGATTTTTGATCCCTTGTTGGAAGGGGTTTTCCACGCTAAAATTCTTGTGTTGATTTTGTTTATCTCTTCCGCATTTGTTATGTGTTTATAATTGTTGAATTGGTCTAATTAAATTGTTGGTAATAAAAAAATTGGGTAAGAACCTATTCACCCCCTCTAGGTTCATATTAGACCGTTGCACTTAAACTTTCAACCCTTTTCTTAGGTAGGCTCCAAAGGCCTGTTTCATAAACTAAAGATTGGTCTACTTGGTTTGGGTTTTTCTAATGCTACTTCTGATGTTTCTTTATTTGTAAAGAATCTTGACAATCATGTGATCTGGTTACTTGTCTACATAGATAATATATTGATCATGGGTAGCAGCCTTTTCTTGATCCAACAAACCATTCAGCAGGCACTTTTTTCAAAACTCAGCTCATCCGGAGGAAGGACAATCAACTCTTTTGGTCTAAATGTAGGTGAGGTGGGAAAAGTCCACCTAGTCGTGAATAAGTGGATGGGGTTTATTACATAAAAGACTTCCAAAACCCTAATAAGTCATATGACTTATAGAAATAATAAAATAAAAAAATGACTTCACTTAATATAATCAGTTCTGATTCACCCTACTAATATTATGATCTGTTGACGCAAGAAAATAGTTTCACACTAATACATAAAGTTATTTCGAAGTATCCTTAGAATAGATCACGAGCAAAGGTCTTGCAAAGGTGTTTGGCCTTCAAAGACAGTAGGTTTACCTGAATGTAGAGACATTAGACTCAGTAGCGAAAGTCTTGCAAAGATTCTTAACTTCGAAGACAGTAGGCTTATCAGTGTGTATGGACCTTACGATCAGTAGCAAAGGTTTTACGAAGGTGCTAACCTTCAAAGACAATACGCTTACCAGTATATATGGACCTTAGTTGATTGTTTGACACCTTTTACAGTGTGTATGGACCTTAGAATCATTAGCAAATATCTTGTCAAGGTACTAACCTTCGAAAACAGTAGGCTCACCAGTATGTATTGATTGCAAACTCCAATGCTCTAGAATTCAAAATCCTATATAGTTGTTTCCTGATGTAACATGCAAATTTTGATAAATAGATCTTATTAACTAAAACTCTTCATAATAGTTGTTTTTATCTAAGTATACTAATCAAATCATTTAACAAGCTTGTCTCTTTCTTCTATACAGTACTTCAATGGTTTAAAAGATTACTCTAGAAAGCTATTGCACAACTGGATAAGCAACCATTTATAAAGTATATGTGAAAACTCTCATGTTGACCTTAGCAATCAGTGAGCCACCAAATCCCACAATTCTAACAAGACACGGCCTTGGCTAGTTTAATATAATGTGAGTTTATTTAAGGTGTAGACATATTTTAGGTTACAGAGTTCAAAAACAAACATGTGAGATAATAATGTACGTCCAAAGCGGACAAATATAATTGTAAGCTAGGTGAATATAATTTATCCAATATATAGTCTTCTACCAACTAATAACTTTGACATTTTATCTGATTTTCACTTGGAGCATCCTCCATAAAAATGGTTCGGGATGAGAATTGTTGAAACATGAATGTGCTGTTGAATTAGTAAATCATGTTTGCATGAAACTTTCTAGCATGGGCTTTCAGCAAATCTTTTATTTTCTTCAAGATCCACCCATCCTTAGTAGTGCCATTGAAGACGAAATTGAAGAGTTTGTAAAGATAACCCTTTTAGAATATTTCCCAGATCAGCAGTTTAGCTATGACGCAAGCTCTCAACGAAACATATTTCAAATTGCTGATGAATATAGGCAAGAAAAGATAGTCAATATAATGAAAAAGATGTCTCCGCAAAAAACTAGGACTATGTGTGAACAACTAATGGAATCAAAACAACACTTTACATCTGGCGGAGAAGTTGGCCCCTGCTTTTAAACTATATTCAGTTTTTGGCGCCGGTTTACAATTGCAAAGAGAATTACAGTGGTTTAAGGTATTGAGATTATGTTCAATTAATTTAAAACTACTCATATTTAGCAATTAGCATTGAAAATTATTGTGTTTTATAATGTTATATATATATATATATAATTTTGTCTTACATTGTGTAGGAGGTAGAGAAAATTACATTCCCTTTTTATAGGGAATGGAGAAATGATGACAAGTAAATAGAAAAAGATAATTTTAGGATACAACACAAAGAGCTGGCAGAGCAAGGAGAGAAGTGGATGAAGAAAATAGTCAATTCTTCCATGGTTGTTTCCATGCTCATTGCCACTGTAACATCCCTTGGCCATCAAGACTTTGAATAACTACTTTGAATGTATTTGTTATTGCAAGTATATGGCTTCTTCTTTTTTTATTTTGTTGTGTATCTTTCGAATTCCTAATATTACTATGTAAAATGTTGAAAGCTCACTTGCAGCATTTTATAAAGGGGGTGTAAAGGACTTTGAGAGTCTTCTACAATTGATGTTTACTTGTAAAATGTTGGAGCTCTAGTTTGATCGAATCCATCTTTCAGCAGAAGAAAAACAAGGGAAGTTAGAAGCAAATCTAGAAATTAGTGTACATGAGCAATTAGTGCAACTATTTCGATTTCGATTTGTTGGATCATTATATGATTTATCTCTTTTGTGATTTTTTTCATCCATACTTGTTATTTGTCATGAATGTGTTTTCGCAGCAACATTTTACATTCACAAATGTCACAAACATTTTTTTTTCTTTTTAGGCACGTCTTACTCAGATACATTTTCATCTAATACCTTTTTTACTTGGCAACGTTTTTCATTTAAAAACATCAGAAATAATTGTATATTTTGGAGTTAAAAAACATATTTACTTGAGAACATTTTGTTTATAGAAGTTTTCTTGCCCTCTTTAATGGCAATGACGGTAATGATAGCTAATTGGCCTAACTTGTATCCCAATTTATAAGGTGTCATTTCAATTAATTGACATTTGACAAGTGAGTTAAGGATTTCAAATATATGAGAGAAGCTCAATGTTGCAGCATTGATCCAAGCTCGAGCTTGTCAAGAACAAAGTCAGACCATGACATTAATAAACCTTGCAGCACTATTGTCTTAAGTTCCTCTATTGTTGCCTCACCATACCAATCTGGTATGGCTTACATTAGCTCTACGATTAGGCCTGATCAAGTTGATCATAATCACTATAGATTGAAGTACTAATCAGTTGGATCAAAGTTGTTAAAGTTTGGTAAATTAGTTAGAGCTAGTGGCAGTCAGGCTGTTAGTTTGTTAGAGGTTTAATGATCTGGCAGTCCCACTTGTGTGAGTTTGTTAGGGACTGTTAGTAACCAAGCTTGGCTGATTGATGTTAGTATAAATGGTCTAATGTTCTATTGTAATTTTTATCAAGAAAAATCAATAAATCATCTTCCCTTTCAAGCTTATTTGAGCTCCATTAATGGCAGACTAAAAACAGACTTCAGCTTCTCTTTGAGGATTTCATCAAATAGTTTGTGAAACCTCTCTTAGCTTTTGCTTGCACTACAAGCTATCTCATGCAATCTTGCATTTTAACATGGTATCAGAGCTACTAACTTGCGTCAATAGCTACCGCTTGTGAAACCAGTTCTTTAACCTCTCAACTTCATGTAAACATGTCATCAAACACAGCCTCCATAGATTATTCCTCATTTGCAAAATGTTTGAACTCAAACATACCTATGAAACTTGATAAAACCTATACGTCTATTAGAAAACTCAAGTGCTTCCAGCAATTCGAGCTCTAGATCTCGAAGATTTCATCTCCAAAACAGTGACTGTGCCATCAAGATTCATCAAAGTACACACACATGATGCGGGAGAAGGCTGCATGGTTCAACAGTAACCAAATCCAGCGTATGCAGCTTGGAAGAAGTCAGACCAGATCCTGCTGTGTTGGCTTCTTGGCACACTCACTTCAGGTGTCCCTGGTCATGTAACTCAATGCAAAATTTCTCTTGAAATGTGGTAAAAAATTGAGAGAGTTTGCTCACAATAATCTATGGCTAAAATACTCATATTAAGGCAATAATTGCAAACAATCATTAAAAGTTCATATTCAATTAGTGATTTTGTACTGAAAATTAAAAGTATTGGTGACTCTTTGATGTCTGCTGGAGAAGAAGTGAGTGAGAGAGATCTTTTAATGAGCTTATTGAATAGAGTAAGGCACGATTATGACTCTGTTGTGGTGCTGTTTCTTCACAAATACAATAATGACACTTGAAGATGCACACTTTTTATTACTTATGCATAAGCCATGTTTAAAGAACTTGAACAAACGCAGTCCATCTCTCATTTTGCATCTGGTAACACCAACTCCAACAATAAAAATAATGGAGGCAATAGAGGAGACACTTCTAGAGGAAACTACAGTGGAAACAAACCAAGAGGAAGAGGAAGAGGTGGTAGGTATCCTAGTAGATCTAACCAACGTTGACTGCCAGCTTTGATCAAAGCTAGGTCATGGCGCATTACAGTGCTACATGAGGTATGACCAGCAATATCAAGGACCACTTCAAGGAAATCAACAAGAAAATCTGACTCAACAAAGTCAAAGAAATAATTTTGATGCAGGACAGTCTTCCTCTAGCAACAATGGAAATCAAATGGGACAATTCAACACTCAATAGTCTTCAGCCTATTTTGCCACTCTAGAAACTATCAATGACCAGACTATAACGGTTGGCTTCAACAATCTCTCAATCAAAAATGAGAATAGAGGTAATGATAAATTGGTTGTTAGTAATGGTAACCAATTGCAAATCTCTTATATTGGTGACACATTGTTTTCAACACATACATCACCTTTTCATTAGTTGTGCTTGAAAAGTATTTTGCATGTTCCTTCAATTACAAAGAACTTGCTAAGTATTTATAAGCTAACAAAGGATAACAATGTTCTTGCTGAATTTAATGAGAATGGTTGTATCATAAAGGACCGGAGAGCCAAGAGAACACTTTTGCAAGGCAAACTTAGCAATGGTCTTTATCAATTGAACCTCAATGGTGCACCAAGGTCTAGTTTGAAGAGTACCAATTCTGCAGGCTTCGATAATTCCTTCAAGCATGTTGTTCATTCAAATGTGCATGGTGCTACTTTTATTAATTCAGATGTGTATAATAATGATAGCAATAGCTTGTTGTCACATGTTGCACATGATGCAAATCATAGTTTTAATTCTCTAGTAGGTGCTAAAACAAACCCTGTGATTTGGCATGCTAAGTTTGGGCATCCAGCCCCTTGGATTTTGTAAAAAGTCCTTCATTCAATGCAATTTCCTTATAATGTTCAAGCACCCGATTTCTGTGACTCGTATAAACTAGGAAAGGTGCACAAACATCCTTTCACTAAAGCTAAAATAAGAGTTACAAGTCTATTAGAAATTGCCTATAGTGACATTTGGGGTGCTGCGCCTATCTTGTCTATAGATGGTTTTAGAACTATATTGTATTTATTGATAGATATACAAGATTCATATGGTTGTATCCTCTTTGGTTAAAGAGTGAGGCTTTATCTAAGTTTTTTCACTTTAAGTTTGGATACATAGTTAGAGCTAATGGCAGTCAGACGGTTAGTTTGTTAGAGGTTTAGTGATCTAGCAGTCCCACTTGTGTGAGTTTATTAGGGACTGTTAGAAGCCGAGCTTGGCTGATTGATGTTATTATAAATAGTCTGATGTTCTATTGTAATGTTTTTTTTTAAAAAATAAAATAAATCATATTCCCTTTCAAGCTTACTTGAGCTCCATTAATGGCGGACTAAAAATAGATTTCAGCTTCTCTTTAAGGATTTCATCAAACAGTTTATGAAACCTCTATTAGCTTTTGCTTGCACTGCAAGCTATCTCATGCAATATTGCATTTTCTCAAAATCCTCTCATGTGTTGATAGTTGTCGTGACCTCAAATAGTTAAAGACATTATACTTCATTTAAAAATGAAAATGAAAAAAAATAAAGAAATAAATTTCAGCATTGATTACAAAATATAACCAAATCTATTGTGGTCAAGACAAATATAAACACCGGAGAGGATTTCAATTCGTAAGATAAAATATTATCATTGCAACTCACTAGATTGGGATAAAAGTTGAATGTTCAATATTACTCGTAGTAAAAAATACAAATACATGTTTTCCATAAATTCCCCTCTTTTACAATTTTCTCAATTACGTATTTTCTAGTTTAAATCCTAGACATATTGGTATATATGGACTAAGGATGGACAAATTAATTATAAAATGAGTTAAAAGGATGTTTCACTTGCAATCCAGAAATATTTAAATGTTCAGGAGCACCTGAGCGGGTCCCCCTTGTTAACGATCCTTTACTCCGACGGAATCTAGGTTCCTCAAATGATATGAGAACCGTACATGAGATTTTTGCCTTCTACCGCTCCTCGTTCAATTCTTTCAGAGTCATTAGGTCTCCATCATGGTGGTTGCCGGTTGGAGCTACAGCCTAGCTTGTCATGGCATGCCATAACACGCACCCAATCGTATTGCTTTCTGTCAAGTTCATTGGGTTCATTAAGAAGATTAGTAGCCTCTTTTTTAATCCTCCATCAACCCATGGAGGAGATCTCAATCTCCTCCACGTTAGAGAACTATACCTCTTTCCCGAATTCATGGAGGAGATAGACACTGATAGAGGCATATAATGATGTATTTTAAAGTGTGGGGAGATCCCTCCCCAGTAGTAGGGGTTGCTTTTTGGATTGTATAAATTCGTAAATAGCAAATTCTTCCCCAGTAGTGGAAGTTGTTTTCTAGATCATTTAAATTCGTAAATAGGGAGATCTCTCTCCTTTAGTGAGAGTTCTTTCACATCCAGCAGTCTTCAACTATTGAAGGTTACACTTGAGGAAATCTAGCAAACGTAAGCTTGGATCGCTTTGATATGTGGTCCTGGTAGGGATGACAAAATCCTCTGCCCCAAACGGGTGGGACTCCAATCCAATTGGGATATGTTTGAAGCACTTGAAATGGAGTGGAGCTTGTAATGTTTAATTGAAGTATCTCAATCTTGAATCTTGACAAGAGGATCCAAATACTATATTACTCATAAAAATCTTGTTGAGAAAATCTCTCTCCAAACCACACTTGTAATGTTTCCGTATAGCCTTATAATCATATAATAATTAAAGTTGAAATACAAAAAATTGTATTATTTTCATTTACTTATAACTGTAATTTTTAATTTTTTGTTGTTTGTAAATGGCCGCTCGCAGTTGTTTGGTTCATCGAAGTAAAATCATTCCCACAAGATTGCTCGTAGGTTGCTCTCTAGCAGAAGATAAAAACGAAAAAAAAAAACACATTAATAGATACAAAATTAATGGCTCTTATTAACTTCCAATTGCGTGGATTTGTTGCATTATCTTGTTAGGCCAATGATAAAATGTGGTCAAAAAAACAGTTGTCGCATCTTATTATCAAATCATAGATCAAACACAAACTAAATAACAATAAAGGGGCAAACTAGATAGTATACAATAATAATAAACTAATCGTATTAATACTATGTTATAAAATAAATTAAATATAAATTAAATAATAATAATAATAAAATAATTAATTAAAATATTACCAAATTATGAACTTAATTTTAGAAACTTGTGCAATTGACTATTAAGTTAATATATTTTTTTTTAATATAGTGGCAACTCAAGTTTAGGTTTTTGTTAGACCGAATAAATGTTTTTATCATCAAACTACATTGGACGTTAGTAAATCAATACACAGTCTTAAAAACCAAAAACAGAAGCAATTGTTATAAAATAAAAATCAAACGCAAACTAAATAATAAACAAAACAAATAAGAGAGAGAGGGGAGCAAAATAGTAGAGAGAGAGAGAGTTTTTATTGTTTCACTTCTTCGTCTCTTATCAGTCTCTCCTTTTCTAACAAAACAATGCACGTCTATATATATAGGCACAGCTCACCTACAACCTACAACCTTTTGACAAAAATCATATAAAATGAAATGAGAAAGCAATCTTTGACAAATACACACGCAGATATATACAAAGACTTGAGGTTGATCGCCTGGTCAAACAAACCAACTCTACATTCATTGCATATAACATAGCATTCATTTATTAATTTGCGACATATGTGTGGAAATTCACACAGATATGCAACAAAAATCAATTTATAAAACAAACCGACTCTACTTTATTAGTTAGTTCATATGATGGTGATTGGCATGCATTTTCTAATTTGCCACATCTGCGGTGGAGATTCACACACATATGCAACAAACATCAATATATAAAACAAACCGACTCTACTTTATTAGGCTTAACGACATTAAGAGAACTTATAATAATAATAATAATGGCATGACCCATTATTAAGTCTATAAATAAAAAATATTAATATCAGTTTACATCTCTTAACGATACAAAGTTCATAAAGATAAAAGATTAATAAATTAAAAGTATTATTGGTAGAAATGAAAAATAAATATTAACTTTAAAATTTTTGAATTAAAAGAATATAGAAATTAAAATATATATAATGTGATTAAAGATGAGTAAATAAAAAGCTTTTTTAAGATTGTTATATTAAAAGATGAATAGAAATATATACAATGTAGTTAGATTCAACTTTAGAAGCGTTTTATATCGAAAATTTTGTGTTTCAAATACAAATATTAGAGGTTAAAGATAAATCTTAACTTTTTGTTATGGAATAAATATGAGGAGCATTTTCTTCACAAACTTTAATTTGGATATACTATGTAAAAGTTAGTGAGTGGAAAGATAAATCTGTGCACATTATATTGTTGTTACTGTTTATCACTGTGCACATAAATTATTGTCATCTCTGTTCATCTCTGTTCATTCGCCTGTATATAAGAGAAAAGAATGATTGAAGGCAGAGATTGAAGTTGAGAGAAACTTTGTCGTTCTCATTTATTTGTCTGATCTCTCAGGTATTTTCTATCCTGATCTTAATTTCTCAGTTACTTGGCTGAATATAATTATTATTGTGATTTATTTTATAACAGTTTTATTTTTGATATAAAATCAACCCGGTATTTGTCATTAATTACCTGCGAAATTGAAGCCTTTATTTCCCGTCAACACCCCTTGAAATTGAAGCGTTGGCTACCAGACTTGCTTGAATTCTTGTAAGCTGAGTGAAGTCACTTTCATGGCTTAATTTGCATGGTTGCAATAAGTTTCATTACATTATTTAACACATATTCATATTCCAGCAGAGGAGATCAAGAAAGAAAAAATCAGTTGAAGACTGCTATTTGGTGTTTAAGATAAATATATTCTGAGCATGGTAGAAATGACAAAGTTAGGTATCAGGTAATAATGTAATTTATGTGACCCTATGTGGGAAAGCTGTTGTATTTTATCAAATATTTATTTTTTATTCACCATTAATATTTATTTTTTATTCACCATTATTAGGTGTTGTAGGAACGATTTTTTGACGGAAAGCTGTTGCAAAAGAAGTGTTCTGAATGGTAAACAGGATGTCCAGCAAAGGTTATTATATAGCGCAGCACTTGAAGGCAACTGGGAAACCGCTGAGAAGGTTATCAAGCAGCATGGTGTTTTATTAACAGCAGAGATTTCCATGTTATCCATGACGGCACTGCATGTCGCGGCTTTTTCCGGCCACTCCAAATTTGTAGAGAAGCTGATTGAAGACATGACTCGGGAACAAGTTGCGGTGAAAGATTTCTCGGGAAACACAGCCCTCAACCATGCTGCCATATCTGGAAATCTGAATGTTGCCAATGCATTGTTGAGAAAAAACTCTGATTTGACAGAGGTGCAAGGCCACCATGGTTTCCTTCCTCTACTTACTGCTGTTGTTTATGGTGCTGATAAAGGAAAGGACATGGCCTGGTTCCTTGCTGTGAGAACTAAAAATCCCTTTGTCGAAACTACTTCAGACTGCCATCTCCTTTTAGAACTAACTCACGCAGGCTTCTATGGTAAACATTAAGCTCAATCTTTACACCTTAAGTGCATTAAAACTGGGATTGAACTATATACGAACAATCCCATGTTTGTTGTCTATAGCGATTGGATAAAACTCCAATTCCATGCATGTACCCATTTTGTCCATTGATCATGCATATTTTACACGATATTATATATTTTATATGTTTTAACCCGCAATATTTATCAACTGTTGCAATATTTGTGAAAAATTTGAAGTCTAATATTTTTAATTTAAACAGATATAATATTATATCTACTTCGTCGTTTTCCTGAATTGGCTATTTATAGAGAAGATAAAAGTGGAAGAAATGTACTCAGCATATTGGCTGTTAGACCAACAGACTTCCAGAGTGGAACCAAACTTAACTGTTTGGAAACATGGATCTACAAATGTTAGCCTTTTCTCCTGATATTGTTAATTTAATTTAATTTGATTTTTTTTTCAATGACCAAATATCCTTGCTGAGAATTGTTTTTCTTTTGTTAAGTAGCACCCTCTAAGCAATTGAGTTCTGTGAGAGGTGATGTGGAAGATCCCCCTAAAAACTCTGACGATCCAATCTTAAGAAGATGGCCAGCTAAAGGTTTGCAATTGTGTATTATGTTTCGTTAATAGGTACTACAATTACATTATACCATGTAAGAGCCTATCATGTTCAACTGGAGAACTTTCAAAACGTGACCAATAAAAATTATCTTAACCACTACTATGATAGGAAGTATTTTTGGAGAAAAAACAAATATCTACTTAGTGTTTTATTGGGCTGCTATACGTCTTCAGCATGACAAGGTTGTATGCTTATCTCACTAGCGCCTTTTAGTAGAAATTAGACCGAATCCAAATACAACATAATGGTTTACAATCGTAAAACTCATATATACGTACAGATAATAAATAAGTAAGAAATAAACGAGAAAGTAAGAAATAAACGAGACAAGAGTTTTACTTATTTCTAAAAACTTTCCTCCATTTACGGATTGCTCCCGCGCTCAATCCCCTATTTTAGAAGATTACACTCCCTCTTTTCTTTCTCAACTTTGCTTTTGGTTGCCAACATATAACTCTCAATTACTAAGATATATGTCAAAAAGGTGGATTGGTGGATTGAATTGTTTTGTTAAAAAAAAAGGTGAACAGTGCACCATTTGTCTAAAACAATTTCTTGAACTTTGTCAACAAAAGCTGTAGCGAATGTGGTTTTGGATGGCTTGATTGTTTTGGCAGCTTGCTCTCTCAACTGCCTATAAATGGGCAAACTCTCAGCAGATCAGCACACACACAAAGTGAGTGAAAAATTAGAGAGAAGAAAAAGAGAGAGAAAAGAGAGAAATTTTGTGAGAATAAAATTGAGTGCTTTGAGAAAATTTTGAGGGTGTGAATTATTGTAAGGGGTATTGTGAGTTATCCTCTTGGGGTATTAGGGTGTGATCTATAATTGTGTACATACCATAAAATTTTTTAATATAGTGGAATCGCTCCTATTGTTCTGTGGATGTAGGCTTGCATTTTAGCCGAACCACGTAAATTCTTGTGTCATTTATTTTCTGTTATTTTAATTTTGTCGTCCATTTTAAATACATATACTATTAGATCCTGCTCCAAGCATAACAAACTGGTATCAGAGCTTCCGGTCGTGTTCCAAGCTGCTAGAAAATTCTTAGTATGCTCTGTGGTTGCAGCATTGTCTAATCTTCCACATCAGAAAAGAATTGTTCTTGAGATTTACTGATTTTGTGTCGTGGTGTGGAAAATACATGTCTAGAAAAAGTTCTAGCTAAGGAAAGATTTGGTATTTAAGCGTGTCCGTTGTGACCCATCTCACTTTCCTGGGAATTTACCTGGTGGTACTGTTCACAACTACGTACACTGTTCAGTATACAGTTACTGGTAAATAGTGCATTGCCTGGTGGGCCCTATACGGAATAGTGACACTGTGAATAGTGCAATGGTGGACCCCACGCCAAATAGTGCCAAACTGTGAATAGTACATCTATTTTGTTATTATCCTTGTTGAAATTAAGGATGTCGACGGCAAAATTTGAAGTCGTAAAATTTAATCGAAAGATTAATTTCACTTTATGGCAAATTCGGATGCGTGCTGTTATTGTTCAAAGTGGAGTTCAGAAAGTTTTGAAAGATGTTAAACCAGCTGATATGAAAGATGCAAATTGGGAGGACATTGATGAAAAGGCCCATTCTGCTATTCAGTTATCTCTCTCTGATGAAGTTTTACGTGAGGTCATTTTTGAAAAGACCACAAAGGCGTTGTGAGAGAAATTGGAATCTCTCTATTTGAAAAAGACCCTCACAAATAAACTTTACAAGAAGCAGTGTTTATATTCACTCCGCATGAGTGAAGGTACATCTCTTGGTTCTCATATTGATGAGTTTGAATCTCTCATCATGGATTTGCAAAATCTTGATGTCAATATAGAAGACGAAGATCAGGCGCTGTTGTTGCTGTGTTCGCTACCTTCCTCATATAGACATTTCAGAGAAACTATGTTATATGGGAAAGACACAATTTCTCTGAAGGATGTCAAAACTGCTTTGGAGACTAAAGAGAAGATTGACCATGATATCACTGGGCAATCTTCTAATAGTCAGGCACAAGGTCTATATGCTAGAGGAAGACCTGAACAAAGGGGAAGATCACAAGATCGAGGCAAAAGCAAAGGAAAGTCAAAACACAGATCAAAATCTAGAGGCAGAGATGTCGTATGCTAGTACTGTAAAGAACCATGTCATGTTCGAAGCAAATGTGACAAGTTACAAAAGAAAAGAGAAAATAAGGCCACTCCACAAAATGAAGAGACCGCCCAAGCTAGTGTTACTGAAGAAAGAGCTGATGTTTTGTTCGTGACAGAAGATCGATTCAATTCTAATAATGAATGGATTATGGATACTGGTTGCTCCTATCATATGTGTCCCAACCGAGATTGGTTTTCGACATATGAATCTATTGATGGAGGTATTGTTTTGATGGAAAATAATGCCCAATGCAAAACTGTTGGCATAGGAACAATTCGTATCCGAATGCACGATGGCATTGTGAGAACATTGTCTGATATGAGACATGTTCCGGACCTGAGGAAGAATCTCATTTCTCTTGGCACTCTTAATTCAAATGGGTGCAAGTTTTCAGCTGAAGGTGGAGTACTAAGAGTTAGTAAAGGTGCATTGATCGTGATGAAGGCTAAGAAAACTGGTAGCCTTTATATACTACAAGGTTCCACTATTACAAGCTCTGCAGCTGTTTCAGAATCATCTATACCTGAGTCAAAAGTTACAAAATTATGGCATATGAGGCTCGGACACATGAGTGAAAAATGTCTAACCCTGCTAAGCAAGCGAGGAATTTTGTGTGGTGAAAGTACCGATAAAATGGACTTCTGTGAGCACTGTGTGTTTGGAAAACAGAAGAGGCTCAGCTTTGGTACTGGAATTCATAGAACCAAAGGGACGTTGGATTATATTCACTCTGATCTATGGGGCCCATCACCAGTTCCATCAAAAGGAGGGGCTCGATATTTATTGACCTTCATTGATGACTTTTCAAGGAAGGTCTAAGTATTTTTTCTAAAGAACAAAAATGATGTTCTTGACACTTTCAAAAGGTGGAAAACTCTGATCGAGAAGCAGACAGAAAAGCAAATCAAAAAACTCCAAACTGACAATGGTTTGGAATTCTACAGTGGAGATTTTAACAGATTTTGCGAAGACGAAGGGATCGTCAGACATCGTACAGTAGTTTAAACTCCTCAGTAGAATGGTATTGCTGAACGCATGAATAGGACTCTTTTGGAAAGCGCCAGATGTATACTTTCAAATGCTGGACTGTCCAAAGACTTTTGGGCTGAAGCAATTTCCACAGCTTATTTTTTGGTAAATCGCTCACCGTCTACAGCAATCGAGTTCAAGACTCCTGAAGAGGTATGGTCTGGTAAACCTGCTAATTATTCAAATTTGAGAATATTTGGATGCTCTGCATATATACATGTTAGTGAAGGGAAACTAGAACCGAGGGCAAACAAATGTATTTTTCTTGGCTATGCATCTGGGGTGAAAGGATATAGATTGTGGTATTTAGATCATAAATCACCTAAATTTGTTATTAGTAGAGATGTTACTTTTAATAAATCTACTCTATTAACGCCGAAAAAGGAATCTCCAGTTTCTTCTGATATAGATAAAATAGGTGGTGCATCGAAGCAGGTGGAGCTTGAAGTTCCGTGTCCACCATTGATGCCTCAAAATCCTAATATTTTAGAATCTCAATCAGAAGAAGACATTGATGTTGAAGATGTGCCTCAAGAGGCAAGTCATAGCATTCCTGAAAGTAGACCACGAAGAGAAATAAGACCACCACAAAGATACACAGACTTTGTTGCATATGCTTTGACCATTGGAGAAGAGACAGACTCTGTTGGAGAACCTGTCACATATTCTGATGCTATTTCTTCTGTTAATTCCGCAAAATGGTTAATTTTTATGCAGGAAGAAATTGAATCACTTCACAAGAATGATACATGGGTACTTGTAAAACCACCAGCTAAGCAGAGGATTGTTAGCTGCAAATGGATCTTCAAAAGGAAAGAAGGAATTCCAGAAGTTGAGGATGCAAGGTATAAAGCACGACTAGTAGCTAAAGGCTACAGTCAAGTACCAGGTGTAGATTTTAATAATATTTTCTCACCTGTTGTAAAGCACAGTTCTATTCGTGTCTTGCTTGCATTAGTTGCTATGCATGATTTGGAGTTGGAGCAGTTGGATGTTAAAACAACATTTTTGCATGGTGAGCTGGAGGAACAGATCTATATGCAACAGCCACAGGGTTTTATTGTTGAAAGTAAAGAAGATCATGTTTGCTTGTTGAAGAAATCATTGTATGGTTTGAAGCAGTCTCCAAGACAATGGTATAAACAATTTGATTCGTTTATGATTGGTAATGGATACTTAAGGAGCAATTATGATAGTTGTGTCTATTTTCGAAAGACTGATGATGGCTCATTTGTATATTTACTTATCTATGTTGATGACATGTTGATTGCAGCTAAAAACATGTCAGATATTGATGAGTTAAAAAAGCAGTTGAAAAATGAGTTCGAGATGAAGGATCTTAGTGCGGCGAAGAAGATCCTCGGCATGGAAATAAAGAGAAATCGAAAAAAATAAAAATTATTCTTAACTTAGAGAGAATATATTGAGAAAGTTCTGGAGAGATTTGGCATGACAAATACTAAACCGGTATCTACTCCATTGGTCGCACACTTCAGATTGTCAGCAGCTTTATCATCCAAGACAGAAAGTGAAAAGAGGTATATGACTCGAGTTCCCTACTCCAGTGTCGTTGGTAGTATTATGTATGCTATGGTCTGTACGCGTCCAGATATTTCACATGCAGTTAGTGTTGTTAGTAGATATATGTGTTGTCCAGGGAAAGCACATTAGAATGCAGTGAAATGGATTCTGTGAGATCTACATGGAACTTCATAAGCATGTTTGGAGTTCAGTCGAAGTAGCAGTTCTCTAGTCAGATTTGTCGACTCTGATTATGCAGGTGATCTTGACAAAAGGATATCACTTACAGGATATGTATTCACTCTCGGTGGAAGTGCAGTTAGCTGGAAAGCTTCTTTACAACCTGTGATAGCATTATCAACAACAGAGGCAGAAGACATTGCTATTACAGAGGTGATAAAGGAAGCACTATGGCTTTAAGGATTGTATGAGCAGCTTAGTTCTTGTTCCGATGCCACTACTATTTTCTGTGATAGTCAAAATGCAATTCATTTGACTAAAGACCAGATGTTTCACGAAAGAACTAAGCATATTGATATCAAATTTCATTTTGTTTGAGATATCATTGCCCAATGACAAGTTATTGTGAAGAAGATAAGTACTCATGATAATCCAGCAGATATGCTGACTAAATCGCTTCCAAATGTCAAGTTTAAACACTGTTTGAATTTGATTGGTATTTCAAACTGATGAGATATTTAAACAAGGTGGAGCGATACTGCTATTGATCAAAATTCAATCCAAGGTAGAGATTTGTCAAAAAGGTAGATTGGTGGATTGAATTTTTTTTTTCAAAAAAAAAAAGGTGAACAGTGCACCATTTGTCTAAAACAATTTCTTGAACTTTGTCAACAAAAGCTGCACCGAATGCGGCTTTGGATGGCGTCAACAAAAGCTGCACCGAATGCGGCTTTGGATGGCTTGATTGTTTTGGCAGCTTGCTCTCTCAACTGCCTATAAATGGGCAAGCTCTCTGCAGATCAGAAGACATACAAAGTGAGTGAAAAATTAGAGAGAATAAAAAGAGAGAGAAAAGAGAGAAATTTTGTGAGAATAAAATTGAGTGCTTTGAGAAAATTTTGGGGGTGTGAATTATTGTAAGGGGTATTGTGAGTTATCCTCTTAGGGTATTAAGGTGTGATCTCTAATTGTGTACATACCATAAAATTTCCTGATATAGTGGAATTGCTCATCTTGGTCCTTGGATGTAGGCTTGCATTTTAGCCGAACCACGTAAATTCTTATGTCATTTATTTTCTATTATTTTAATTTTATCATCCATTTTAAATACATGTACTATTAGATCCTATTCCAAGCATAACAATATATAATACTAGTTAATTTGGGTTAGTTTTTGCGCACGCGACTTATCGCCTGTCCTGTTGGTCACGCAAGTCCATGGTCGTGCGCGTCACTGCCCCTACGCTGCTGAATCAGATATCCCAATAACTTTCTTACAAACTTGATGCCGTATACCTTGTTTTATGGAATTCTATTTTTGGTTCCTTGCTTTGCGCTAATATGTTACAATACTTTTTCATGCATTTCAATAATTATGTGGTGGGTTTTGTTTAAAATTTTCTGCAGTGTGTAAATGGTTTAGAGAGCGAACCTGGAAGGTTGTCATGACCCTAGGTATGCGACATTTCTCCTCAACAGAAAACTATTATGTATTTTACTTCTATATATATTTGTTTTTACATCCATTTGATTTTAATTTGCAGCTCCTTCTACTTGCAAAAGACTCCAAGAAGCAAAGTCGAGACAGAGATATGCTCTGGAATTGGTAAATTTTGTATGTGACACAGCAAAACATATGTCAAATAGGGAACTTCTCAAGTTCTTTGTGGATTCGGAGATCTTGAACCTTGCCACAATTTCGGGAATAGTTGAAATTGTTAAAATATGTCTTCAACATTTCCCAGATCTGATTTGGCTTCGGAAAAGTTGGAAAACGGTACTTCATGTTGCTATTGAACATCGGCAAGAATTGATTTTCAATCTCATATATAATAGGAGCGCCCTATGTAAGATATTTGCTGAGGTGGTGGACCAAAACGAATTAATTGAAGAATCGAGCAAGGGAAAGGGTTTGGAAACAGAAAACCAAAAGCAAGAAGAACCAGACACCACCAAGATGCATCTAGCGGCTACGTTGGCCCCTTCATCTCAACTATTATCTGTTCCTGGTAAAGCTTTACAAATGCAAAGAGAGTTACAATGGTTTAAGGTACCTACGCTCGTTTTCTTTTTTTATTTTTTACACGCTTCTAATTGAAAGTTTAAGGTAATCTACAAGATAAACCCTTAGAGAAATTTGATCTTACAAGTTCGGAGATGTTGTTTGAGCTTAATACGTAATATTATGCTAGCTCATCCTTTTAGTTGAGTAGGCAACTTGGAATTTGATTAATTATTACTTAATAATTTTGTAGGAGGCAGAGAAACTTGCTCACCCTTCTGACAAGGAAAAAAAAGACAATAATGGATATACACCTAGGGAACTATTCACCGAGCAGCACAAAGATTTGGTTAAGGAGGCAGAGAAATGGATGAAGGATACTTCAACTTCTTGCATGGTTGTGACTACCCTTGTTGCTACTGTAGTGTTTGCTTCAGCTTTTACACTACCTGGAGGCAACAACAGCAATGGTTTTCCCATTTTCTTTGGAAAAACACCATTTATGGTGTTCATAATTTCAGATGCACTATCTCTTTTTTCAGCTTTGACTTCTGTTCTAATGTTTTTATCTATCCTGACTGCTCGCTATGCAGAAGAAGATTTCCTCAAGAAACTTCCTTTGAAATTATTGTTGGGCCTGGCTTCTCTCTTTTTCGCCATTGCCACTATGATGATAGCTTTTGTTGCAGCTATTTGGATCGTATTTCATGACAGATTTAAATGGGTTTCATTTCCGGTCATCATACTGGCTTCTATCCCCGTAACTGTATTTTTATCTCTGCAACTTCCCTTATTTATCCAGATATACAAATCGACCTTCACCGACATCTTTCGTCCAGAAAAACTTTGGTGATGCATTGGAAGTATTATATAATGTAGAAGAAACTACAAATTGGAGTTGTAATGCTGGCCTTGGCAATATATATAGTACGTTTAATCCTAATTGCTTCTATTTGTGTGTCCAATCCGAGGAAAAAATAATGATAATTTGTGATTAATGTAAGTTAAATTATATTTGTTGTCTAGTATGTTCTCGTTTTGTCAGATAACATAAAAATTCTGTGTTGTTGAGTACTACATAGTTACTGAAATTTTCAAGCAGATCTTTTAACTTGATTGGTCTCACTTATAGGAGTTTGGTTTTCATTCATCTAAATATATCTTCAATGGATACAGTGCTAATCACAAAGGATACAAGTGTTTGCACTCTTCTGGAAAAGTCTATTTCTCACGAAATGTGATCTTTAATAAGCTAGTTTTTCCATGCAAAAACAATGTTTGATTCCTCTGCTTCCTCTCAGAATCCTAGTCTTCCAGCTTCCATTCTGTTTCACCTATGTCTTCCACTCCTGTTGTGCTATCCTCACATACCTCTAGTCCTATATTACATGAGCATCATATTACTTCACCTATGCATGAATCTGGCGGCATAACTCCATCACAAGAGACAGAATCTGCATCTCGTGCTTCCTTACCAGACTGGCATACCTCTTTGTCTACCACTGTTGAGCATCAGTCCTGGAATACTTCCAAATCTTCACATCCAATGGTCATAAGATCAAAGCTGAGAATTTTCAAACCCAAAACATATTCAGTTTTGTGTCTGTCTCCTATCAGCTTTGTTTCTGTTAATCGACTTTTTCAGCCCAAATGTAGGAATACTCATGTATGCATCTAATTTAAAAACTAAGCAACACCTAATAAACCACATGCACCTAAGTTGACTAAATATATGACTTAGAAAAATAAAAAAAAATGACTTGACTGAATATACAGTATTTTTTTTATTAGTTTATCGATTTGTGATTCACCCCACTAATATATTATGATGAGTTGACTGAATATAATCTGTTAAGATGTCATGAGTTACTGCTGAATTTTTGTATTACTATTGTTATTGTTAGCATTGGTTTATTGTCCAATCAATTGCTTAGAATTGTTTTCACCAGGATTGATGATTTGTATTATTCAAGGGCTGTTATCCCTTTATGTTTTTGAGATCAACGGTTGCTATGTAAATGTATATATATATTGTTGTAATCAGAAATGTGTTTAATGAAAACACAAACACTATTCATTCATTTTTCCTCTCTTTCCAGAATCTGCTTCTTCTCTGTTTTTCCTCTGTGTATTTACAGCTCTCTTGAAGCTTTGTCTTGCTGTTGTTAAACCTAGCTTGAGAGTTTTCATGGTATCAGAGACAATCTCTGAATAACGTCTATGGCTTCTGATTTTAGCTCCTCGATCCTTCGACCTGAAAACATGGTGTCACCGTTGCCGAACTCGCTGCAACCGCCGTTGATCGCCAAGTCTGTAACACCCCCTGACCCGACCCGACTGGATCGACCCAGGGAGTGCTACCGGGTTTTTAAAACTTTCTAAATTCACTTTATACATTTCAAACCATTGAAAATCATATCAATTTGTAATTTAAAAATATTTGTTTAGTAAGCCCATCGAAATACACTTTTAAAAATTTCGGCAGAGTTCCCTCTGTTTTTCTGATTTCCCAAAACCTGTTTTCAAATAAAACTCAATTCTAATAAATTCCACAACACTTCAAATATCATTTTCAATCAAATGCGCACTCTGTCGTTTAGTGCGACTTTCCAACAGTTTAAAATAAAATAATTCATAATTCAATATCTACAAATAATCTTCAAATGCAAAACAGAAATCATAAGATTATTTACAAAACATATATAAACTCTTCGAAATTTACAGACTTCTGTATATGCATGCTTACAGAATACATATAAAAAAATAACTACCCAACTGTAGTGACTCTGGGACTCTGTCAGCAACTCTCTCTTCAGTCTTTGGCCTCATTAGTATTCCTGTGACCTACGCGCGATAAAAACGACGCGCTAAACATATCGCTTAGTGGGTGTACACTAAACTCATTTATTAAAACTCTTAAATAACTTTTCATAATAAACTCATAAATACATTTTCATAATAAAAATATCACAATATACATATTTCAATTCCAAGCATTTATAGAAATAAAGCGGGTGAAATTGATTCAAAGAAACAACTCATTTCAATTTATAATCCATATAAAACCAAATCATAAACTAGGTTATAATCATAAACGTATAAAATCAATTCCGAAATTCACTTATAAACGTATTATTCAATTCATTTCAATTCTGGCCCTCTAGAATACTCAACATAAACCAGGACTAGAATATGGGTCGTTCGACCACAGTGACTGTCTGTCGAACATAACTCCCACCCTAGGACGAATCCTAAGAGTGGTACGTATCTCCCTACCCTAGGACCAAGTGGTCGGAACCTAGAGAGGTACATATCTCCCTATCCCAGGAACGAATCCTTAGAAAGGTACGTGTCTCTCTACTCCAGGACGAATCCTTAGGAAGGTACATAACTCCACCGCCTTCATCGCGATCACACATCGCGGTATCCTGATCGCGATGGTGGTCGCGATGCTCGTTGCCAGGATTTTTACTTTTTCATCGCGAGCCAGTCAACGCGATCTGTGGTC
Organism: Xanthoceras sorbifolium; assembly: GCA_003430845.1. Classification (NCBI taxonomy): domain Eukaryota; kingdom Viridiplantae; phylum Streptophyta; class Magnoliopsida; order Sapindales; family Sapindaceae; genus Xanthoceras; species Xanthoceras sorbifolium. The sequence continues at coordinate 3,532,262 of CM010622.1, read as the reverse complement.
GCGGTGACCAGGTCGCGTTGCTCACTGCCCGAAAATGCCATTTTTCACCGCGAGCAGCTCATCGTGACCTGTGGTCGCGGTGACCAGGTCGCGATACTCACTGTCCTAATTTTTCACTCTTCATGCATCATTCCTGGACCGTTCCATCCGGTCCACCTAGAAACCATACAAATAAACATACATTTAATTACATTTACACCCCTCAACTCACAAAAATTTTATTCACATATTCAAAATTACCTCAATTTGGGATGTTACAATTCTTCCCCTCTTAAGAAATTTGGTCCTCGAAATTTACCTCAATTGAACAGTTGCGGATACTGTTGTCTCATGATTTCCTCACTCTCCCAGGTAGCTTCTTCTGCATTGTGATTCCTCCAGAGGACTTTTACCAGTGAAACTCTTTTATTTCTTAGCTCTTTAATCTCCCGATCAAGAATCTGCACTGGTTCCTCTTCATAGGTCAGGTCTGGTTGAATTTCAATACTTTCGGCCTGAACTCTGTGGGAAAGATCAGATCTTTATCTCCTTAGCATAGACACGTGGAAAACATTATGAATCTTTTCTAATTCTGGAGGTAAAGCTAGTCTGTAGGCTACTGGTCCCACACGTTCAATGATTTCGTATGGCCCAATAAACCTAGGACTCAACTTACCTTTTCTGCCAAATCGAAGAACTTTCTTCCACGGAGATACTTTCAGAAACACTTTCTCACCGACGTCATATTCTATCTCTTTTCTTTTCAAATCTGCATATGATTTTTGTCGATCAGAAGCAACTTTCAATCTATCTTTGATAAGCTTCACCTTCTCCTCAGTTTGTCTGATCAATTCTGGGCCTACTAATCTGTCCTCTCCTAACTCTGTCCAGCATACCGGAGTCCTGCATTTTGTTCCATACAGTGCCTTATACGGTGCCATAGCTATGCTCATCTGGTAACTGTTGTTGTAGGCGAATTCAATCAATGGAAGATGATCCGCCCAACTCCCTTCAAAATCAATTACACAACTCCTGAGCATATCTTCAAGCACCTGAATTACCCTTTCTGATTGTCCGTCTTCTGCGGATGGAAGGCTGTACTGAAACTCAGTCGAGTACCCAAGGCTTCTTGAAACTTCTTCCAGAATCTGGATGTAAACCTCAGATCTCTATCTGATATTATGGATACAGGTACTCCATGAAATCTGACTATCTCTCTGATGTACAATTCTGCTAATCGATCCAGTGAATAATCAGTTCTGACAGGTAGAAAATGTGCTGACTTTGTCAATCGGTCCACTATAACCCATACTGCATCATGTTTACTCCGAGTGAGTGGTAATTGACACGCTCAAACGCGTGGGAATAAATCCCAAGTGCAGGATGTGTCGAAGTAATAAATTTCCGTGAGTACGGAGTCGAATCCACAAGGAAGTGGTGGAACTAATTCTATAAATTAAAGATTATATTACAGCGGTAAAATAAATCAAGGTTTTGGTTTTTTGGGTTTTTTAATTAAAATATAATTAATTACTAATGCAATAAAATAAAGCGAGACGGATTAAATGGAAGATCATGCTAGGTAGTCTCACGGTTCTAATTCCGAATAAGGAAATATATTGACTATTATGAAGCACGTTATTAACATGATAAGAATAATTCAACTAAGGCCACACCACATTATATTGCTCCCGCAATGGTATGGTATGTGAATTCGGTCAACCACACCTATTAGTCCTAGAGTGCAATTAATCGGAAACCATAGTTAATCTAATGCCTAGGTTAATTAAGTAATTTCTTATCAAAACTAACCCAGTATTGATTTTAGAGTCAATTAAGCTCGATTGCAATCTCAATGATTTCTCATATAATATTACAATAAATATTAAATCGGTTCTCATCACGGGGCATGCAATCTACTTTCGTAATCGCAAAACACCATAAATCAAACACAAAGTAATAATATAATACACTCAAAATCAATATAATCTATGACAGTAAATATCAAATCGATTCTCATCACGAGGCATGCAATCTACGTTCGTAATCGCAAGACACCATAAATCAAACGCAATAAGATAATGCTCAAATAATCTCATTCACAATATCATGAAATAATATACAAAATATATTCGTAGTCAATAAATCCGAATCCGTTCATAGTTCCGAAAACTACCTAACAACAAATCTAATCACTCATACAATCGATTAAACATAAAGATAGGAAAAGGGAAGTGATACAACCCATTCGATGAAGTCGAGAATCGAAACCCGCTTGTTTCCCGCATAGATTCGTCCTCCCTCATTCTTCGTCTTCTCTCCGACGAATCTTCGATGGAATCGCAACTAGAGATGTGTTGGTGTTGTGTGATGTTTGGGAGGAGCAAAATGGGTGAAGAATCACCCTTGGAGGCACTGCCCGAGCTCGCCTCCTTGCTGTCCTGGGCGAGAGCTTTCTTTTTTCTGCAACTTTCTTTTTATAGTAGCCCTTAGGGCTGCGTTTTTTCACTCGCCGCGACCATCATCGCGACCTGTGGTCGCGGTGGTTTGGTCGCGGCCTTCACTGGGTCGCTGGGAATGGATGGACGCGAGCTGCATCGCGAGGAGGTTGATCGCGCTGCATCTCGCCATGCCCACTGCTGCCATGTTCTTCTTTCATCGCGAGCTTCTCGCGAGCTGCTGCTGTGGTCGCGGTCTCCCTCGCGCTGCTCACTGGTGGACTGGTCACCATCGTCGCGAGGTGGAGGTCGCGAGCTGGAGTTGGTCGCGCGAGGCTCGCGCTGCTCGCTGGTTGGGCGCGGGCGTCTTCATCGCGAGCGATGGCGCGAGGGAGGCGAGCTGGTCGCGCTGTGCATGGCGAGACTGGGTGTTATATTTTTTTGTTTCTTCTTTGGCCAAAACGGCGTCGTTTTGGACCAAAGCATTGGTCCAAAACGGCGCCGTTCCATTTAGTGAGAAACATTAGGTGCAAAACGCACCGTTTCACTTAAGTTTGGTGTAACTTTCTGTAATTGCAGTTTTGCCCCAGCAGTTTGCTATTCTTTCACAGATGCCCTTTCCCAAAGTTATTGAATTTACACGTTTTCCCCATAAATATTCAAAAGCATCACTGAGGTTCCTAAACCTGCAAACTCAAGGAAAACACATCAAAAGCACCAAAAATACTTGGGAATACAATTAAAAGATACGGTTTAAGGGTCGTAAATATGTAACAAATATTGGTCGATCAGTAATCCTGCAACAAAGTCCATTGTAATGCGATCCCATTTCCATTCAGGTATTGCTATTGGCTGTAACAATCCTGATGGAACCTGGTGTTCAGCTTTCACTTGCTGACAAGTCATGCATCTATTCACAAATTCTACCACATCCTTCTTCATACCCGACCACCAATACTGAGTTTTCAAGTCTCTATACATTTTTATACTACCTGGGTGCATCGCATACGAACTACTGTGTGCCTCTGTCAGGATCATCTTTCTCAATTCTTCATCATCTGGAATACAAATCCTGTCTCTGAAACACACAACACCATCAGTTCTGACTGAATAGTCCGGATGCTTCCCTTCTGGGATCTGTTCACATATCATCTGGATTCTAGCATCCTGCTTCTGTTTGTCTACAATATGCTGAATCAACCTAGGTCTACATACCAATTCAGCTACCAATGCATTATCCGGATTCAACTGTAATTGCACATTCATAGCCTTCAAAGTAAACAATGCTTTTCTGCTCAGAGCATCTGCTACCACATTCGCCTTTCCTGGATGATAGTCGATTACACAATCATAATCTTTAATCAACTCTATCCACCGTCTCTGTCTCAGATTAAGCTCTTTCTGGGTAGACAGATATTTCAGACTCTTGTGATCCGTGTATATATAACATTTCTCACCATATAAGTAATGCCTCCAGAGTTTCAAAGCAAATACTATGGCTGCAAGTTCCAGATCATGAATCGGATAGTTCTGTTCATGCGTTTTCAGTTGTCTGGACGCATATGCAACCACCTTACCTTCCTGCATCAATACACAACCTAAACCCTGATGTGAGGCATCACTATAGATCACAAAGTCTTTACCTAAAACAGGCTGAATCAGGACTGGAGCCTCAACTAGCATCGCCTTCAATCGGTCAAAAGCTGCCTGGCATCTGTCAGTCCATTCAAATATGACATTCTTATGCAGTAGCTTGGTCAACAGACTTACTATGGAGGAAAACCCCTTCACAAACCGTCGATAATAACCTGCTAAGCCTAGAAAACTTCGGACTTCTGTAACATTTCTAGGAGGCTTCCATTCCATAATCGCTTCAATCTTTTTCGGATCTGCCTTAATACCCTCTGCTGACACAATGTGACCCAGAAATACAATTTCAGGCAACCAGAACTCACATTTGCTCAATTTACCATACAGTTGCTTCTCCCTCAGAATCTGTAGTACTACTCTGAGGTGCCTGTCATGGTCCTCTACCGACTGTGAGTACACTAGGATATCATCGATAAATACCACCATAAATTGATCCAAGTATGGTCGGAATACCCGGTTCATCAAGTCCATAAAGGCTGCAGGTGCATTAGTCAGCCCAAATGGCATCACTACAAATTCATAATGTCCATACCTGGTTTTGAATGCAGTTTTCGGAATATCTGACTTTTTTATCCTCAACTGATGATAACCTGATCTCAGATCTATCTTTAAGAAGACACAGGCTCCTCTCAGCTGATCAAATAAATCATCAATTCTCAGCAACGGATACTTGTTTTTTACAGTAAGTTTATTCAGCTGCCTGTAATTGATGCACAATCTCAATGACCCATCCTTCTTTTTCACAAACAGCACTGGAGCTCCCCACGGGGATACACTGGGTCTAATGAGGCCCTTATCCAGCAATTCCTATAACTTTATCTTCAGTTCTTTCAGTTCTGCTGGTGTCATTCTATAGGAGCTATCGATACTGGAGACGTACCTGGTACCACATCAATCATAAACTCTACTTCTCTCTGAGGTGGCAAACCAGGAAGCTCCTCTGGAAACACATCTGCAAAATCACACACAGTGGGTATATTCTGGATTTTAAAATTTACCTTTCTAGAATCAACCACCTGAGTCAAATATGCTTCACAACCCTTTCTGATCAATTTGCAGGCTGCAGTGGCTGAAATGACATTGGAGAGAAAATCCCTCCTTTCACCCACCATTGTGATTTCTGCACCATCTGCTGTTCTGAGGGTCACTCGTTTCAGTTCACAGTCGATCACTACTTTATGCCGAGTTAACCAATCCATGCCTAGGATCACATCAAACTCATGGAATGGCAACTCCATCAAATTTCCTGGGAATTCACATTCCTGTATCTGAATAGGACAATTTCTATATACACGATTCACAACTACACTTTGGCCTATCGGATTACTGACTAACACATCAAATTTAGTAGGTTCAGTTTCTAGATTTTGGTGTTTCAGCATGGCATCACATATATATGAATAAGTGGAACCTGGATCTATTAATGCAATAGCTGTAGTATCAAAAATAGAAATAATATCAGCTATCACATCAGGCGCATCCTTATCTTCCTGAGCTCTAACACCATAAACTCGTGCAGAAGCTCGACTATCGGGTCTTGCCACTAACTCTGACACTCCTCTATGGCTACCACCTTCAGGTACTGCCTGACTAGGCCTCCTACCTCTGGAAGTAGCAGGGGCTGATCTCTCTGGCTGCTGAGCAGGGATAGATCGAATATGTGGGCAATCTCTCAGGAAATGGTCACGAGATCCACATCTCAGGCAGGCTCCTGTAAGCTTCTAGCATTCACCAGGATGTCTTCTTCCACAATGTTCACACAAGGCAGGGGCTGGTCCCCTAACTGCACTTCTAAGGGTACTGGCCACGGAAGTTGCAGATTGACTAGGCCGGGCTGTGGGTATAGGCCTCTGTGACTGCACTGGACCACTAAGCTGCGGTCCCTTAAACTTCTTACTCTGGGGCTGATATGAGCTGGATGGCCCTGCCCCTCTTCTTTGCTGCCCTCTATCTCTTCTGGCCTGCTCTTCCTTCTTAATTCTTTCTACATTCAGAGCTGCCGAGACGAGTCTGGTAAAATCTTCGAATTTAAAGGCAGCAACCTGTAGGCGGATATAGTCGTTCAGTCCATCTTCAAACCGTCTACATTTATCCGCCTCTGTCGCCACCATATCTCGTGCATATTTACTCACCCTGACAAATTCTCTCTCATATTCCGTCACTGTCATCTGCCTTTACTTCAGGTTGGTAAATTCTCTCTTCAGATTGTCCAAATAGATGCAACCAATATATTTTCTCCGAAACTCCTTCTGAAAGAATTCCCATGTTCTGTCCTCTGGTCGCACTGTCTGTATAATGGAGGTCCACCATTGATAGGCATCCTCCTGCAATAAGGATACTGCACACTCCAGTCTCTCTTCAGGTGTGCAGTGCATCTGCTCTAATATTCTGTCAGTTTGCTCTAATATTCTGTCAGTTTGCTCAAACCAGTACTCTACGGCAGATGCATCCTCATCCTTTCTACCATGAAAATCCGTGGGTCTGTATTTAGCCAGTCGCTCTATGGCTGATCTTTGTGGCGCTGCTCTAGCCACATTCTGAAAGAACTCAGCCATCTGCTGCATAAATGCTGGTTATACAGGATCCGCCACTCTCGGGCTTATTGATTCTCTAGATGCTCCCCCAGCCACGCTGGCGGGACTCTCAAGTCTATCTCCACTTCCTTCCATTTCCTTTTATCCTATATAAGACAAAAGAGAGGTCTGCATATTAGAGTCACACATTCCTATGGGTATCTTTAGACAATGCATGCATATACAGACTCTTTGGTCCAGAAACGCCTAAACCGCGCTCTGATACCACTAAATTGTAACACCCCCTGACCCGACCCGACTGGATCGACCCAGGGAGCGCTACCGGGTTTTCAAAACTTTCTAAATTCACTTTATACATTTCAAACCATTGAAAATCATATCAATTTGTAATTTAAAAATATTTGTTTAGTGAGCCCATCGAAATACACTTTTAAAAATTTCGGCAGAGTTCCCTCTATTTTTCTGATTTCCCAAAACCTGTTTTCAAATAAAACTCAATTCCAATAAATTCCAGAACACTTCAAATATCATTTTCAATCAAATGCGCACTCTGCCGTTTAGTACGACTTTCCAACAGTTTAAAATAAAATAATTCATAATTCAATATTTACAAATAATCTTCAAATGCAAAACAGAAATCATAAGATTATTTACAAAACATATATATAAACTCTTCGAAATTTACAGACTTCTGTATATGCATGCTTACAGAATATATATAAAAAAAATAACTACCCAACTGTAGTGACTCTGGGACTCTGTCAGCAACTCTCTCTTCAGTCTTTGGCCTCATCAGTATCCCTGTGACCTACGCACGATAAAAACGATGCGCTAAGCATATCGCTTAGTGGGTGTACACTAAACTCATTTATTAAAACTCATAAATAACTTTTCATAATAAACTCATAAATACCTTTTCATAATAAAAATATCACAATATACATATTTCAATTGCAAGCATTTACAGAAATAAAGCGGGTGAAATTGATTCAAAGAAACAACTCATTTCAATTTATAATCCATATAAAACCAAATCATAAACTAGGTTATAATCATAAACGTATAAAATCAATTCCGAAATTCACTTATAAACGTATTATTCAATTCATTTCAATTCTGGCCCTCTAAAATACTCAACATAAACCAGGACTGGAATATAGGTCGTTCGACCACAGTGACTGTCTGTCGAACATAACTCCCACCCTAGGACGAATCCTAAGAGTGGTACGTATCTCCCTACCCTAGGACCAAGTGGTCGGAACCTAGAGAGGTACATATCTCCCTATCCCAGGAACGAATCCTTAGGAAGGTACATGTCTCCCTACCCCAGGACGAATCCGTGAGGAGGTACGTGTCTCCCTACCCCTGGACGAATCCATAAGGAGGTACATGATAAGTCATCAATAGCAATATCAATGTCGGTGCAGTACTGCTCACTGAACCCAACTGGTATACAAACCTCCGATATCCATTTCTATGTCTACGTATCCTAGGGCCGTTTTAATACACTATTTTCATATATCAACTATTATTCACAAATCGACTTGAAACGGAAAACATATATGCACAATATCATGAAAACAATTCAACTATTCGGTCATTTGAACTTCTGAAACAATTAATTTCAACCTAATCAATAATCAAAATACGATAAAGATAATGAAATCGAAATTATTCAATAGAAAAATAATATAAACATATATTTACTAAATTATCCAAAACTCAAATGTAAATCAAATCACATACAAACTTCGAAAACAAATGTACACCAACCTGGATACCGTTTCCTTTCGACTACCGTTTTTCTAGATTACTTTTTCCTTCCCTTTCTCTTTCTCCTTCACTTTCCTCTTCTCTTTCCTTCCTCTTTTCTTCTTCTTCTTCTTCTTCCTCTTCTTTCTTCTTCTTCTTTTTCTTCTTCTTTCTTTCTTCTTTTTCTTCATCTTCTTTCTCTCGGTCTCTCCCTCTCTCTTTTCTTCTGTTCTGTTTCGATGGCTTCTGTGAGAAGCCAATTTTTTTTTATATTATTTCGGTCATCGCGACCTGTGGTCGCGCCACCAGGTTGCGTTGCTCTCTGGAGCAACTCCACCGCCTTCATCGCGATCACACATCGCGGTATCCTGGTCGCGATGCTCGCTGCCAGGATTTTCACTTTTTCATCGCGAGCCAGTCAACGCGATCTGTGGTCGCGGTGACCAGGTGGCGTTGCTCACTGCCCGAAAATACCATTTTTCACTGCGAGCAGCTCATCGCGACCTGTGGTCGCGGTGACCAGGTCGCGATACTCACTGTCCCAATTTTTCACTCTTCATGCATCACAAAAATTTTATTCACATATTCAAAATTAATTATCCGAAATTTGGGATGTTACAAAGTCAATGAACTTTAATCTTCCAATTAAGCTCAACTCCGACAACTACATCTACTGGAAAGCCCTAGTTCTTCCTGCGATTCGTGCGATTGAACTTGAGGATTTCATCATTGGAGCTCGTTTATGCCCTAACAAATTCATCTAATCAACTGCGTCCAATGGAGTTGACAAAGAACTCATCATCAATCCTGCCTTCTTAGAGTGGAGGCGATTTGATCAATTTTTGCTTGGATGGCTCTTGACTACAGTCAGTGAGAGTTTAATTGGATAAGTCACTGAGTACAGGTCTGCTCTTGAGGCATGGAGAGCTCTGGAATCACTCTTCTCTCAGCAATCTCTAGCAAAGGTTCTTCAACTTAAACAGTAACTTCAGAGCTTGAAGAAAGGATCCAGTACTATTAGCGAGTATTTTCTCAAAGTCAAGAGTATCGGGAATGGTCTGAGAGCTGCAGGACAAGCTGTGTCTAATCGTGACTTACTTCTCAATGTCCTCAACAGTCTTGGCCATGAGTATGACCCTGTTGTTATACTTGTTTCTCAACAGCACTCAATCAGTTTGCTTGAAGCTCAGTATATGTTATTGATCCACGAACAGAGGATTGACCATCTTAATTCCGCTGCTCATGTTGATGTTTCCCCTTCTGCAAATTTTGTGTCTAACAACCCTAGCAATACGAATAATTCTGGCAATCGCAACAATAACAGAGGTGGTCAGAACAATGGTGGTCGCAACTCAGGAAATAGAGGAAGGAGAGGCCATGGAGGACGCTGGAATGGGAACAACAAACCAGTCTGTCAAATCTGCTCTCATGTTGGCCACACAACTGTGCAATGCTACAGTAGATATGACCGTGCTCCTCCTCCTTAAGGTCACCACAATAATATTACCTGTTCAGCTAATCATGGTACTATGCAAGTTGAGACTCAATAAGGCACTCAGCAGGGAAATTTATTTGGTGATCAGCTTAGCAGTGGTCACTATAATATGCAGAATGGTCAAGGTAATTTTCAGGCTCATTACAATCAAACCTCGGCTTACATTGCTTCTCCTGAAACTGTTGCAGATCCTTCCTGGTATGCACACTCTGGTGCTTCCAGTCATGTGACTTCTTACTTAGGTAACTTTCTAAACTTCAAACCTTATTTTGGCAGTGAGAAATTAGCTGTAGGAAGTGGTGATCAATTAGAAATTAAACATGTTGGTAATATGGCTGTTTATTCTCACACATCACCTAGAGTTAAGCTGAATCTGATACAAGTTCTGCATGTACCTCAAATAGCTAAGAATTTGTTAAGCATATCACGATTTATTGCTGATAATAATGCTTTAGCTGAGTTTGTTGATGGTTGTTGCCTCATTAAGGACAAAGTTACCAAGAAAATACTGCTCCGAGGTGTGCTTAGGGATGGCTTGTACCAGCTTTTGTCTGAGTGGTTGTTCTCTTCAGCAGGCTGATTTTGCATTAGGTCCTACTTCTCAGTCTATTAAACATTGTCTTGTTTGTAATTCGTCTGGTTTCGTTTCTACAAATAACTGTCAATCTCTTGCCCATAATATTGTTGATGTTGATAAATCATGTAGAACACATGCTATTTTACCTTGTAATTCCTTTGATGTAAATACTGCTTCTTTGCATCATAATAAAACTGCCACTTTGTGGCATTCTAAACTTGAACATCCAAATGTTCAAGTGTTGAAACAAGTATTAAATAAGATGAATGTTTCTTGTGCTAAGAATGATATTGAGTTGTGTGAATTTTGTAAATATGGAAAGCTGCACCAATTACCTTTTTCCTCCTCTGTTAGTAAGACCACTGCCCCCTTAGAATTATTTTTTTCCGGATATTTGGGGCCCTTCTCCAATAGCCTCAACAAATGGTCACAAATACTACATTGTATTTGTTGATAATTACACTAGGTTTTCTTGGACTTTTCCACTTACTCTTAAATCCGAGGCCCTATCTACCTTTATTAGTTTTCAAAAACAAGTTGAGTTACAATTTAACACTAGAATTAAAACTTTTCAGTCCAATATGGAAAAAGAATATCAAGTTTTTGGGTCTTATCTTAAGTCTTTAAGTATAGTGCATAAGTTTTCTTATCCTTACGCTCACCAACAAAATGGTGTGGCTGAGCGTAAGCACCGTCATATTGTTGAGACTGATCTTACTTTGCTTGCTCATGCCTCTCTACCCTTAAAATTATGGTGTGAAGCTTTCTTGGCTGCCACTCTCTTGATTAACAATCTTCTCACTCCTGTCTTGCATGGTAAATCCCCTTTTGAGTGCATTTATCATAAACCACCTAATTACTCTTACTTTAAGGTTTTTGGGTGTGCATGCTTTCCATATCTTCGTCCCTATTCCAAAACCAAATTTGGTTATCACACATCAAAATATATTTTCATAGGATATAGTCCACAACACAAATGTTATAAATGTTTGAGTTCTAGTGGTAGGATTTATATTTCTAGAAACGTTTTATTTCATGAGTTTGATTTTCTATATCTTCAACTCTTTCCCACATCTTCTGTGATCACTGCTCCTGTCAATAGGTCTTGTTCTCCTCTATATTTGTCTCAATCTCCTATATCTTCAACTGCAAATTCTGTTCCTATTTCCTCTATTTTGCCTTCTACTCCTAATTCTGCAGTTATAAAAAATTTTGCTCTGCCTACTGCACACAATAATTTTGCAGTTGTCACAAATTCTGTTCTGCCTACTGCCCACCATAATTCTGCAGCTGCTCCTTCTTCTCCTAGGGCAGTTCCTACCTCTCATCAGCTCTTTGTAGAACTTAATCCTCCTCAGCCTTGTATGCCTTCTACTCATCTTATGCTCACTCATTTTAAGTCGGGTTCCCTAAATTCTAGAGTTTTTTCTGCACTTTGTGAGTCCCCTTGCTCTTCTATTGTGTGTGAACCTCGCTCAGTCAAGGCTGCTCTAGCTGATCCTATATAGAAACAGGCAATGGATGAAGAGTATGGTGGCTTGATTAAAAATCACACTTGGACCCTTGTTCCTCCTCCTCCAAATTGTAACATTGTGGGTCACAAGTGGGTTTTTAGGATTAAGTACAATGTTGATGGATCTATCTCTAAGGCTAGATTGGTGGCCAAGGGGTTCCATCAAACACCCGGAGTTGATTTCTCAGACACTTTTAGTCCCGTTATTAAACCTTCCACCATTAGAGTGATTTTTACCTTGTCTGCCACATTTGATTGGAAAATTCAGCATGTAGATGTGAATAATGCTTTCTTAAATGGGGAATTGGAGGAGTTAGTGTTTATGGAGCAACCTTCGGGGTTTACTAGTTCTTCTCATCCCTCTCATGTGTGTAGACTTAATAAAGTTTTGTATGGGTTGAAACAAACCCCTCGCGCTTGGTTTCACAAGTTAAAAAGTTCCTTAGTTGAGTGGAGGTTTGTGAATTCTACTTCGAATGTATCGTTGTTTATCAAGAAGGTTGGTGTTAAGGTTGTGTATGTGCTCATCTATGTGGATGATATTCTTATCAGCGGAAATGATCCATCTCTCAACCACACTACTATCAATTTCTTAAACTCTAAATTTGCCTTAAAAACCTTGGGTCAAGTTCATTATTTTCTTGGTTTTAAGGCTTTTAGAAATTCTGATGGTATCTACCTTACACAAACCAAATATGTCCATGATTTGCTTGCCAAAACCAATATGCTCAATGCCAAACCATGCTCCACTCCAATATGCTCTAGTGTTAAGCTTTCGGCTGCCATTGGGTCTTCTCTTGCTCAGCCCACAGTGTATCGCAGTGTGATTGGGGCTTTGCAATATCTTACATACACTCGCCCAGACATCAATTTTGCAGTGAGTAGGCTGAGTCAGTTTCTCTCTTCTCCGAATGATATTCATTGGCAAGCTTGTAAGCGCATTCTACGTTATCTCAAGGGCACTTCTGGCTTGGGTTTGGTGCTCAGACCTGCTACCTCTCTGCACCTTAAAGCTTTTGCTGATGCGGATTGGGCATCATGTGTTGATGATCGATGCTCCACAAGTGGGTGTTGTGTATTTCTTGGTCCCAACTTGATCAATTGGTACTCAAGGAAGTAGAAGGTAGTATACAAATCAAGCATCGAGGCTGAATATCAGGCCCTTTCACAGGCTGCTAGTAAGGTGCTGTGGTTAAAGTCATTATTTCTTGAACTTGGGGTCTTCATTGTTGCTGTCCTGGTTCTGTGGTGTGACAATTTGGGAGCTGGTTCCTTGGCTAAAAATCCAGTCTTTCACAATAGAACAAAGCATATTGAGATAGATGTCCATTTTATTAGGGAAAAAATTCTGGATGGGCAGTTGTTGGTGCAATATGTACCTACTGGTTCTCAAACAGCTGATGTGCTCACTAAAGCTCTTCCAGTGCATCAGTTCTTGTTGCTGCGTGACAAACTTCACTTGGTTTCCTCTCCCAAGTATAGTTTGCGGGGGTATGTTAAGATGTCATGAGTTACTACTGAATTTTTGTATTACTATTGTTATTGTTAGCATTGGTTTATTGTCCAATCAATTGCTTAGAATTGTTTTCACCAGGATTGATGATTTGTATTATTCAAGGGCTGTGATCCCTTTATGTTTTTGAGATCAAAGGTTGCTATGTAAATGTATATTGATGCGACTTTTTGTACCCGCAAGTATACGGGGTCGGCACAAGTAATAAAATGATGAGTAAATTATCGTCTCCACAGGGATATTTAGGCGTTGAGTACTAAAATTAACCAACCCTATTTCTATTTGAATAATCGAAAGATATTGAATGATAAAAATATAAAGACATGAAAATAAAGCAAGCAACCAATATGAGAGATTAGTTAGGGTATTTGAATTCACCTAATCCATCCGATTGAATTTCATGAGAGCACATCGTTGAGGTTTAATTATGCATGAAGATGACCGTGTTTATCTAATTTATCCAAAGTCCCCTCTCAAGGTAAATCGGACCTATTCTGCACACACTAATATCCTATCTCTCGATGGTATATCCAAGTGTATGGAAATGCATTAGTCACTATAAACACCCTATGTGATCACACAAGCAAATTAGTATATCTCTATCCAATTCTACTTGTGGTGGACATTATATCGAGCACGTGGTGGGCGTCTCCTCTCGGTACATAACACACCACCAATTTATCATCTAAATGTAGGCCTTCACATTCAAAGCATTAAGCACAATAAAACCACTCAACAACACAATAATCAACCGCAACAAATTAAACAATCAATTCATTCAATCATCATAGAATAGGATCCATCAAAACCCCAACTTACTAGTTTAGCTCATAATCATGGTTTTCAATAATTAAACTAAATTAAATTAACTAAAACAATTAAAATAAAATGAGACGGATTCAATGGAGGATAATGCGAGGTGGTCACACGGTTCCAATCACGGAAATGGAAAACATATTGATTATTATTAAGCACATAATATCATGAGATAAATCACATAAAATATATTCATAAACAATAAAATCCAAATCCGTTCACGGTTCCGAAAATCACCTAACAATAGTTCTAACAACTCAAAATCATAAATGAACAATCAAGGAAGATAAATGAGATGAAATACAACCCATTGAAACTCTCAAGACTCGAAGATCCGCTTTGGTCCGGCTTGAACTTCTCCGCTTTCGATCTTCATCTTCTTCGATGAACACTTACGATCTAGAGATGTTGTGATGATTTGTGATGCTTGGGATGTGTTTGGGAGGAGCAAGGAGGGTGGAAATCACCCTTGGAGCAGTTTGGAAGCTGCTGGACTACACTGCCAAGAGCTCTCTCTCTCTTCCTAGCTGCTGCAACTTTCTTTTTATATGCAGCCCAATTAGGGCGCGTTTTTCTTCACCGCGACCACCACCGCGACCTGTGGTCGCAGTGGCTTGGTCGCGGCCTTCACTGGATGGCTAGGAGCGGCTGGAACGCGAGGAGCACAGGTCGCGGTCTTCCTCGCCACCTTTACTGGATGCATGAAGTTTCTGCACCGCGAGCTCCCCACGCGAGCACAGGTCGCGCTCGGTCCTCGCCTTGCCCACTGGTCACTTCTTCTTCTGCACCGCGAGGAGGGGCTGGTCGCGGTCGAGCTCGTGCTGCTCACTGGTTGGGCGCGGGTTCGTCTTCAACGCGAGGGAGCTGGTCGCACAAGGGAGGGCTGTGCATGGCGCTGTCTGGTTTTTTTCTTTTTTTTGTTTTTCTTTCTTAACCAAAACGGCGTCGTTTTGGACCAAAGCATTGGTCCAAAATGGCGCCGTTCCACTTAAGTTAGAAACCTTTGGTGCAAAATGCACCGTTTCACTTAAGTTTGGTGAAACTTTCTGAAATTACAGTTTTGCCCCAGAACTTTGCTATTCTTTCATAGATGCCCTTCCATAATGTTACTGAAATTACACATTTTCCCCACAAATATACAAAATCATCACTTAGGTCCCTAAACCTGCACACTCAAGGAAAATACGTGAAAAGCATCAAAAATACTCAAGAATACAATTAAAAGATACGGTTTAAGGGTCGTAAATATATGAAAATAAATGACCGATCATATATATATATATATATATATATTGTTGTAATCAGAAATGTGTTTAATGAAAACACAAACACTATTCATTCATTTTTCCTCTCTTTCCAGAATCTGCTTCTTCTCTGTTTTTCCTGTGTATTTACAGCTCTCTTGAAGCTTTGTCTTGTTGTTGTTAAACCTAGCTTGAGAGTTCATAATCAGTTGTTAATCCCATGTGAACAGGCTGGTGGGCATTTAATTATAATTCTATTTGTATGGTATTGACTTAACAAAAGAATATATAATTTGAATAAAAGTATCAATGGTTACCATAACAGCTCATAGAGGTAAACGATTAACACATTCTCTCTGATTTTCGAGTGAAGCATCTAGTGTCAAAATCACACCATGTTACAGCTATCAGAGATTGGAGGAGGTGTACAAACAAATGATTGCCTCTGTACATTACAACCAGACCTCGACAACGTGTTAAATAGTAGCATCGACAACGTGTTGATAGGTTCGTCTAACAGGAACCTATCAACGGACTTCCCAGTCATATTACTTATGTGCATATAGGAGGAAGTGCCAACGCGGATTCGTAACAGAGTTACAAGATGTATATGGTAACACAGTCCTTCACTATGTTGCACAAGGTGGAAGCTTAAATATTTCTAAGGCATTGGTTAAAAAGAATTCTGATGTACTACAAATAGTCAACAAAAGAGGAGAGCTGCCCCTTATCAATTCTATCTACAATGATAGTAAGGAGTTGGATTGGTATCTTACTTTGATAACCAGAGTTGAGTCTCCTTCATCACTTAAGATCCTTCGCACTCTCATCGGATCAAGTTATACAACTTCCAAAAGTTATAGATTCTTATTATTTATCTTTTTTATGTTCCAACTTCAACAGATGTAGCCTTATATTAATAATTAATCTTTTTTATTTTCCAACTTAATTCAACAGATATAGCCTTATATTTCATACGAAGAGATCCTGAATTAGCTCTTGCCAATGATGAATGTCAGACTTCTTTACTTTGGTGGTTGGTATTTGAGCCTTCACACGTTTTAAGTGGGAGTAAACTTGGATTTTTCAAACGATGGATGTATAAATGTAAGTGTTTGATATTATTATGCAAACCTTTTACTTAAATGTGCTAATTTGTATTAAATAATTAGTAGTAAATGTCTTACGTTTTCTATTGGAATTTTTTTTTTCCATAATTAACTTCTTGTTGGTTCAAATTGTTCGCGTGGAAATCAAAGATTCACCAAAGCATTGTTGGAAATAAAATACTCAAAAACAACTTTTATTTAAACTCAAAACAAATATTACAAGAACACTCTCACTCAAGAACTCACTCACTCTTTACTTCTTCTTCACTCACTTAGAAGCTTTGCTTCTTCTTGATGCCTAAACCAAAATGGGGAGGGGGTATTTATACTACTTACAAATCATTTTAGACCACACAAATAAACTAATCCAAAATTATAATAACCATACACCTCATCCTTCTACATCCTTCCACAACCTTCCAATTGACCACATGATTTTTATGTCTAATTACCAAACCCTAGAGAATTCTAGATAAAGGGCTTGAACCTTATTTATGGACTTGGACTTTAATTTATTTGGGCTTGGGTTTGGGCTCCCATAATAGTTCGGGCCTTCAAATGGTTTGGGCCTAAAACAAGTTTATACTTCAACACCCCCCTTTAAACTTGTTTTACCATGCCAAGCAAACTTCTTAATCTCGAAAAATCTTCAAACCTGAGTGGCTTGGTGAAAATATCTGCAATTTGATCTTTGGACTTCACGTACTCCATTTGCACATCCCTTTTCGCTATGCACTCCCTTATGTAGTGGTAACGAGTATCAATATGCTTGCTTCGATCATGGAACACTGGATTCTTTGCTAAGGCAATGGCTGACTTGTTGTCAACACAAATCTCAGTTGGCTTTTCTTGTGGCAAACCCAATTCCTTCAGCAAATTTCTGAGCCATATTACATGACAGACGCTCGAAGTAGCAGCTATATATTCAGCTTCACAAGTAGATAAGGTAACAATCGGTTGCTTCTTTGACATCCATGTGAAAGCTGTATTTCCCATAAAGAACACGAACCCACTGGTGCTCTTCCTGTCATCTACATCTCCACCCCAATCGCTATCGCTATATCCCACAAGCTTGTAATCATTAGAAATTGAATAAAGCAAACCAAAATCAATTGTACCTTTGATATAACGGAGGATTCGCTTAGCGGCTTTGAAATGGGTGGTTGTTGGATTCTCCATATATCGACTTACAAGTCCAACAGCATAAAGAATATCTGGCCTTGTGCACGTCAAATAGCGTAAGCTTCCAACTAAACTCTTGAAGAATGTTGGATCTATGCTTTCACCTTCACCATGCTTCGATAGTTTGATTCCGCATTCTGCTGGCGTGTTTATCGGCTTACAATCATCCATCTTGAACTTTTTGAGTATCTCCTTTGCATAATTTTCTTGGGAGATAAAGATGCCTTCGTCCTTTTGCTTGACCTCAATACCAAGATAGTACGCCATTAATCCGATGTCAGTCATCTCAAACTCCTTGGCCATTGCTTTCTTGAACTCTTCAATCAAGCTTAGGTTATTGCCGGTGAAAATCAAATCATCCACGTACAAGCATACTATCAGAATATCTCCATTCATGATCTTGATATATAGGGCGTGCTCGTAGGGACATTTGGTGAAGCCATTCTGTTTGAAGTACTTGTCAATTATGCTATTCCATGCCCTTGGTGCTTGCTTTAACCCATAGAGAGCTCTTCTCAGCTTCAGAACTTTGTCTTCTTGGCCTTTGACTTCGTAACCCAGTGGTTGCTGAATGTAGACATCTTCTTCAAGAACTCCATTTAGGAAGGCAGACTTTACATCCATCTGATGTATCTTCCACTTGTTTTGCGCTGCCATAGAAATGATTAGTCTTATAGTTTCTAATCTAGCAACTGGAGCAAATACCTCATCATAGTCTATTCCAACTCTTTGACTGTAGCCCTTCGCAACTAGCCTTGCCTTGTGTCTTTCAATCTCTCCCTTAGAATTTCGCTTTGTTTTGTACACCCATTTGACTCCAATTGCCTTGTGTCCTTTTGGAAGTGGAACAAGTTCCCAAGTGTTGTTCTTTTCAATGGCCTTGATTTCCTCATCCATCGCATCTCTCCACTTCTTTTCTTGAGCAGCTTCTTCAAAACTTACTGGTTCACAATCAGCAAAGAGGCAAAAAAGAGTAAGATTATCAGATCTCTCAGTTACCTCGTATAAATCTTGAAGACCTCTTGTTCGCTCCATTGCTCTTTCTTGTAAAAATGATGGTGGTGAATTTCCATTATTTGTTGAAGCTGGTGATGCTGGTGGTGTAGTGGGTTCTTGTTGAGGTTCTTCTAGTTGCTCCACTGGCGTCTGCTCTGTTTCTTCAAATTGTGGAGTGAAGTTGAAGTTGTCTACATGCGATCCAAAATCCCATTCTCCTTCTTCATTAAATATCACATCTCGGCTGATCACAAACTTTTTGTTGTTCGGGTTGTATAGCTTGTAACCTTTCGAATAAGCGGGATAGCCGATGAAGATGAAACTCTCACTTCTATCGTCAAGCTTGGTTCTTCTCTCATATGGTACATGAACATGAGCTATGCTTCCAAAAACTCTTAGGTGGGAGATGCCGGGCTTTCTACCACTCCATACTTCTTGAGGTGTCTTTCCCCACACACTTCTTGTTGGAGAACGATTGGACAAATACACTGCACACGCCACTGCTTCCGCCCAAAACTCATTAGGCAATCTCTTGCTTTTGAGCATGCTTCGCACCAAATCCAGGATTGTTCTATTCTTTCTTTCTGCAACTCCATTTTGTTGGGGGGATCTGGGAACAGTTAGAGGACGTCTAATTCCATTATCTTCACAAAACTCCAGGAATTCCTTGGATGTGAATTCTCCTCCTCTATCGGATCTCAGTGCCTTGATCTTATGGCCACTTGCTTTTTCAACATCGGCTTTGAACTTCTTGAATACTCCAAAGACTTCTGATTTCTGCTTCAAGAAATAAACCCATGTTTTTCTTGAAAAATCATCAATGAAGAGAAGGAAATAATTACTGTTACCGAGAGAGCTTGGCTTGATCGGACCACACACATCGGTATGGACTAGCTCGAGTGGCTTCTTGGCTCTTGAGTCTGACTCTTTTGGAAAGCTATTTCTAAATTGCTTCCCGAGTAAACATCCTTCACAAAGTTGGTCAGGATGATTGATGCATGGTAATCCTCTCACCATTTCCTTCTTAGATAGTAGCTCCAAGCTTCCAAAATTGAGATGCCCAAATCGAAGGTGCCATAACCAAGATGCATCTTTGTAGCAGGCTTTCAGACACTTTGCAACATCGTTTTGAATGTTTAAAGAAAATAATCTATTCTTTGACATTTTTACTATGACTATTAGATTCCCTTTGCCATCTCTTATAGAAAGACTACGATTCTTCATATGAATATCATAGCCTTTTTCTAAGAGTTGACCCATACTCAGAATGTTGCATATCATGTTGGGCACATAGTAGACATTAGAGATTAATTGATGACTACCATTTTTAGTGCGGATAAGGATGTTACCTTTTCCTTTCACTGATATTTTTGAATCATCTCCAAATGAGACATTGCCAGCCACTGATTCATCTAGCTCTACGAACATACTTCTTCTTCCACACATGTGGTTGCTTGCACCAGTGTCGAGGTACCAAGCATTTTCTTGGTCTCCATCATTGTCTCTACAAGTTAGTAGCACTGTCTCCTTCTCTTCGATTTTTACTTCTACATAATTGGACCTTTCGTCAACCTTACTGCTGGGAGCTCTACATTCCGAAGCATAATGCCCAAATTTCTGACAATTATAACATTGAACTTGAGATTTATCGTACCTCGAGTTTGAATTGCCTCTCCCACGGCCTCTTGTTGAGCTTTCTCCTTTCTCGTAGTTGTTGAGGTTGCTGCTGTTAGAATTCCAACCTCGTCCATGACCACGGCTTCTACCTCGTCCTCGGCCTCGGCCTCTACCTCGACCACGCTGGCTTCTCTCGTGGCCTTGACTTTCTTCCTTCTCCTTCAGTTGCATCTTGAGGAGTTGCTCGTTGATCCCTTGCTTCCTCTTATGTTTTTCTTCATATGCTTGCAATGATCCTTGGAGTTGCTCGATCGTCATTTCTTCCAGGTCTTTAGTTTCTTCTATCGTCACCACAATGTGCTCAAATTTGGGATCCAATGATCGGAGTATCTTCTCTATTATTCTTACATCTTCTAAC
This sequence comes from Xanthoceras sorbifolium, assembly GCA_003430845.1. Classification (NCBI taxonomy): domain Eukaryota; kingdom Viridiplantae; phylum Streptophyta; class Magnoliopsida; order Sapindales; family Sapindaceae; genus Xanthoceras; species Xanthoceras sorbifolium. The sequence goes on along the minus strand of CM010622.1, from coordinate 3,511,429 downwards.
TTTTCACCGTTTCTTTTTAATTGATTAGAAACGGCTGCTACTCTTGAGAAATAATCTGAAATAGATTCAGATGCTTTCATGTGTAAGGATTCGAATTCACCTCTTAATGTTTGGAGACGGACCTTCTTTACCTTTTCGACTCCTTTGTAAGAGATTTGCAACTTCTCCCACGCTTGCTTAGCGGAGCTTGCACTCGAAATCTTCTCAAAACCATCATCATCTAAGGCTTGATAGATGAGATAGAGAGCCTTCTTGTCTCTTTTCCTTGAGTCTTTTAAACTATCCTTTTGAGTTTGGGATAGAGTTGACTCATCTTCTGGTTCGGTGTAGCCTTTCTCTACGACCTCCCAGACATCGTGTGCTCCAATGAGAGCCTTCATCTTGATACTCCAATTATCATAGTTTTCATTCTTGAGTGTTGGAACTTGAAACGACGCCATACCATTAGCCATAACTCTCAATATGGTGAGAATTTCGAAATTCTAACTACACGGATGAACTCAGAATGTCGAAAAACCTTAAGATGAACTCAGACAAAAAAATCAATTTTTTTGTCAAAGTCAAAGTCAACGGTCAACCTAACCTGGTCAATAGTCAACGTTTTTGACAGCTCGGTCAACAGCTTGCGGCTCGGTCAGCGGCTCGGTCAACAGGCTTGGCAGCTCGGTCAACTCGGCTCTAACTCGGCTGGACTCACTTCTAACTCGGCTGACTCGGCTTGAACTCGGTGAGTTAACTCACTCTCTGGCAGCAAACTTCCGGCGGCCCGTGGCGGCTCGTTTGAAATCCGATCGGGGCGATGTTTGCGGCGTCGGCTTCGTCTCGTCGAGAACTTCAATTTTGATATGCTATAGTGCACACCTTCCAACCTGGCTCTGATACCACTTTGTTGGAAATAAAATACTCAAAAACAACTTTTATTTAAACTCAAAACAAATATTACAAGAACTCACTCACTCTTTACTTCTTCTTCACTCACTTAGAAGCTTTGCTTCTTCTTGATGCCTAAACCAAAATGGGGAGGGGGTATTTATACTACTTACAAATCATTTTAGACCACACAAATAAACTAATCCAAAATTATTATAACCATACACCTCATCCTTCTACATCCTTCCACACCCTTCCAATTGACCACATGATTTTTATGTCTAATTACCAAACCCTAGAGAATTCTAGATAAAGGGCTTGAACCTTATTTATGGACTTGGACTCTAATTTATTTGGGCTTGGGTTTGGGCTCCCATAATAGTTCGGGCCTTCAAATGGTTTGGGCCTAAAACAAGTTTATACTTCAACAAGCATTGAGTAATGTATGGAAGATTTCCTCCAAAGCACGGAAGGGATTCCAACATTATTCACCTCAATACAACCAAGAAGCTTTGCAACTCAAGGCTTGCAAATGTTATATTTAGTATTTTATTTATTTATAACAACATATTCTCATTGGAAACTCCAATGCTCCAGGATTTAAAATCTTATGTGGGTTGTTTCCTGATGTAGCATGCAAATTTTGAAACAATCTTATTAACTATAATAGTTGTACTCTTATCCAAGCATATTAACCAAGATCAATTAACAAGCATGTCTTTTTCTTTTGTACATTGCTTCAATGGTTCAAAAGATTAATCTGGAAAGCTATTGCACAACTGGGTAAGCAACCATTTATAATACACCATATATATAGTATATGTGAAAACTCGGTTGACCTTATGTGGACCTTGCAATCAGTAAGCCACCATATCCCATAACTCTAGCGAGAGAAACTCTGGCTAGTTTAAATATTCCGTGAGATTTTTAAGGTGTAGACGGATTTTAGGTTACAAAGTCCAAAAATAAACATGTGAGATAATTTATGTTCAAAGCAGATAAATATAACTGCAAGTTAGTTAAATATAATTTATCCAATATTTGGTCTTCTACCAATTTATAACTTTGACATTTTATCTGAGTTTCACTTGCAGTACTTTCTATAAAAGTGGTTATAGATGCGAAGTTCAAACACAAATATATTGTTGAATTAGTAAATCTTGTTTGCACTCAACTTTCTAGTATAAGCTTTCAACAAAGCCTGCATTTTCGTCATCGTCCACCCATCATGGATAATGCCATTGAAGTCGGGATGGAAGAGGTTGTAAAGACCATTTTACAACATTTTCCATACCTAATTAAGTATTCCACAAAACCTCAACTAAACATTTTGCAAATTGCTGTTGAATATCGGCAACAAAAGATAGTCAATATTCTTAAAGAGATCTCTCCAACAAGAACTAGGAATTTGTATGGACAACTAGTGGAATCAGCAAACATCACTTTACATCTGATAGGGAAGTTGGCCCTTGCTTTTAAACTATATTCAGTTTCTGGCTCCGCTTTACAAATGCAAAGAGAATTGCAGTGATTTAAGGTATTGAGATTATGTTAAATTAATTTAAAACTACTCATGTTTACCAACTAGCATATCATTTATAGTGTTATATGATCTAATATAAATTAAATTTTGTCTTATGTTGTGTAGGAAGTGGAGAAAACTATATACCCTTTTCTAAGGAAACAGAAAAATTATGACAATCAAACAACAAAAGATGTTTTTAGGACACAGCACAAGGAGTTGGCATAGCAATAGGAGAGAAGTGGATGAAGGATACAGCAAATTCTTCCATAATTATTTCTACACTCATTGCCACCGTACTGTTAGCCGCAGCTTTTACATTACCTGGAGGCAACGTAAATGATAAAGGAATTCCAATTTTGTTACGGACAAACACATTTATGGTATTTGCTATTTCAAATGCACTTGGTCTATTTTCTTCTATGACTTCCCTATTAATGTTCTTAGCTATCCTAACAGCGCGGTACGTGATAGAGGACTTCTTCGAATCACTTCCGAAGAAATTAATTATAGGTCTTGGCTCTCTCTTCTTTGCCATAGCCGCTATGATAATAGCTTTTGGAGCAACTCTAACTATTATACTCAGCGATAGATGGCAGTGGGTTGCTGTGCCAATTACTTTAATAGCTTCTTTCCCTGTGGCAATATTTGTAATGCTACAACTTCCCTTGTTCGTCCAAATGATTCATTCAACTTATGGATCTAGCATCTTTCGCTCTTTGCCATCAAGATGTTGAATAACTTTGAATGTGTTGAATAACAAATTTGTTATTGCAAGTATATGGCCCTTTTGATTTTGTTGTGTATATTTTGAAGTCTTGATATTACTATGTAAAATCTTAGAATTAAGCTGACATTTTTTTGAACCGTTGTAAAGGACTTTGAGTTTCTTTTACTACAATTGGAGTATGCATAATTTTCGCAACTTGACTATGTGCGGTCACATATAAGTGCATTTGTCTGCAATTATGTAGATGGCAGTCTCTCTACAAAAATCAGGCTTGGCAAAATGGTCCGGATTTGCTCGACTCTCATATGATATGGTCCGGGTTTAAACCCGGACGTCAATTAACAAAACCCGGATTTTAGATATAATTTTCTTTTCATAATTTTTTCTTGTTGATTCAAGTTGTTCAAGTGGAAATCAAAAAATCACCAGCGCATTTAGTAATAATAATATTGAAATTCAGTCGAAATCACAGAAAGGGTTTCCTGCATCAGCCACCTCAATACAACCAAGGAGCTTTACAACTCAAGGTTTGCAAATTTTATATTTATTATTGTAATTCTTTAGAACAACAGATTCTCCACATTTATTGAAAACTCCAATGCTTCAGGATTTAAAATCTTATGCGGGTTGTTTCTTGATGTAGCATGCAAATTTTGAAATGGATCTTATTAATTAAAATTCAGAATTTTAGTTGTTCTTACCCGAGCATATTAACCAAGTCAATTAACAAGTATGTCTTTTTCTAATGTAAAGTGCTTCGATAGTTCAAAAGATTGCTCCGGAAAGCTATTGCATAAATAGGTAAGCAACCATTTATAATATACTAGATATATAGTATATATAAAAACTCGATTGACCTCATGTGGACTTTGCAGTCTGTGAGCCACCAAATCACATATAATTCTAGTGAGAAATGGCCCTAGCTAGTTAAATATTCTGTGAATTTTTTAAGGTGTAGATAGATTTTAGGTTACAAAGTTCAAAAAACAAACATGTGATATAATAATATATATTCAAAGCGGACAATTATAATTACGAGTTAGGTGAATATAATTTATCCAATATATGGTCTTCTACCAACTAATAACTTTGACATTTTATCTGATTTTCACTTACAGCACCCTCTATAGAAATGTTTCGGGATGAGAAGTTGAAACATGAACGTGCTATCGAATTAGTAAATCTTGTTTGCAAGCAACTTTCTAGCATGAGCTTTCAGCAAACTCTGTATTTTCTTCAACATCCACCCATGCTGAGTGGGGTCGTTGCAATCGGGATTGAAGAGGTTGTAAGGACTCTTTTACAACATTTTCCAGACCTAATTGGCTACGACACAATACCTCAACGAAATATATTTCAAATCGCTATTGAATGTCTGACAAGAAAAGATAGTCAATTTAATGAAAGACAGGTTTCTGACAATAACTAGGATATTCAGTTTCTGGCGCCGCTTTACAATTGCAAAGTGAATTGCAGTGTTTTAAGATAATGAGATTTTGTTGAATTAATTTAACATTACTCATATTTACCAATTAGCATTCAAAATTAACTCGGCTATAGGCGAGTACAATAATCTCTAGATGTCAACTTGACAGTGAATTGATTTTTTTAAAACTTTACAAGAACTTGTTGAATATATATAACAATGTTAATTAGTAACGAATGCATATATATAGAACTTGATGAGAGTTTCATTTAGTATTGATATTTATACATGCATATATATAGAACTTGATGAGAGTTAATGATGGTATATATGATATTAGATATTATGGTATCAATTAATTAGCATATAACATATTGTGTTATATATATTTACTTTTTTCTTATTTTGTGTAGGAGGTGGAGAAAATTACATTCCCTCTCCAAATGGAATACCTAAATGCGAACAGTGAAACAGCAAAAGCAGTTTTTAGAAGGCAACGCAATGACTTGGCAAAGCAAAAGAGAGAAGTGGATGAAGGGTACAGCCAATTCTTGCATGCTTGTTTCCACGCTTATTGCCACCGTACTGTTTGCTACGACTTTTACAGTACCAAGAGGCAACGTAAATAACAAAGGAATTCCATTTTTTTTGCTTGTGAATTCTGTAATGATTCTCTTCCATTTGATCATATCTAAGCGATCATTTCTGGACCCTTGAACCAGCTTTACTTTTCCCAAGCTGTAGAAGTAATTGCTGGACATCGAAGTACGATAGTTAACAGCTTTTACATAATGACAAAATGGTAGTAATAAATAACATTGTGAAGAAAAAAACATTTCTTTATTCTAAGCATGGGAGTAAGAGAAATTTTTATGAGTTAACCATGTAATTTCCTTGTACAATTTAAAAAAAATGTAATTTAATTTTCATTTCCTTTTTTTAGAGTAAATAACACCTAAATTCACTGAGGTTTGTTTTTTTACAAGCGAAAACAGCCGTCGGATTTGTTAACAACAACCTCCCCTGTTATTAGTCAAATTCCATTTAATTTAACGGTCGGCCATATTTGACAGTGAAAAATATCAAAATATCTCTAAAATAATATATAATATTACTAAAATTTATTAAATAAAAAATAATTAATATAGACGGTGAGATCTTCACTATTTTAAATAAAACAGTTGTTGCATCTTATAATCAAATCATAATCAACACCTAATCAACTTATTCAAATAAAATTATATTAATAAAATCCAATATCTCCTAAATAAAACCAATAACTAATCAGCTTATTCAAATGAGTAATTCCACGCATTCACATGCACCTAACTTAAGAAACCTGCGCAATTGACTAATGGTATTAATACAAAAAACAAACCAATGGCTGCTAATGGTATTAATTGTTCAATTATTCTTTGAAAAGATTCTCCGTAGAAGAAAATATAAATATTCTTCGCTATGACAAAATGGTAGTAATTTTGAGAATAAAAGAAAAAACTTTAAAATTAATTAATAAAAACTCATTCACATGCACCTAACTTGATAGAATATATGACTTCACAAAAATTTAAAATAAAAAAAGACTTGACTTAATTAATAAAAACTCATTCACATGACTCCAGGGGCGTTAGCGCAATGGTACGGGGGGTCGCTCTTAAGGGTCTAGAAAGCTTTTGCTGTGGAGTTCGAATTCTACCGCAGCTGTGCAAGTTTCTGACTTACCTTGTCCATCTACTGTGGGACTGGGAGGGTGGGCCCGGGGATTTTACCGTCTCTACAAGCGGGCTTGAGATGTACGAGCCCAAGACGTGAGTGGCCTAAAGGTGGGTTTCCCTCGGATATCCAAAAAAAAAAAAAAAAAACTCATTCACATGCACCTAACTAATTAGTATTTTTTTATTAATTTTATCGTTTAATACCATGTGAACAGACTGAAAGACAGCTTTGGCTTTCTTATATGTCCTTTGAATTCTATATATTAATTACGGATCATAGAGATAAACTATTAACACATTCTCTCTGATTTTCTAGCGAAGCATTAGTGTCAAACTCACACCATGTCAAAGAGTGGAGGTGTCCAAACAAATGTTAGTCCCTCTTTACAACTAAACCTCGACAACATGTCAAATAGTAGTTCAGACTCAGAGGAACCTATCAACGGACTTCCAAGTAACCTAGGAGGAAGTGCTCATCAACCACAGTTGTCCGAAGACGAAATTTCAGCTGAAGAATTTTGTAAGTAGCCATATTACTTAGGTGCAGGTAGCAGATCTTCATTATACCCTGCGAGCTCTGTGTGTGTGTGTGTGTGTTTGACGTCTACATCTTTATTTCATCACGAACTTTTGATCATGATTGGTTGTGATAACTAGTTGTGGTGAGTAATGGTAAAATTATGTATTGCTTTATAGAGTAGTCTAACCAAAAGAATAAAATATTTTTTGATTGCACAGTGACACGAGAGCTTTTGAACTATTACCAACCACTGTTGAATGCTGCACAAAGAGGTGATTGGCAAAGTGCTAAGAGTTTCATCCACCGTAATCCAAATGCATTGACAGCTAGTATAACAGCAGTCAATTCACGAACAGTATTTCATGTTGCAGCATTAAGTTGCCAATGGGAATTTGTCCTAAAGCTTTTGGAACTTATTGTATATCCAGAATCACTTGCAGTGCAAGATGTATATGGTAACACGGTCCTTCACTATGTTGCACAAGGTGGAAGCTTAAAGACCGTTAAGGCATTGGTTAAAAAGAATTCTGATTTACTACAAATAGTCAACAATACAGGAGACCTGCCACTTGTCTATTCTCTCTACAGTGATAGTAAGGAGTTGAAGTGGTATCTTACTTTGATAACCAGAGTTGTGTCTCCGTCATTACCTAACATCCTTTGCACTCTAATTGGATCAGGTTGTTATGGTAAGAACTACCAATAAATTAAAGTCAATATAACTTCCAACACATACAGAGTCTTATTATTTATCTTTTTTATGTTCAAACTTAAATAGATGTATTTAAAATATATATATTTAGTCCTTTTAATTTGTTTTCCAATTTCAACAGACATAGCCTTATATTTTGTGAAAAGATATCCTGAATTAGCTCTTACCAAAGATGAAGATGGGAATTATTTGCTTTGGTGGTTGGCAGCTGAAGCGCGTTCATTCTTTTTAAGCGTGAGTAATCTTGGGTTTCTAAAAAGATGGATCTATAAATGTAAGTATGTGGGGTTTTTTAGTGCATGTCTTCAGTTTCAATAGGAATTCTTTTTTTATATTTCTTCTTGTTCATTCAAGTTGTTCGCGTGGAAATCAAAATATCACCAGCTGATTTTGTAATGATAAATATGGAAGATTTACTCGACAGCACAGAAGGGTTTCCAGCAGCAGTCACCTCAATACAACCAAGAAGCTTTGCCACTCAAGGTTTGCAAATTTAATATTTAATATTTTAATTCTTTAGAACAACAGATTCTCACATTCGTTGGAAACTCCAACGCTCCAAGATTTAAAATCCTATACCTGATAAAGCATGCAAATTTTGAAATGGATCTTATTAACTAAAATTCTCCATAATAGTTGTTCTTATCCAAGTATATTAACCAAATCAATTAACAAGCATGCCTTTTTCTTTTGTACAGTACTTCGATGGTTCAAAAGATTACTCTGGAAAGCTATTGCACAACTGGGTAAGCAACCATTGATAATACACCACATATATAGTATATGTGAAAATTTGGTTGACCTCATGTCCTTGCAATCCACCAAATCCCACAATTCTAGAGAGAGACGACCCTGACTAGTTAAATTATCTTAGAGTTTTTTAAGGTGGAGACAGATTTTAGCTTACAAATTAAGTTAAAAAATAAACATGTGAGATAATAATGTATGTCCAAAGAGGACAAATATAATTGCAAGTTAGGTGAATATAATTAATCCAATATTAGGTCTTTTATTAAGTAATAACTAACATGTGATATGATTTTCACTTGCAGCACCCTCTATAAAAATGGTTCGAGATACGAAGTTGAAACATGAATGTGCAATTGAATTAATAAATCTTGTTTGCAAGCAACTTTCAAGCATGAGTTTTAAGCAAACCCTGCATTTTCTTCAACATCCACCTATCCTGAGGGGGGCCGTTGTAGTCGGGGTTGAAGAGATTGTAAGGACTCTTTTACAACATTTTCCAGATCTGATTAGCTATGACACAATATCTCAGCGAAACATATTTCAACTTGCTGTTGAATATCGACAAGAAAAGATAGTCAATATACTGAAAGAGATGTTCCCGACAATAACTAGAAATATGTGTGGACAACTAGTGGGATCAAAAGATACCACTTTACATCTGGTAGGACAGTTAGCCCCTGCTTTTAAAGAATATTCCATTTCTGGTGCCGCTTTACAATTGCAAAGTGAATTGCAATGGTTTAAGGTATTGAGATTATGTTAAATTAATTAAAACTACTCGTGTTTACCTATTAGCATTCAAAATTAACTCAGCTATAGTCTATTACAGTAATCTCTAGATGTCAACATCACACGTTAATTGATTTTTTAAATCTTTTATCTTATAAGAATATTGTTGATTACTAACGAATCCTAGCACACTTCATTTAATATTGATATTTATACATGCATAAAGATAGTACTTGGTGAGAGTTAATGATGGTATATATGATATTAGATTTTTTTTTTTTTTTGATACAATATATGATGTTAGATATTATGGTATCAATTAATTAGCATATCAAATATTGTGTTATATGATGTTATATATATTTACTTTTTTCATATTTTTTTGTAGGAGGTGGAGAAAATTACATTCCCTTTTCAAAGGGAAAATCTAAATGCGAACAGTGAAACAGCAAAAGCAGTTTTTAGAAGGCAACACAACGACTTGGCAAAGCAAGGAGAGAAATGGATGAAGGATACGGCCAATTCTTGCATGCTTGTTTCCACGCTCATTGCCACTGTACTGTTTGCTGCAGCTTTTACAATACCTGGAGGCAACGTAAATGATAAAGGAATTCCAATATTTTTACATACGAACGCATTCATTGTATTTGCCATTTCAGATGCACTTGGTATGTTTTCTTCTTTGACTTCCCTATTAATGTTCTTAGCTATCCTAACTGCACGATATGCGATTGAGGACTTCCTCGAATCATTGCCAAAGAAGTTAATTATAGGTCTCGGTTCTCTCTTCTTTGCCATAGCATCTATGATAATAGCTTTTGGAGCAACTTTAACTATTGTACTCATCGAGAGATTGCAGTGGGTTGCTGTGCCGATTACTTTATTAGCTTCTTTCCCTGTGGTGATATTTGTAATGCTACAACTTCCCTTGTTCATCCAAATAGTTCAGTCAACGCACGGATCAAGCATGTTTCGCCCTTGGCAATCAAGATATGTTGAATAACTTTGAATGTATCTGTTATTACTGTAATGATGATGAAAATCTGAAACTGGTTGATGAAATGTCTAAACTAAAATCACTCAAAAATGTGAGAATCCATTAATGGAGCATTGAGAGAACACTTTTATTAATGATTCTCTTACGTAAAATACTCTATACATCACAATAATGGTAATACAGAATATATACACAAGCTGGTACACAAAACACGCCTCTTGCATGCATTCCATAATCAGGAGATCTAACTAACTTGACAGCCAAGCTAGCTAAGCTAGCCAGCTCAGTATAATAAACTTCACAGCTGTGACGCCAAGTCAGCCTGTGTCCAAGTGTACAATTTCAGCTTGATCATTCATCAACTTGGGTTGAGGAATTCTATTGAGAACAAAATGCTGTATGTTGTGATGATCACATACTGTTGCAATTGCACCAGTTGGGGAAATAGTAGCTGTATCATTAGATTCTTTAGGAGCTTTATCACATGATCCCTTAACACCCTCCTGCAAGCTGAGCCTAGGGGACACACAAAGGTTCAGCTTGGAACGAAGGAAAACAAAATGAGTATGAGCCAAGGCCTTGGTAAATATATATGCTCATTGGAACTCAATAGAAACATACTGAATTTTCAGAAGACCAGCTGCGATTTTCTCCTGAACGAAATGCACATCAATTTCGATGTGCTTAGTGCGAGTATGGAAGATCGGATTCTGTTCTAATGAAGCAGCACTGGTGTTATCACACCATATGATAGGACAAGCAGATAATGTGATGCCAAGTTCATGAAACAAGGAGCTAAACCATAGAACCTCAAATGTAGCCTATGAAACTGCCATGTACTCTGCTGGATTTGGCAACAAGTTTTTGCTTCCTAGAGCTCCAAGAGATCAAGTTGTTGCCTAAGTAAACACACATCCCACTTGTAGAGCGTCGATCATCCAATGAAGAACCCCAATAAGCATTAGCATAAGCTGAAATGTGAAGGCTACCAGTAGAACTAAAAAACAAGCCAACTCTAGTAGCCCTCTTGAGATATCATAGAATTCTCTTGCAAGCAACCCAATGAACCTCAGTTGGAGCCGAGGGAAACTGACTTAACTTATTCACAGCAAAGGCTATGTCTGGCCTTTTGTGAGCCAGATATCGTATAGCCCCGTTGATGCTTCGAAAAAAGGGTTGGATAAAAAAAAGTAGCACCGTTGTGAAGTGACAAAACTATGCTGGGACAAAGAGGAGTTGGTAAGGCTTGGAATTTTGAAGATTTCTTTTAACCAATAGGTCTGCAAATGAATACCATCTGAGTTTTGAAATGCCTCAAACCCAATAAAATAATGCACTGGCCCCAGTACTTTGAGAGAAAATGGAGAGTGAAGTATGTTGATTGTTTGCTTGATAAGGGAGGGACTGCTGCTAGTTATAAGGATGTCATCCACATAAACAAGAAGGTAAATGACATGTTGAGTAGCTTTTTTGACAAACAATGAGACATCAGAAGTGGCATTGGTGAATCCCCAACTAAGTAAGGCTAATTTCAACTTGTGAAACCAAGCCCGTGGAGGCTGCTTGAGGCCATATAAAGTTTTGTTTAATTTGAAAACATGTTGAAGAAAAGAAGAGCTGATAAACCCTTCAGGTTGCTGCATAAATACCACATCATCAAGGTTTCCATTTAAGAAGGCGTTGTTGATGTCTACTTGTTGAATTTCCCATTGAAAACAAGCTGCCAAACTGAAGATAATCTTGATTGTAGAAGACTTGATTACCGGACTAAAGGTGTCAAAAGAAATCAACACCTTGGCTTTGATGGAAGTCTATTGTAACCAACCTAGCCTTGTATTTAAGAATGCTGCCATCTGCATTATCCTTTATTCAAAAGATCTATTTGTTGCCCATAATGTGCATGTCATTAGTGTAAGGAACCAAGGTCCAAGTGTTATTTAATATCAATGCATCATATTCAGACTTCATAGCTGCCAACCATTTAGAATTCTGCATAGCATCCTTGACTCTACTTGGTTCAACCTCTCTAAGAAAGCCAAAAGGTGACTGACACTCAGCAGAATAGGTTTTGGGTTTAAACACTCCCAATTTAGAACGAATGATCATAGGGTGAGTAAAGGTTTGAGCAGGCTTGATAGGTGCAGAACTTTGTGAAATAGATGCAGGATCAATTGGCATAGCAGTAAGTAAAGCAATATGCCAATCTGGTGAGGCATGCATAGATGAAATGTTGACAGGTAATGCTAATGAAGATATAGATGCAGAATCATATAAATGAGAGTTTAAATGTTGATCATAGGATTTGATGAGGATGTTACATCTTGTATAATAGATTTAGAAGAGGCAGTGATAGGAGCCACAAAATGAAGAATTAAAGTAGGAAGACTAGGAGTAACATATGATTTGGTAGATGAAGGCTGCAAAAAGAGAGATTGGAATAGGAAATCTAACTCATTGAAGAGAACATTCCTCGAAATGTAAACCTTCCCAGATGAGTGAAGACACCTATAACTTTTGTGATGGATACTATAACCGATGAAAACACATTTTGATGTGTGGAAACCAATCTTTTGTTTGGAGAAAGGTTTAAGATATGGGTAACAAGCACATCTAAAGGATTTGAGGTAGTGGTAGTTTGGTTTTTTATGATACAACACTTCAAAAGGAGACTTAAGTTTTAGTGTAGGTGTAGGTGTAGGTAGATTATTAATCAAGAGAGCAGCAGTTTGAAAAGCTTTTGCCCAAAATGTGAGGGGCATGTGAGCATGGCCCAAGAGTGTAAGACCGGTTTCCACAAGGTGGTAGTGTTTTCTTTAAACCACACCATTTTGTTGTTAAGAGTGAGGACAAGACAACCTAGCTTGGACACCAATTTTGGTGGCGTCAGACTTGAGTCTAAATGGAAATAGTTTTATTGGAAGGAAGATGAACATTGGTTTCTTATGGCATGGAAATAGTTTTAGTTATTATTAGCAGAGTCTCATTTGCAAGGATTGAGTTTTTATTTGACCGCTTTATTTTAATGCTAAACCTTGAAAACTTATTCGGAGTTTATCTTGATTTTTGTTTAGTAATTTATTTCATGAAATGTGTAACATCCCTAATTTCGCATAAATATGAAAAGTGTAGTTTAATTAATATGGAGTATTTGAATATGGTAATTATGATTTGAGGGGTGGAAAATGTAATTAAATGGACCAATTTGAACGGTCGAAAACAATGCACAAAGAAAAGGGTGAAAACTGGATAGTGTGCATCGTGACCAGCGTTCGCGATAGCCGCTCGCGTTGAAGGTGGCAAATTTTCACCAGTGAGCATCACGACCGAGCGACGCGACCACGGTTCGCGATATGCGGTCGCGATGGCCCAAAAAATTTTTTAAAAAAATATAGCGGTGGGATCAAATTGAAGCGGTGCCACTTAAACATAAGTGAGCAGAAGCTCACAAGCATAAACAAAATAGAGAACAGAGCAAACGGGAGAGAAAGAAGAGAGAAAAGAGGAGAGAGAAAGAAGAGAGAGAAAGAAGAAGAAGAAGAAGAAGAAGAGGAAGAAGAAAAGAGAAGGAGAAGAAGGAAAGGAGGAAGGAAAGGGTATCCAGGTTCGGTTTACACGAGTTTTCAAATTTTTTCGTTTTTGAGTTATTTGGATTATATTGATTATAGTTTATAGTTTGAAATTGATTTTGGAATGATTTGAATAGCGAATTCTCGAAATATAGTTTACATTCGAAATATTGATTGTGAATAATATTCTAAATTGATTTTAATACGTTTTGATGCTAATATTGTTATGGAAATATATTGTTGACAGTGATTTTATTAATATAATATTTGTGAAATGTATCGGAAAATGATTTTGGGGCATTTTGATTCGATATGGAATTATGAAATACGTTTGAATATATTTTTGGATTGATTTGATGTGATTATTGATTTAGAAATATATTCGTATATTTCCGTTATATGATATTTGATGAAATTGGAATTTCAAAAATATAGATATATCGATATGAACTGAGATTGAATAAGTTGAAAATTAAATTCGATGATTCTGAAAGAAATGAAATATGATGACATTGGATTTGAGAAAATGTTTTGCGAAATGGCTCTGATGTGTATAAACATAGATATGGATATAGGAGGTTGACATGTCAATTGGGTTTCTATCTGAACAGTACTGTGTCGATTTACTCTTATGCGCCACCTTTTGGATATACAGGCCTCATGTGCCGGTCCTAGGGTTCTGAATTCTGTCATGGGACATTTACAGCGGGTGATTCCGTTGGTGTTCCATTCTGATCTGATGTTCACGGGTTGTCCGTTTGCGTCCGATGCCGAATAACCCGTAATCCAGTCTGATAACTTATGTTTTTTATGTTAGGAGCCCAGTCTGAAAACTGATTTGTTATATGAAAGCATTTGAGAAATTATGAAGATTTTGTCTGTTGATTAATTTTGAATATGGTATTTATTAAGTATATGATTTGATTTGACATGAGCCCCATATATGATTTAATTAAATGTGATTTATATTTTTATCAAAAATAGGATATAATATATTTGTATATACAATTTTGTGTACATCCACTAAGTATTATGCTTAACATGTTGAGTTTTCTCACACGTAGGTAACAGAGGTTCCAAGGGAGATAAAGACAAAGAAGAGTAGAGACTGTAGGACCAGAGTCCGGAGTCACATCATTCCTACATATATTTTGGTAGTCCTTGTGTAATAAGTCTATATGTTTTGATACAGTATGCATATACAGAAACTGTTTGTATATATTTGAAGAACTTCCGCTGTGTAAATATTTTAATATATTTGAAGAACTTCCGCTGTGTAAATATTTTACTATATGTTTATGTTATTTGACTATTTATAAATTATATTTTGATAAATTGATTTAGCAAGTCGCACGTAATTTAGAAGGGTGCGCAAAAGTGATTTGAGATTTAGAAGTTGATTTTTATGAATTTTAATTGTAAATAGGTTTTGGAAAGTCAGAAAAACAGAGAAAACTCTGACAAGATTTTCGGAAATTTATTTAGACCACTTTCAAATGTTTTTAATATAGTTTTAAATTTTGGTTATATAAAAGTAAAAGTTAGATTTCGGTATATAGTAGCGCTCCCTGATTCAGTCCGAGTGGATTGGGTTAGGGGGTGTTACAAAAGGTTTTTAATCAATTTATATGTAAACTAGAGAATTTAGACAGAGTATCATCCTAGTTCGTTGTATATCGAATTTAAGGTGTTACACATGTAATATTTGCTTTAACAATAAAAGTCTAGAAGGTGAGGTGTGTGAGAGAATAATTAAGTGCCCTACATGAGAAATGTTAAAGTGCTCACGATTGCCAATAGCTACCTTTTCCTTACCATTGTAGTAAGAACGCACAGAAATCAGGTTGTTCAAGTTTGAAGTAATGTGATTTGTAGCACCTGAATCACCATACCATGTAAGATCTGAGATGGATTCGGTAGTGGCATAATTGCTGACAGATTGATAAAGATTGGCTTGTGATGGCTGATAAGTCTGAACAACTTGTTGCTGAGTATCTTCTTTAAGCTGTGTGTTTAAATTCTGAGGCTGAAAACTATGATCAAAACGATAATAGCCTTGGAGTGCTACGTGACCAGCCTTGTTACACACCTGACAGTGCAAATGTTGGTGATGAGGTTTGCCCCTGCCTCCTCTGTTTTACCATGAGAGCCACCATTTTCTCTTCTATTTCCTCTTCCATTTCCATTGTTATTATGGCCTCCTCACTGAGATTTTCCATATCCAGGACCTGATGCTTAGTGAGCTGATTGAAGAGCGGCTTCTAGAGTTGAGGAGGAGTTAATATGGTCAATATGTTGCTCAGGGAGCATCAAACGATATTGAACGTCTTGTAAACTCATGCAAGGTTACTAATGAGTAATTAGCACCACCATAGGGTCATATTCATGACCTATACCGCTGAGAACACTTGAACCACATCACTATCACTCACATCTTGATATGCAGCAACTAGTTCATCTTCAATACCTTGAACCTTGAGAATATACTCAGATATGGTCATATAACCTTTTTTTAAGGTTTTGAAGTTGTTGCCTCAACTGAAAAATACGAGTCATTGATTGTTGTGAGAACAATCGTTCGAATTTTAGCCAAAACTCTAGAAAGCTCTTGGATTTATGTACCTATCCCATGGTAATCTTGCTCATTGTGGACAATAACCATCAACAGTAGCGGATCTGATCAAATCCAAGCAAGATATGCCTCATTGATGGAAGGCTCAACAACAGAGTCACTAGTAGATTATGAGAGAATAAACTTACTAGGAAGTAGCTTCGAGACTGACATGAGATCCTCAAGCTTAAGAGCTCGGATTGCAGAGAGGATTTGAGCTTTCCAATAGATGTAGTTACTATTATCTAGCTTGTTGATGATATTGAAGTTCACCATCTTTGCAAGAGAAGGAAAATCCAGAGAAAAAGCTAATTGCATCCTGCTACCTTTGTTGTGAGTTCCTGAGATTGCTAGAAGTGACGAATGTAAAGAATCAGCAGCCATGACGTTAGTCGATTAGCTTGTTGAAGTATAAACTTGTTTTAGGCCCAAACTATGTGAAGGCCCGAACCATTATGAGAGCCCAAACCCAAGCCCAAATAAATTAGAGTCCTAGTCCATAAATAAGGTCCAAGCCCTCTATCTAGAATTCTCTAGGGTTTGGTAATTAGGCATAAAAATCATGTGGTCAATTGGAAGGTGTATGGTTATTATTTTGGATTAGTTTATTTGTATGGTCTAAAATTGTTTGTAAGTAGTATAAATACCCCCTCCCCATTTTGGTTTAGACATCAAGAAGAAGCAAAGCTTCTAAGTGAGTGAAGAAGAAGCAAAAGAGTGAATTAGTTCTTAAGTGAGAGTTTTCTTGTAATATTTGTTTTGAGTTTAAATCAAAGTTGTCTGAATGTTTTATTTCCAATAAAGTGGTATCAGAGTCGAGTTGGAAGGTGTGCCCTATAGCATATCAAAATCGAAGTTCTCGATGAGAGGAAGCTGATGCCGTAAAAATCGCCCCGATCGGAGTTCAAACAAGCCACCGCGGGCTGCCGAAAGTTTGCTGCCAGAGAGTGAGTTAACTCACCAAGTCCAAGCCGAGTCAGCCGAGTTGACCGAGCCACCAAGCCTTGTAACATCCCGAATTTCGGATAATTAATTTCCTATATGTGAAAATAAATTTTGTGATTTCCAGGTGGACCAGATGGAACGGTCCAAAAATGATGCAAGAAAAAGGAAAACTGAAGCAGAGAGCATCGCGACCTGGTCACCGAGACCACAGGTCGCGATGGCTTGCTCACGGTGGGAAATGAGATTTTTGGCAGTGAGCATTGCGACCAGTCACCGCGACCACAGCTCGCGATGAACTGCTCGCGATGAAAATGGCAAAATCTGGCAGTGAGCAACGCGACCACCAGCGCGACCAAGGTACCGCGAGGTGTGCTCGCAATGAAGGCGGTGCAAACGCTCCAGTGAATACCGCGACCTGGTGGCGCGACCACAGGTCGCGACGACGGTCGCGACAGCAGAAAAATATAAAAAAAAAAATTGGCTTCCGCGAGAAGCCACAAACAGCACAGAGGAGAGAAAAGAGAGGCAGAGAGCGAGAAAGAAAAGAAAGAAAAGAAAGAAGAAAGAAGAAAGAAGAGAAAGAAGAAGAAGAGAAAGAAGAAAGAAGAAAGAAGAGAAAGAAGAAGAAGAGGAAGAAGAAGAAGAAAAGAGGAAGGAAAGAGAAAAGGGAAGAATAGAAGGAAGAGAA
Organism: Xanthoceras sorbifolium; assembly: GCA_003430845.1. NCBI lineage: Eukaryota > Viridiplantae > Streptophyta > Magnoliopsida > Sapindales > Sapindaceae > Xanthoceras > Xanthoceras sorbifolium. Next base: position 3,493,648 of record CM010622.1, on the reverse strand, counting down.
AATGGGAAGGAAAAGGAAAAAGAAAATCGTGAAAACGCGATTCTTCGAAAAGAAACGGTATCCAGGTTGGTGTACACACGATTTCGAACTTATTTTGATAAAAAGTTTCGATTTAGTATGTTAAAAATATTGTTATGAATTTTATACATTCGTATTGATTTGTGAATATACTCGTATTGCATTTTGTTTATATATTGTATAGTGATTGTGCCTTATTTTATTATTGTGAAAAGTTGAATAAAATTTTGTGTTTCAAAACCCTAATTTCCAGTTGGTGTTTGATTTTCTCATTTATGGATTTTGATTTAAAATAGTTTTCGTCGATCTCTGAAACCAAAGAATCATTTTGTTATGAGTTTTAAAGGCCCTGATATATATATAGGGATATTTGGATATAGGAGATTGACATGTCAATTGGGTGAATTTATAGCAGTACTGCACCGTATTGTCTATGATCATTGATTACGGATACCATTTCTTCGTGAAATGGGAAACCGACTGTTTACCACGGATACCATTTCCTCGTGAAATGGGAAACCGACTGTGAGAATACCCGGATACCATTTCTTCGTGAAATGGGAAACCGACTGTTTATATAAGGATACCATTTCATAGGAAATGGGAAACCCGACTGTAAAACCCGTAATCCAGTCCTGTACACCCTGTTATGTGTATCACGGGCCAAATTTAGAATTTATGGGCAGAAAATGTCCGAAAATAAAGAAATGATATTGAACTGAATTCCATAAAGTTTTGACATATTGTATGTTTATAAAGTTTTAGAATTTGAGAAATGTTTGTTTTATACAGATATTTATATTTCTGAACAATTCTGTTTATAAGTTTTACTGTCCAATTACATTTCTGAATTTCTGATTTACGAGATATTGTTTTAGCTATACTGTTTTATATTATATTACCGTTTATTTTAAGTGTACACCCACTAGGCAGTTTTGCTTAGCGCGTTAGTTTTGTTTCTAACGCGTAGGTACCAGGGATCCCAAAGAAGCTAAAGACTGAAGAGAGAGAGATTTGCTGACAGAGTCCCAGAGTTATCACAGTTAGGTAGCTATATTGTTGTTATATGTATATATTCTGAAAGCATGCATATACGGAAGATTTGTAAATATATTTTGTAATTATGTCCTGTAATTAATTATTTTATGATTTCTGTCTTTTGTTATTAGAATGTTTGTAAATATTAAAGTCTGAATCGTTTTATTTTATAAACTGTGTTTGAAAGTCGCACTAAACGGCAGAGTGCGCAAATGTTTGAAATGATATTTGAAGTGTTTTTGTGTATTGTTGTGATTTGGGATTTTATTTGAAAAACAGGTTTTGGGAAATCCGAAAAACAAACGGAACTCTGCCGAATTTTTTTTGTAAAAAGTGTTATTTGATAGGCTCGCTCGAAAAATTTGTTTTCAACTTTCAACTTATTTGGATTTGCCAATGGTTTAAAAATTTATTCTATGGGCTCACAATGATTTTGGAATTTATAAAATGAATTTAGAAAGTTTTGAAAACCGGTAGCGCTCCCCGGGTCGATCCAGCAGGGTCGGGTCGGGGGGTGTTACAAGCCTGTTGACCGAGCCGCCAAGCCGTTGACTGTTGACCATGTTAGATTGACCGTTGACTTTGACTTTGACCATAAAAATTGATTTTTTTTGTCTGAGTCCATCTTAAGGTTTTTTGACGTTCTGAGTCCATCCGTGTAGTCAGAATTTCGAAATTCTCACCATATTGAGAATTATGGCTAATGGTATGGCGTCGTTTCAAGTTCCAACACTCAAGAACGAAAACTATGATAATTGGAGTATCAAGATAAAGGCTCTTCTTGGAGCACACAATGTCTGGGAGGTCGTAAAGAAAGGTTACACCAAACCAGAAGATGAGTCAACTCTATCGCAAACTCAAAAGGATAACTTAAAAGACTCAAGGAAAAGAGCCAAGAAGGCTCTCTATCTCATCTATCAAGTGTAACATCCCTAATTTCGAATAATTAATTTTGAATATGTGGATATAAAATTTATGATTTGAGGGGTGTAAAATGTAATTAAATGTATGTATATTTTTATGGTTTCCAGGTAGACCAGATGGAGCGGTCTAGAAATAACGCATGAAGAGAAGGGTGAAAACTGAACAGTGAGTACCGCGACCAGAGATGTGGATATAAAATTTATGATTTGAGGGGTGTAAAATGTAATTAAATGTATGTATATTTTTATGGTTTCCAGGTAGACCAGATGGAGCGGTCTAGAAATAACGCATGAAGAGAAGGGTGAAAACTGAGCAGTGAGTACCGCGACTAGAGATCGCAATGAGTCGCTCGCGGTGAAAAATGGTAATTTTTGGCAGTGAGCACCGTTACCAGGGATCGCTCTAACTAGCTCGCAGTGAAAAATGTGGATTTCGGGCAGTGAGCACCGCGACCAGTCACCGCGATCAGGGATCGCGCTGACTAGCTCACGGTGAAAATGTCAAATTGGGGCAGTGAGCAACGCGACCATGGTATCGCGATGGGTGATCGCGATGAAAGCGGTGGAATTGCTCCAGTGAGCAACGCGACCAGGTAGCGTGACAACAGGTCACGATGACGATCGCGATGACCGAAAGTCTATAAAAAAAATAAGAGGCGGTGGAAACAATCTAGAAAATAGAAAGAGAGAAAGAGAGACCGAGAGAGAGAGAGAGAGAGAGAGAGAGAGAGAGAGAGAGAGAAAGAAAGAAAAAGAAAAAGAAGAAGAAGAGGAAGAAGAGAAGAAGAAGAGAAGAGAAAGAAGAAGAAAAGGAAAGGAAAAGGAAAAGAGAAAAGAGGAGGAAAGAGAGGAAAGGAAAAAGGGGAAACCTAGTAGGAAAAAGGTGTAAAAACGGTATCCAGGTTGGTGTACACACATTTTTTTTAAAAAAAATTTTTATGTGTTTTGGTTTGAATTTGAGATTTTTGGTTAATTTAGTAAATATATGTTTATATTATTTTTCTATTTGAATAATTTCGATTTAATCGTATATTGAGTATTACGTTTTAATCGTATTTTGATTTGTTGAATATGTTAAAATAAATTGTTTCAGAATATCGAATGAACAAATCGTTGAATTTCCATGAAATTATGTATATTTGTTTTATTAATATCGATTAAATTGTTATATTAGTTGAGTTTAAATTCGATTTATGAATTACAGTTGTTATGTGAAATTATTGTATTGAAACGGCCCTAGGATACTTGGACATAAATACGGATATAGGAGGTTGGTATACCAGCTGGGTTCATTTAGTAGTACTGCACCGATATTGATATTGATGTGATATTATGTACCTCCCCATGGATTCGTCCAGGGATAGGGAGACACGTACCTCCTCAAGGATTCGTCCTGGGGTAAGGAGACACGTACCTTCCTAAGGGCTCGTTCCTGGGATAGGGAGATATGTACCTCTCTAGGTTCCGAACATTCGGTCCTAGGGTAGGGAGATACATACCACCCTAAGGATTCATCCTAGGGTTGGGAGTTATATTCGACAGATAGCCACTGAGGTCGAACGACCCATATTCCAATCCTGGATTATGTTGAGTATACCAAAGGGCCAGAATTGAGAATGATTTAACAAGAAATGATTTTAAATTAAAAATTCTTTAGTTTTCAGATTATAAACAGAATTAAGAAAAGTTTTGAAAATCCGGTAACGCTCCCTGGGTCGATCCAGACGGGTCGGGTCAGGGGGTGTTACATCAAGCGTTAGATGATGATGGTTTTGAGAAGATTTCGAGTGCAAGCTCCGCTAAGCAAGCGTGGGAGAAGTTGCAAATCTCTTACAAAGGAGTTGAAAAGGTAAAGAAGGTCCGTCTCCAAACATTAAGAGGTGAATTCGAATCCTTACACATGAAAGCATCTGAATCTATTTCAGATTATTTCTCAATAGTAGCATCTGTTTCTAATCAATTAAAAAGAAAGGGTGAAAAATTAGAAGATGTAAGAATAATAGAGAAGATATTTCGTTCATTAGATCCTAAATTTGATCATATTGTCATGACGATAGAAGAAACTAAAGACATGAAAGAAATGACGATCGAGCAACTCCAAGGATCATTGCAAACATATGAAGAAAAACATAAGAGGAAGCAAGGGATCAACGAGCAACTCCTCAAGATGAAACTGAAGGAGAAGGAAGAAAGTCAAGGCTATGAGAGAAGCCAGCGTGGACGAGGTAGAGGTCGAAGCCGAGGACGAGGTAAAGGCCGTGGTCATGGACGAGGTTGGAATTCTAATAGCAGCAACTCTAACAACTATAAGAAAGGTGAAAGCTCAACAAGAGGCTGTGGGAGAGGCAATTCAAACTCGAAGTACGATAAATCTCAAGTTCAATGCTATAATTGTCAGAAATTTAGGCATTATGCTTCGGAATGTAGAGCTCCCAACAGTAAGGTTGACGAAAGGTCCAATTATGTGGAAGTAAAGATCGAAGAGAAAAAGACAGTGCTACTAGCTTGCAGAAACAATGATGGAGACCTAGAAAATATTTGGTACCTCGACACCGATACAAGCAACCATATGTGTGGAAGAAGAAGTATGTTCGTAGAGTTAGATGAATCAATGGCTGACAATGTCTCTTTTGGAGATGATTCAAAAATATCAGTGAAAGGAAAAGGTAACATCCTTATCTGCGCTAAAGATGGTTGTCATCAATTAATCTCAAATGTCTATTATATGCCTAATATGACATGCAACATCTTAAGTATGGGTCAACTCTTAGAAAAATGCTATAATATTCATATGAAGGATCGTAGTCTTTCTATAAGAGGTGGCAAAGGAAATATAATAATCAAAGTAAAAATGTCAAAGAATAGATTATTTTCTTTGAACATTCAAAACGATGTTGCAAAGTGTCTGAAAGCTTGCTACAAAGATGAATCTTGGTTATGGCACCTTCGATTTGGGCATCTCAATTTTGGAAGCTTGGAGCTACTATCTAAGAAAGAAATGGTGAGAGGACTACCATGCATCAATCATTCTGACCAACTTTGTGAATGATGTTTACTCGGGAAGCAATTTAGAAATAGCTTTCCAAAAGAGTCAGACTCAAGAGCCAAGAAGCCACTCGAGCTAGTCCATACCGATGTGTACGGTCCGATCAAGCCAGGCTCTCTTGGTAACAGTAATTATTTATTTCTCTTCATTGATGATTTTTTAAGAAAAACATGGGTTTATTTCTTGAAGCATAAATCAGAAGTCTTTGGAGTATTCAAAAAGTTCAAAGCCGCTGTGGAGAAACAGAATGGTCATAAGATCAAGGTACTGAGATCTGATAGAGGAGGAGAATTCACATCCAAGGAATTCCTGGAGTTTTGTGAAGCGAATGGAATTATACGTCCTCTAACTGTTCCCAGATCCCCCTAACAAAATGGAGTTGCAGAAAGGAAGAACAAAACAATCCTGGATTTGGCGTGAAGCATGCTTAAAAGTAAGAGATTGCCCAAGGAGTTTTAGGCTGAAGCAGTGGCGTGTGCAGTCTATTTGTCCAATCGTTCTCCAACAAAAAGTGTGTGGGGAAAGATACCTCAAGAAGCATGGAGTGGTAGAAAGCCCGGCATCTCCCACCTAAGAGTTTTTAGAAGCATAGCTCATGTTCATGTACCAGATGAGAGAAGAACCAAGCTTGACGATAGAAGTGAGAGTTTCATCTTCATCGGCTATCCCGCTTATTCGAAAGGTTACAAGCTATACAACCCGAATAACAAAAAGTTTGTGATCAGCCGAGTTGTAATATTTGATGAATAAGGAGAATGGGATTTTGGATTGCATGTAGACGGCTTCAACTTCACTCCACAATTTGAAGAAACAGAGCAGACGCCAAAGGAGCAACTAGAAGAACCTCAATAAGAACCCACTACACCACCAGCATCACCAGCTTCAACAAATAATGAAAATTCACCACCATCATTTTTACAAGAAAGAGCAATGGAGCGAACAAGAGGTTTTCAAGATTTATACGAGGTAACTGAGAGATCTGATAATCTTACTCTTTTTTGCCTCTTTGCTGATTGTGAACCAATGAGTTTTGAAAAAGCTGCTCAAGAAAAGAAGTGGAGAGATGCGATGGATGAGGAAATCAAGGCCATTAATAAGAACAACACTTGGGAACTTGTTCCTCTTCCAAAGGGTCACAAGGCAATTAGTGTCAAATGGGTGTACAAAACAAAGCGAAATTCTAAGGGAGACATTGAAAGGCACAAGGCAAGGCTAGTTGCGAAGGGCTACAGTCAAAGAGCTGTAATAGACTATGATGAGGTATTTGCTCCAGTTGCTAGATTAGAAACTATAAGACTAATCATTTCTATGGCAGTGCAAAACAAGTGGAAGATACATCAAATGGATGTAAAGTCTACCTTCCTAAATGGAGTTCTTGAAAAAGATGTCTACATTCAGAAACCACTGGGTTACGAAGTCAAAGGCCAAGAAGACAAAGTTCTGAAGCTGAGAAGAGCTCTCTATGGGTTAAAGCAAGCACCAATGGCATGGAATAGCAGAATTGACAAGTACTTCCAACAAAATGGCTTCACCAAATGTCCATACGAACACGCCCTATATATCAAGATCATGAATGGAGATATTCTGGTAGTATGCTTGTACGTGGATGATTTGATTTTCACCGGCAATAACCTAAGCCTGATTGAAGAGTTCAAGAAAGCAATGGCCAAGGAATTTGATATGACTGACATCGGATTAATGGCGTACTATCTTGGTATTGAAGTCAAGCAAAAGGAAGAAGGCATCCTTATCTCCCAAGAAAATTATGCAAATGAGATACTCAATAGGTTCAAGATGGATTATTGTAAACCGATAAACACGCCAGCAGAATGTGGAGTCAAACTATCAAAGCATGATAAAAGTAAAAGCATAAATCCAATATTCTTCAAGAATTTAGTTGGAAGCTTACTCTATTTGACGTGCACAAAGCCAGATATTCTTTATGTTATTGGACTTGTGAGTCGATACATAGAGAATCCAATAACCACTCATTTCAAAGCCACTAAGAGAATCCTTCGTTACATTAAAGGTGCACTTGATTTTGGCTTGTTTTATTCAATTTCTAATGATTACAAACATGTGAGATATAGCGATAGTGATTGGGGTGGAGACATAGATGACAGGAAGAGCACCAGTGGGTTCGTGTTCTTCATGGGAAACACAGCTTTCACATGGATGTCAAAGAAGCAACCAATTGTCACCCTATCCACTTGTGAAACCGAATACATGGTTGCTACTTCGAACGTCTATCATGTAATATGGCTCAGAAATTTGCTGAAGGAATTGGGTTTGCCACAAGAAGAGCCAACTGAGATTTGTGTCGACAACAAGTCAGCCATTGCCTTAGCAAAGAATCCAGTGTTCCATGATTGAAGCAAGCATATTGATACTCGTTACCACTACATAAGGGAGTACATAGCGAAAATGGATGTGCAAATGGAGTACGTGAAGTCCGAAGATCAAATTGCAGATATTTTCACCAAGCCACTCAGGTTTGAAGATTTTTCGAGATTAAGAAGTTTGCTTGGCATGGTAAAACACGTTTAAAGGGAGTGTTGAAGTATAAACTTGTTTTAGGCCCAAACTATGTGAAGGCCCGAACCATTATGAGAGCCCAAACCCAAGCCCAAATAAATTAGTGTCCCAGTCCATAAATAAGGTCCAAGCCCTCTATCTAGAATTCTCTAGGGTTTGGTAATTAGGCATAAAAATTATGTGGTCAATTGGAAGGATGTAGAAGGATGAGGTGTATGGTTATTATTTTGGATTAGTTTATTTGTATGGTCTAAAATTGTTTGTAAGTAGTATAAATACCCCCTCCCCATTTTGGTTTAGACATCAAGAAGAAGCAAAGCTTCTAAGTGAGTGAAGAAGAAGTAAAAGAGTGAGTTAGTTCTTGAGTGAGAGTTTTCTTGTAATATTTGTTTTGAGTTTAAATAAAAATTGTTTGAGTGTTTTATTTCCAACATAGCTCTGATACCATGTGAGATTATAAGGTAACATTCGGTTGAAGAGAAGTGATTTGAGAATGACCACTTTAGAGCTCAAGAGAAGAGCCTCAATGGTGAAGAAGAGAAATTGTTCTTCATTGGATAAATTCACCGATCATGCAATGTGCATGACTTTACAAATATATAGTTTGAAGAGCTACAATAACTAACTCTAAGCAACTTTCCTAAAATCAAGGAGATCATGACAAGTGTACAAGTCTCTCCTTGATTTAAGGAAAGGTTGCCAAGTTAGCTCAACAACCTAAGAATTACATTCTAAGGTTGATCACTAATTCACCGAAATCTAGAGCTACATTGTAAGCTGATTTCTATGTTGAGTGATGATTGGAGTCTCGTTCACCATGCAGCTGTGTGCTAGCAGGTACAAGAGCAGCTCTCGAAGAGGCTGTGATAATAGGCTTGAGAACATTAGTAAGTTGCTCAGCTGAAGCTACCACTTCTGATGTACACCTGTTGATAAGAGCCTAGCTTAGGTAGCTTCGGCTGATTGTAAACAGAATTGATAAGCTATGTGTGATGAGCTGATACATTTTGTATCACAATATTAACTAATTAATATATAGAATTTAAGTAACATAATAAAAAAGCCGGATGTCATGGCCTTAGTATTTTCTAAGCCGACCGTACGGCACTTAACACACTTCCTCCGTCGAAGAGGTTAAGTCAGCCTTGATCCCCACGAGCTAGGCGAGTAACTTGCTAGCAAACTCAAGAAAGCTTGTAGGAAGAGAGAAGATGAGAGAGCACAAGTATTTAGAATGCTTGAATGCTAGAACTCTTGAATTCTTGGATGGTTTGTACAAATGAGGGGTGCCATCTAGTTATAGGCACCAAAGAATATTCTAGACACCTATCCATCTACCATGTTCTAGATTATTCTACTATGTACAAAGCTTTCCTACAATGTACATGTTTCTAGAGAATTCCAAGTCTTGAACATCCTACAAGTGTCCACAATATTCTAGAATGTCCCAAGAGCTAGACTTCTCTAGGAGTTTCTCCATCCTTCCAAGTTGCTCCACAAGATTCTCCATTTTTTCGGGTTGTTCCGGAAGGTTCTAGAAAGATCGTGACATTCTTCCCCACCTAATATGGTGACGTCCTCGTCGTAGTCTCCTTGTGGAACTTCTTGATTTGTTTCGAGAACTGCCATAAAGCCTCTTTCGGTTCCCAAGTAGCTTCACTCGTAGGAAGTCTCTTCCACTTGATTAGGTACTCGCTACTTCGAGGAACACCCCTTTTTCTCACGACTCGATCCGCTAGGATCTCCTCTACTTCTTTATCGTAGGAGGTTACCACGGCAGTTGGTGCCCTTGAAGACTCTCTTCGGCTAGGGTCTTCCGTGTCCGCATGATAGGGTTTCAAATGACTCACATGGAAGACTGGATGGATCTTAAGCCTCGGAGGTAATTCAACTTTGTAGGAAACTTTTCCTACCTTCTTCAGGATCGGAAAGGGTCCTTCGTACTTTCTTACCAAGCCTTTGTGCACCTTCCTGAAGGCCTTGAATTGTTGAGGCAGCAACTTGACAAGCACCAAGTCTCCTACTTGAAATTCCACTTGTCGCCTCTTCTTGTCTGCCCATTTCTTCATTTTTCACGCGGACTTGTCAAGATAGGATCGGGCTATATCGGCTTGTTCTTGCCAATCCTTGGCCAGCTTATACGATCCTGGACTCCTTTCCGTGTATCCTACCATTACCGTCTACGGAGTAAGGAGTTGTTGGCCCATCGCCAACTCGAAGGGACTATGATGGGTCGCCTCACTCCTTTGCAAATTGTAAGAGAATTGGGCTACATCCAGCAACTTTGCCCAATCTCGCTGGTTGGCACTCACAAAGTGCCTCAGGTATAGCTCTAACAAGGCATTCACCCTCTCTGTTTGCCCATCCGTTTGTGGGTGAAAGCTTGTAGAGAAATGCAACTTCGACCCTAGTAGGTTGAAAAGCTTGGTCCAGAATTTCCCTGTGAAGCGCGGGTCTCGATCGCTAATGATCGTTCTTGGCACACCCTAATACTTCACTACATTCCTTAAGAACAACCGAGCTGCCTGTTCCGTCGTGCAGTCCGTAGGGGCAGTAATGAAAGTTGCATATTTCGATAATCGATCGACCACCACCATGATCGATCTGCATCCGTCCGACTTGGGCAAGGCCGATATGAAGTCCATGGTGACACTTTCCCATGGTCTCTTGGGGATGGGTAATGGCTCTAACAATCCTCCCGGTGATTGCTGCTCATTGTTATCTTGCTGGCACACAAGACAAGTCTTCACATAGGCCTCGATGTCATCCCTCATATGCAGCCAATAGTAGGTTGCTTCGAACAAAGCCCTGGTCCTCTGTTGTCCTGGATGTCCTGCCCACTTTGTATCATGGCACTCCTTGATCAGATTCTTCCGCAGGTTTTCATATTTCGGGACATACAACCCACGGTGTAGAGTAAGTCATCCTGCACCCAAAACCGCTTGGTCTTCCCATCATTAGCAATCCTACGAGACTCTTACCTAGTGAGTCGCGTTGTAGTCCTTCCTTGATGAGATTAATGACTTCTCCCTGTGGTGCACTCCTCATAGTCGCAAGTTCCACCTTGTGACTTGATCGATCAATATTTGTTAAATATTTACGACCCTTAGACCTTATCTTTTGATTGTATTTTGAGTGAATTTTGCGCTTTTGATGTGTTTGTGGAGCATGCGCAGATTTTAGGTGTTTATATGGGTGTTGTACGAAAGATGGAAGTTTCTGGCTGAAACCATGCAATTCTGGATCAGGAAGCTTCACTAAATAAATCTTCACTACCATCGCGACCGAGCCCTCGCGAGCGTAGGTCTCGATGTTTTGCTCGCAGCGAGAGTGGCCAATTACTCCAGAGAGTGTCGCGACCGAGCCATCGCGAGCTTTGGTCGCGACAGCTCGATCGCGACGAGAGTGGCCAATTCTCCAGGGAGTGTGGCGACCGAGCCATCGCGAGCGTGCCTCGCTAGGATTTGCTCGCGGCGCGAGGAGTTGATCGCGACGATAGTGGCCAATTACTCCAGAGAGTGTCGCGACCGAGCCATCGCGAGCTTTGGTCGCGACACCTCGATCGCGACGATAGTGACAATTCATCCAGAGAGTGTCGCGACCGAGCCATCGCGAGCTTTGGTGGCGACAGCTCGATCGCGACGGCAGAAATCCTGACCTAAAGTCAGCACCTATAAATAGAACAGTTGAAAAACCTAAAAGGGGGATTTTTTCCAGCAGCACGAAAATAGCTTTGAAGGGGTCTAGAGCTCATCTCCTTCAACACTTGCTTGTCCTTGGGTGGCATCATAATGGGTTTCATCAATCTTTTCTCTCTTCTTGTTGTAGTATTGATTATTATGTTGAACTAATTTCCTAGTTATGTGGTCAATAGACCAAGATTGAGATTTAATGGAGTAATTGACTGAACATTTCTATGTATATATATTTAGAGATGTGTTGCTAGAGGATTTAATCTATTAGTACATAAATCTTATTGTTTGCATTACAAAAGTGTCTGCATGAATTTTGGTTTATTATTAATATGGAAATTATTATCTCTATGAGAAATCATTAGGGCATGAATGAGTTTAGTGATAGTCTAGCAATAATAGTTAAGTTGATTGAGCCACGAAAGTGCTAATTGACCTAAAGAAGTGCAACTATATTGGGTGTTTGATTGCATCACTTGATGACCATTGGGTGAAGTTATTGAATTCGAATCATCAATGCATGACAATAATTTGATGAGCCAATGTTAGAAAATACTTCTATGTTAAATATATATTAAGCTTCAATAAGTTGATTACACCAGTGACTCTCATGAAGGTTTCCATTCGACCGCGTAACACTTCCTCACATTTGAATACATTCCTTCGTTATTCATAGCCTTGTTGAATTTAATTTCACCAACATCATTCTAAAAATCATTGATTTCAATTTCTGAACTTTTACAACATCTTTAGTTAAGTATTGGTAACCACCTCTTCCTTGTGGATTCGACCCCGTACTCACGGGAATATATTACTTCGACACATCCTGCACTTGGGGTATTATTCCCACGCGTTTGAGCGTGTCAAGACTCAATGCATCTGCCACCAAATTGGCCTTCCCGGGTTTGTACTCGAGCGTGTAGTCGAACTCTGCCAGAAAGTCTTTCCATCTAGCTTGCTTTGGGCTTGGCTTCTTCTGCATCTAGAAGTAGCTAGTGGCAATGTTGTCAGTCCTGATGACAAAGTAAGAGCCGAGCAAATAGTGTCGCCAAGTGCGAAGGCAATGAACCACCGCTGTCATTTCCTTCTCTTGAACGGTATACCTTCGTTCCGTATCGTTCAGCTTGCAGCTCTCGAAGGCTATAGGATGCCCGTCTTGCATTAGAACTCCTCCAATGGCAAAGTTAGAAGCATCTGTTTGCACCTCATAAGGCTTGGAATGGTCCGGAAGACTTAATACCGGTTCTTCCGTTACTGCCTTCTTTAGTCCCTCAAAGGCTTCTTGGCATTTAATCAACCATTCCTATGCCTTGTTCTTCTTCAACAAGTCCGTGAGTGGAGCTGTCTTTGCCGAATACCCCTTTATGAATCTCCGATAATAGTTAACTAGGCCAAGGAATAACCGTAGTTCAGGCACCTTCGTAGGAGGATCCCATTCACAAATGGCTTTGATCTTTGCTTCGTCCATCATGAGCACACCATACTTGATCTTATGCCCCAAGAAGTACACCTCCGGTTAGGCAAAAGAACATTTCTCCTTCTTGACGTAGAGCTCATTTTCCCTTAGAACTTTGAAAACAGATTGTAGTTATCGAGCATGCTCCTCGAGGGTGTTACTATAGACCACGATGTCGTCCAAGTACATCACCACAAACCGATCCAGGTAAGGATGGAAGATCTTGTTCATAAGTATGCAAAACGTGGCCGGTGCGTTGGTGAGGCCGAATGGCATCACTAGGAACTCATAAGCACCGTAACGCGTTACACACATAGTCTTTGCCTTTTCGCCTTCCGCAATCCTCACTTGGTAATAACCCGACCTTAAATCAAGCTTTGTAAAATATCGAGCCCTACCAAGCTGATCAAACAAGTCAGCAATCAAAGGAATAGGGTACTTGTTCTTGATGGTCACTTTGTTCAAAGCCCGATAGTCGATGCACAATCGCATGGACCCGTCCTTCTTCCTTTGAAACAACACTGGTGCGCCATAAGGAGCTTTGGACGGTTGAATGTAGCCTGCATCCAAAAAGTCCTTCAATTGTTTCCTCAATTCCTCCAACTCTGGTGGTGCCATCCGATAAGGGGCCTTGGCAGGTGGTTTCGTTCCCGGCTCCAACTCAATCTGGTGATCCACCTCCCTCCTAGGTGGTAGTTTCTTGGGCAATTCCGTGGTCATGACGTCCTTGTACTCCTCAAGGACTTTCTTGATCTCCCTAGGTAGCTCCTCCGATGGAACTCCACCCTCATCATGCTTTACCGCGGCCAAGTATGTCACCTCTCCCTTCTTAAGGCCTTTCTTCACTTGCAAGGCTGAAAGATGAGGGGTCTTCGATCCGAATTTGGCGATAGCTGGAATGATGCAAGGAGTATCCTCTAATATAGCAATAGAACGTAGGAAGGGTAAAGGAACTACCTTGACTTGTTCGAGGAAGTCCATGCTAAGCACTACCTCAAAGTTGTCCATTGGCGCCATTGTCAGGTCTATCTTCCCATTCCAATTACCTATACTGGTGCTTACTCCTCGAGCCATGCCAATAAGTGGTCTCGCCTTAGAGTTCACCGCCTTTAACCATCCGGTCTCCTTTGACACTTTCAGTCCAAGTCTCCTTGCCTCCTCCTCCGAGACAAAGGAGTTTGTAGCTCCCGTATCGACCATGACGCGGGTAACTTACCCATTGATGTGTACGTCCAAGTACATCAGACCCTAACTCCCTCTGGTCTTTGGGGCTGCTGGTTGGGCTTTAATGGCGGTGAGCATGCGAAGAGAGCCCATGTGAGATTCCTTCATCTCCTTCTCGCGCTTATCTACCAACGCATTGATAGTCTTGCGCTTTGGACACTCTCTTGCCCAATGAGGACCGTCGCAAAGGAAACAGTTGGTCTTTGGCTTGAGGTCTTTCTTGCATTGACCTTCCTTCTGCTTACCCTTGTCTTTCCCACTCGGAGGCTTGTACGGACCTTTTCCCTTGTCTCCCCCACCTTTGCCGTGATTATCCTATGGTGGCTTCTTCTTGGGTGGTTCAGTCATTCGGTAATCAATTAGGGATTCCGCAATGGCTATAGCTTCAGTAAGATTTTGCACATTGTGGCGACGCAACTCTACTTCCGCCCAAGGTTGTAGGTTGTCCATGAAGTTGAACAACAACTCGTCGTCCGACATGTTTGGAACTTCGAGCATGAGACTAGAAAATTCCTTAACATAATCACTAATCGAACCCGTTTGCTTGAGCTTCTTCAAATTCTTCCGAGCAAGATATGCGGCATCTTCCGGATAGAATTGCTTCTTGAGCTCTTTCTTAAAATCATCCCAAGAATCAATAGTGCACATACCTCTTTGGATGTCGGCATGTCTCCTCCTCCACCATAGAGTGGCTGTATCGGCAAGGTATAAGGTTGCGGTCTGGATTTGCTCCTGATCATCCGTGATCCTGACGGCCTCAAAGTACCGCTCCATATGCCAAATGAAGTTGTCTCCTTGGCATCTCGTTTGCCATCAAACTCCTTCGGCTTAGGTATCTCCTTATTTGGAGCACCTTGGAAAGCTCCACCACTAACAGCTCTCTTGCATAAGCCCTAATCTCCCCGCATGTCTTCAAGAAGTGTTTCAAACTCCGCGAGCTTCCCCATTACCGTGTTTTCCAACCGCACTTGAAAGATCTTGTTCCCCTCTTGCGCCTCTCGCCCTAATGTAGTGCCAAATTGTATGTCTCCCTAGAGGTCCTCGATCTTTTCCTTAAGATCGCCGATGTCCCTCTCCATGCACTGCTCCAATACATCCAGCCGTTCCCTCGAATCTGCTAGGGCGAGCTCAATCCTAGCCAACCTTGACTCTAGGATTGAGGCAGCATCACGAGATTTGTCCTTCCTCGACCTGCTAGGGTTGGCATCCCTTCCACGACTTGGCTCTTGGATGACAACTTCTTCGACTCCTGCCATTATGCTATCTCTTCCTTGGTTGAGCAACCGAGCTCTGATACCACTTGTGACGGCCTTAGTATTTTTTAAGCCGACCGTGCGGTACTTAACATATTTCCTCCGTCGAAAAGGTTAAGTCAACCTTGATCCCCACGAGCTAGGCAAGTAACTTGCTAGCAAACTCAAGAAAGCTTGTAGGAAGAGAGAAGATGAGAGAGCACAAGTGTTTAGAATGCTTGAATGCTAGAACTCTTGAATTCTTGGATGGTTTGTACAAATGAGGGGTGCCATCTATTTATAGGCACCAAAGAATATTCTAGACACCTATCCATCTACCATGTTCTAGATTATTCTATTATGTACAAAGCTTTCCTACAATGTATATGATTCTAGAGAATTCTAAATCTTGAACATCCTACAAGTCTCCACAATATTCTAGAATGTCTCAAAAGCTAGACTTCTCTAGGAGTTTCTCCATCCTTCCAAGTTGCTCCACAAGATTCTCCATTTTTTCGGGTTGTTCCGAAAGGTCCTTGAAAGATCGTGACACGAAGCAGACTTTCGCTTTGCTTTTGTTTTAAACGCCCAGCTTCTTCACATGGCATTAACAACTGATCGTATTAATGAGATCTTATTAATGAGGTGAATGACAAATCGATAAACTAATACAAAAATACTGTATATTTATCAGTCAAGTCTTTTTTTATTTTTTATTTTTTATTTTTCGAAGTCATATATTCAGTCAACTTAGGTGCATGTGAATGACTAGGTGTTGCTTAATTTAAAATTAGATGCATGGGTTTAGCTAATTATTAATTTATTCAGATTATTAATTGTTTTTAGAGTTTTGTATATATAGTTAATTATATATTCATTCTTTAGATTAATGTAGGTTTAGTTGTTAGCTAATCGCATTTATTAGGTACATTTTGTCTTTTATGTTCAAAATCTTCATAAACTTATCTTTGTCATTATCGGTAGTGTTTATCAGCTCATAATCAAGCTGACAAGGGACTAGTCAACTTAGATGCGTCGGTTGGTTCAGTTTGATTCGATGTCAGTATAAATAAGATATTTAAAAAAAGTGAATAACTAATAAAAAATACTGTATATTTTTATTTTTAATTTTTCAAAATCATATATTTTTTGAACAAGTAATTAATAAAAATCATAATACTATTTAGATCAAATACTAATTAATATCTATTGAAATTCTATTGTCTAAATATTTTTATATGACTTGGAAAATAAAAAATAAAAAAGACTTGTCTATTAAAAAAGTTTTATTAGTTTATCGATTTGTCATTCACCTCACTAATATAATCAGTTGTTAATCCGATGTGAAGAGGCTGGTGGGCATTTAAAAACAAAAGCAAATCGAAAGTCAGCTTTGGTTTTTTTATTATGTCCTCAGAATTCTATAATATTAATTAATTAATATATATTAGCTGTTGTATTCATGATTCCTCATTGTGCTAATCGTATTGACTCAACAAATAAAAAAAAAAGAATAATTTGATTATAAATATCAATGGTTACCATAACGGATCATAGAGGTAAACGATTAATACATTCTCTCTGATTTTCCAGTGAAGCAAGTATATATCAAAATCACACCATGTCACAACTATCAGAGAATGGAGGTGTACAAACAAATGTTACTATCAACGGACTTCCTAGTGTTCTAGGAGGAAGTGCTCATCAACCGCAGTTGTCCGAAGCCCAAATTTCAGCTGAAAAACTCTGTAAGTAACCAAATTACTTAGGTGCATATAGCAGATCTACAATATCATCTACATTTTTATTTCATCTAGAAGTTGCATGTGGTAACTAGTAATGGTGAGTGATGATGAAATCACGATCGTTCGTGATGGTTCACAAGTTTGATGGAAACATGATGTGGAAGTCCGTACTCGAAAATAACTGTACAGTAGAATTGTGCATTCTTTATAGAGTAATCTAACAAGAAAAAGTATTTTTGATTGCACAGTGACAGGAGATCAACGTTTGAATTACTACCGTCTGAATTACTACCAACCATTGTTCAATGCTGCACAAAGAGGTGATTGGAAAAGTGCTAAGAGTTTCATCGACCGTGATCCAAATGCATTGACAGCTAGGATAACAGCAGTCAGTTCACGAACAGTATTTCATGTTGCAGCATTAAGTTGCCAATGGGGATTCGTCCTACAGCTTTTAGAACTTATTGTATCTCCAGAATCACTTGCAGTGCAAGATGTCCTTGGCAACACAGTTCTTCACTATGTTGCACAAGGCGGAAGCTTAAATACTGCTAAGGCATTGGTTAAAAAGAATTCTGATTTACTACAAATAGTCAACAAACGAGGAGATCTGCCACTTTTCTTTTCTATCTTTAGTGATAGTAAGGAGTTGATGTGGTATCTTACTTTGAAAACCAGAGTTGAGTCTTCTTCATTCCCTAAGATGCTTCGCAATCTAATCGGATCAGGTTGTCATGGTAAGAACTAATAATAACTTAAAGTCAATATAACTTCTAACAGATATAGTCTTATTATTTATCTTTTTAATTTATTTTCTAACTTCAACAGATATAGCCTTATATTTCGTCTAAAGAGATCCTGAATTAGCTCTCGCCAAAGATGAATTTGGGAATTCCTTACTTTCGTGGTTGACAGAAGGGCGTTCATTCTATTTTAGCGTGAGTAATCTTGGATTAATCTTTATAGCTAAAAACTTTTGACGATTAAATCTAATATAAAGTATAAATTGATAATTTTATATTTTTTTATTAAATTATTAAATTAAAATGATGCTTTTACCCTTTAACTTTTTAACCATTTTCATATTTTACAGTCTAATAAAAATTGATATACATTATAAAATTTTAATTTTTTTAAAAATACTGAAAAAAGATTAAATAAAATAATTAAATTTATTAAAAATAAATATAATTAAATTTATTAAAAATAAAAATAAAAATACTATAAACATTTGACCTATTTTTACATTTAAATAATTTAATCTTTTAAATAACTCAATAAGAAATTGTTATTTATTATAAAATTTATATTATTTTTAAAGTACTTAAAAATGATTAAATAAAAAATAAATATGATAAAATTTATTAAAAATTAAAAATATTTAAAAGTAACGTCATTTATTAAAATAAAAATAAAATTTAAAATTAAATACTTATAAAACTCCAAGTTTAACAAAAAAAAAATTAAAATGTTAAAAATATTATATATATATATATATATATTTTAGAGTATATTATATAGTATATATACATTATATATATATATATAATAATAGAATTACAACATATATACATGCATTTATTATTATATGATTTTTATATTATAAAATCAAAATATAATATATATATATATATATAAATTTATTTTGTGTGTGTGTGTGTGTGTGTGTGTGAGTTTTAAGAAATCATATTACTTTGAGTTTTAAGAAATCATATTACTTTTAATATGATTTCTTATATATATATAAATTTATTATATATATATGTGGGGGTATTAGATTACTAAATTTTGAGTTTTATAATTATTCAAAATTTATTTTATTTTTAAGAAATCATATTACGTTAATATGATTTCTTTTATATATATATATATATATATATATATATATATATATATATATATTTATTATATATATGTGGGTGGGTGGGGGAGAGAGGGGTACTAGATTACTAAATTTTGAGTTTTATAATTATTTAATCTTAAATTTTATTTTATTTTTAAGAAATCATATTACTTTTAAGATTTTTAAATTTTTTTATTTTTTTATTTTCAATAAATTTTATCATATTTATTTTATTATTTAATTATTATAAGTGTTTTTAAAAAAAATAAACTTTTATAACTTATATTAATATTTTATTGGACTATCGAAATAAATAAAGTTATTAAAAAATTAAAGGGTAAAGTATCATTCTAATTTAATAATTTAATAAAAATATAAAATGACCAGTTTATACTTTATATTAGATTTGACTGTCAAAATTTTAGTCATAGACATTAAATTAATGTATTTTAAAAAAGTTAGGGGTTATATGAGTTAAAATAATAAAATTATATCAAAAAATGATATTTTATATTACATTAGGGACCAATTGAGAATTATCCGAGATACTTCATTATAATTTAAGTAAAAATACAATCTCATTATAATATAATATCTTATTACAATTTGCCCACACATATATATATATATATATATATATTTCTCTTGTAATTAGAGCAGTTTTTCTCTCAAGCTCCATTAATGGACGTACTCCAAATTAAGCTTTAACAAGTGTGTCATTTTATCAATCAAACACATTCAGATTTTACAAAAATAACTTCTGTATTTCAAATCACGACATTTGAAGTCCAATCTGTACTTGATGCATGTTATAATTAAAATCCAATATTTCCTAAATATGCTTAGTAATTCCACGCATTCACACGCACCTAACTAGAAAAAGCTTTATCTAATCCCACTATAAATAAAGCCTCTAACCTAAAGGAATCTGTGCGCGCAATTGACTATTAAGTAAATACTTACTTTAAAAAAAAAAAAGAAAAAAAAAAGGACAAACAAAAAAATCAATATACAAAATGGCTACCTTTTTTTTTTTAAAAAAATATTTTCTTTTTGATAGTATATATTTATAATTTCAACGACTAAAGTTACATTATTCCACTTTCCACACGTGATTACTTTACACAGTCAAAAGAGACACAATTGTGTTGCGAATGAAATTAATTATTTAATTATTCTTTATCAATTACTCCATTCAAAAGATAGTAGAATTAATACACAGCCTGACAGGTCCTGGTTTCACTTTGACGCATAAACGCGGTGTTTCTTGGGTATTTGAAAAATCAACACGGTTTCGTGTTCTTGTGTGAAAGTGAAAATCTATTTTCATGTCAGCCTTGGCTACAAGACTTGGTTGAATTCTTGTAAGCTGAGTGAAGTCACTTTGTTCATCTTCCAGGTTATTTCCTCAAAATTCAGCACTTTGTTCTCACTTTCATGGTTGCAATAAATTTCAATTCATTATTTAAGAATTAAGATGTCTAACTTTTTTTTTTATAGTACAACAACTTGTAAACTGTTGCTGCAGAGGATATCAGGAAAGAAAAATCAGTTGAAGACTGCTATTCTAAGCATGGGAGCAGGTCCTTGGTATCCGAGGTAACAATATAATTTCGTGTACTTTTTATTTTCTTTATTTGTTTTTTTTTAATTTCAAATTCGGGTTTACAATGTCTCCCCCATGGCGGTTGGAGCTATAGGCTAGCTTGCATCTGAATGAAGATAAAATTCGGGTTTATAAATTTCGTTTGCGTTTTTTTTTTTAAAAGACTGAATAGAGATCTGAATTTTAGAAAACCTGCTGAATTAGTTTTGAGGAGGTTGATTTATATCCTCAATCTTCTTTTATATATATATATATATATATATATATATATATATATATATATATATATATATATATATATATCGAACCCTTCTGGGTTCTTCAAAAATTCCAAAAGAAATTTTTTTTTTTTTTTGGTAGAGTTCTAATCTCCAGATTGGATCTCCACCGTCCATCAGATTTGATGACTTTAATTTTTTATTTTTTAAAAAAAAATTAAAAAATTTATAATAATTTTTTTATTTAATAAAAAGAAAATATTGTTTGAGGGGTAGTTTGGTCATTTTAAGGGTAACAGTTGGTCAACCGTTAAATCTAACGGAAATCAACTAACGGTAGGGGGTGTCATTGTCAATAAATGATAAATGATAAAGTTGATTCTATGGCCAAAGGGGTGTGGGTGCAATTAGCTCTATATATATATATATATTTAGAAATCATGCATGTGTACTGATAATGGTGATGTCTATTTACAAGTAGCCTAGTGTTAGTGAATAGATAAATAAGTTCTTCGATCCTCTGTGAGAAAGCTGTTGTATCTTATCCAATATTTATTTTCTACTTCACCATTAACGTTTAGCATGCAAACTTACAGTGACAGTGACAATGAGGGATTAGATGCACAACCATCACATAAACGCAAGAAAAAAATGTTTGCTCGTCATAAAAAAGCAAGGCGAAATCGACACAAAACAAAAGGAGATTTACAAATAGAAGACGCGAATCAGCCAGAAGGAAGTGTTCTGAAAGATAAACTGGAAGTAGACCTGAAAAGGTTATTATATACCGCAGCACTTGAAGGCAACTGGGAAACCGCTGACAGAGTTATCAAGCAAAATGATGAACTATTAACAGCAGAGATTTCCATGTTATCCATGACGGCATTGCATATCGCGGCATTTTCTGGCCACTCCAAATTTGTAGAGAAGCTGATTGAACAGATGACTCCAGAAGAAGTTGCGGTGAAAGATTTCTCGGGAAATACAGCCCTCAACCATGCTGCCACAACTGGAAATCTAAATGTTGCCATTGCATTGTTAAGAACAAACTCTGGTTTGACAGATGTGCAAGGCAACCAAGGTTTCCTTCCTCTACTTACTGCTGTTGTTTATGGTGCTGATAAAGGGAAGGACATGGCCTGGTTCCTTGCTATGAGAACTAAAAATCCCTTTGTCAAAACTGAAACTACTTCAGACTGCCGTCTCCTTTTAGAACTAACGCACGCTGGCTTCCATGGTAAACATTAAGCACAAGCTTTACACAATTAAAGCTCTCATTGAACTTTATTGCTACAATCTCATATTTATTGCCTACACGGGATTGGATAACACTCCAAGTCCATGCATGTACCCATTTAGTTCCACCGATCATATGCATATTTTACACGTCTCAACTGCAACATTCATCTATTTTTGCAATATTTCTGAAATCTTATGAGTCTAATGTTTCCAATTCGAACAGATATAACATTACATCTACTCGGTCGCTTCCCGGAATTGGCTACTTATAGAGAAGATAAAAGTGGAAGAAATATACTCAGCATATTGGCAGTTAGACCAACAGACTTCCAGAGTGGAACTAAACTTAACTTTTGGGAAACATGGATCTACAAGTGTTAGCCCTCTCTCCCCTCATATTGTTACTTTTATTTAATTTAATTTGATTATTTCAATGACCAAATATCTTTACTGAGAATTGTTATTCTTTTGTTAAGTGGCACCCTCTAAGCAATTGAGTTCTGTGAGAGGTGATGTGGAAGATCCCCCTGAAGACACTGACAATTCAATCTCAAGAAGACGGCTAGCTAAAGGTTTGCAGTTCTGTATTATATTTCGATAACTGGTACTGTAATTACATTATACCTTGTAAACGCTTATCATGTACAGTTGGAAAACTTCAAAAAATGTGACTGACAAAACTTTGCCAAGTATATATTTACTTACATTAAAAATGTACACGTTCTTAATTATCTGTTTCAGCATGATAAGGTAGTTTAAAATTTTCTGCAGTGTGTAAATGGTTTAGAGAGCAAACCTGGAAGGTTGTCATGGCCCTAGGTATGCAACATTTCTCCTCAACAGAAAGCTATTATTTGTTTTACTGCTCTATATATATCTGTTTTCACATCCATTTAATTTTAATTTGCAGCTCCCTCTACTAGCAAAAGACTCCAAGATGCAAAGTTGAGACACAAATATGCTCTGGAATTGGTAACTTTTGTATGTGACAGAGCAAAGCATATGTCAAATGGGAAATTTGTCAAGTTCTTTGTGAATTCAGAGATCTTGAACATCGCCACAAGTTCGGGAATAGTTGAAATTGTTAAAATATGTCTTCAGCATTTCCCAGATCTGATTTGGCTTCGTAAAAGTTGGAAAACGGTACTTCATGTTGCTATTGAAAATCGGCGAGAATTGATTTTCAATCTCATATATAAGAGGAGTGCACTATGTAAGTTATTTGCTCGTGTGGGGGACAAAAAGGAATTAATAGGAGAATCGAGTCAGGGGAAGGGTTTGGAAATAGAAAACTATATCTTAACAGAGCAACAATTATCTGAAACCACCACGATTGCTGCTAATTTGGCATCTTCATCTCAATCATCATCTTCTCCTGGTAAAGCTCGACAATTGCAAGAAGTATCAGAAACCACCATGATGCATCTAGCGGCTAACTTGGCACCTTCATCTCAACTATTATCTGCTCCTGGTAAAGCTCTACAAATGCAAAGAGAGTTGCAATGGTTTAAGGTACCTATACTCGTTTTCTATTTCCTTTTTTTCGGACTTCTAATTTCAAGTTTAAGGTTTTGATTCAAATGGTTTCTCTAATGAACTCATCTTTTTGAGTTGAGTAGGGAACTTGAAATTTGATTAATTATTACTTAATAATTTCAAGTTTAAGGTTTTGATTCAAATGGTTTCTCTAACACTCTGCCTTTGTAGGAGGTGGAGAAACTTGCTCACCCTTCTGACAAGGAAAATAAAGACGATAATGGATATACACCTAGGGAACTATTCACCGAGCAGCACAAAGATTTGGTTAAGGAGGCAGAGAAATGGATGAAGGATACTTCAACTTCTTGCATGGTTGTGACTACCCTTATTGCTACAGTAGTGTTTGCTTCAGCTTTTACGATACCTGGAGGCAACAACAGCAATGGTTTTCCCATTTTCTTTGCAAAAACACCATTTATGGTGTTCATGATTTCAGATGCACTATCCCTTTTCTCAGCTTTGACTTCTGTTCTAATGTTTTTATCTATCCTGACTGCTCGCTATGCAGAAGAAGATTTCCTCAAGAAACTTCCTTTGAAATTATTGTTGGGCCTGGCTTTTCTCTTTTTCGCCATTGCCACTATGATGATAGCTTTTGTTGCAGCTATTTGGATCGTATTTCATGACAGATTTAAATGGGTTTCAATTCCGATCACCATACTGGCTTCTATCCCCGTAACTGTATTTTTATCTCTGCAACTTCCCTTATTTATCCAGATATACAAATCGACCTTCATCGGCATCTTTCGTCCAGAAAAACTTTGGTGTTTGACTGGAAGTGTCATATAATATAGAAGAAACTACAAATTGGAGTTGTAATGCTGGCCTTGACAATATATATAGTATGTTAGATCCTAATAGGTCCAATCGGAGGCAAAAACAATGATAATTTGTGATACAAGTTAAATTATATATGTTGTATAGCATGTTTTCATTTTGTTAGATAACATAAATTCTGTGTTGTTGAGTACTATATAGTTACTGAAATTTGCAAGCATGTCCTTTAACCCTTTTTTTTTATAATAAAGACTACTTCTATTACAAAAGATCAACAAAAAAAACTGGTTTGGGATAAACCAAGTTCTATCCTCCTCAGAGGAGAAGGCTCTCATGTCTTTTAACTTGATTGGTCTCACTTATAGGAGTTTGGTTTCCATTCATCTAAATGTGTCTTCATTGGATACCGTTCTAATCACAAAGGATACATGTAACACCCACCCGACCCGAATCCGCTCGGATCGAATCGGGGAGCGCTACCGTATACAGAAAACAAATTTCAATACAGGAAACTTTAAGTAATGATCCAAATAAATATTTAAAAATTATGGTCCAAAAAGATTTTCTGAAAACTTCGCCAGAATTTTCTCTGTTTTTCTGACTTTCCAAAATTTGTTTTCACAATTCATAAAATCCACACTTCTATAATCGCAAATTAAATTGCGCACCCTTCTATATCCGATGCGACTTACCAAAACAAATTATATTAAAATACTATTAAATATTCAACTTCAAAAACATTAAAATCCATAGGCCCAAATATTACAAAACACACATAAAACTAAATACTATTTCAAATATTTACAAAAACATTCTTGTCCATGCATGCCGATATAATACATATAAAACATCAAATATGTAGTGGGCTACCAAAAATGCAGGAGTGATGTGACTCTGATCACTATCCCAGTAGATTCTACTTTTTCTGATCCTTGTCCCCTTCAACAATTTTTTTACCTGCATGTGAGAAAACTCAACACGCTAAGCATATAGCTTAGTGGGTGTACAGAAAACTATATTTCCACTTACACTATAATATCATTTAAATCAATGTCAAAAATATACTGACAAATAAATAATCAATTTGGGGCTTAATTCAAATCAAATACGAGTCAAAGCAGATTTTCACATTAACAACAAGTCAAGTCAAATATTCGTAAATCACTTTTCAATATAAAATACGTTTCAAATTAAATAACATTTCGAATATACAAATCCATCGGAAAACTGAAACAAATAGCATACTGAAGCAATTATCAATAAATCCATCGGAAATCAGAATAAATATCTTATGAAAACATAATAATTCCAAATCAAATCATTTCTCAACTCAAATCATATACATATCATATCACATTTTTAATTTCATTTCGCGCTCCTGATATACTAAACATACTTTTCGGACTGGATTACGGGCTATACAGAACAGAGTTGGATACCAACGGGTGAGCCGCTGCATATCTCATATACATATCAGAGTTGGATACCAACGGGTGAGCCGCTGCGTATCCCAGATCAAATTTCCCAACCCGCAAGGGGTGGTACCTCTATCAACATATAAGCGTAGTACTACTCAGAGAACCCAATTGACATGTCAATCTCCTATATCCACATCTATGTCTACATATATCAGAGCCAAATCATTTTTCGAAAATCATATAATTCATTCCGAATGGAATCGTCAATTTAAATTCTGAAATCATATCCAAATCAGTATACACATTTCCGGAATTCGAATCGCATCAAAATACATATACAAGCAAATTACAAAATTGTTTCCGAAAATATTTTTGAATCCAGAAATCGCTTCAAATCACATTTAAAATCACGTGCAATTATATATCATAAATCCATAGTAAATCCAAATTCCACGAATAACTTTTCGAAACATATCACAAAATAATATATATATTTTAATATTATTCTCCGTAATATTACTATAATCAAAACATATCGAAAAATCAATTCAGAATATTTTTCGTAAACAATATTACGGATCCAGAATATTCCAAATACATATAATCCAAATCAGTAACAATATATATATATAATCAAAATCATTACTAATATATAATTACTTTTATTACCACAATATATATATATAATCTATATATATATATATATATATATATATATAACCAATATCATTATAAATAATATATATATATAACAATATATATATATATATATATATATAATCAAACTCATTATAAATAATATATATATATATATATATATATATTCGAAATTAATTTATTACAAACAATACATATACCAAATTATCCCAAAATCAATTTCAAACAGCAGATCATAATCCATATATCTCAAATAAATTAAAAATCAATATAATATAACAATTCCGAAAATTTCTGGAAAATCTGAAAAATACAAAAAAAAAAAAATACCACCAAACCTGAAATGCTATTCTGAACACAAAACTCTTCTGGACCCATATCAATTTCCTTCTCCTTCTTCTTCTTCTTCCTCTCTCCTCTCTCTCGGCCAAGCTCACTCTGTCTTCTTTCTTCTAACGCGAGCTCTGTTTTTTTTTTTTTTGTCTTTGCTAACTCTCTGTCTCAATCTCTTGTTTCTTGCTTTTGATTTTGAGATTACTATGCTTTAATGTGATGTGCCAATCAATTTCCTCTTTCTTTTTTTTTTTATAATAAGTTTTCATTGTGTGTAAACACTCACACACATACTCACATACATATACAAATATCTTCTTAATTACCATTTGCTCCCTTGAACTTCTTAAAATTCTACAATTGCACAAATTTACTTTTAATCACTTTTCATCTCAACAATTATTCCAAAAATATTCCACATCTAACCAATTACCAAATTGACTTCACCAATATTCAATTGGATTCATTATCATCCAAATGCACCATAAAAATAATATACTTTTCATAATTACGAAAAATTAGGGGCGTTACAATACAAATGCTTGCACTCTTCTAGAAAAGTCTATCTCTCACAAAATGTGATCTTTAATTAGTTAAATTTTCCATTCAAAACAATGTTTAGTTCCTCTACTTCCTCTCACAATCCTAGTCTTCCAGTTTCTAAGTTTCCATTCCGTTTCACCTATGTCTTCCACTCCTGTTGTGCCATCCTCACATGCCTCTAGTCCTATTTTACATGAGCATCTTATTACTTCACTTGTGCGTGAATCTACCAGCATATCTCCATTACAAAAAAAACAGAATCTGCATCTCATACTTCCTTACCATAATGGCATACCACTTTGCATGCCACTGTTAAGCATCAGTCCTGTAATACTTCCAAATCTATACATCAATGGTCACAATATCAAAGCTAGGCCCAAAACATATTTAGCTTTGTGTCAATCTCATATCAGCTTTGTTTATGATAATCAGGCTTTTTCGACCCAAATGTAGGCAAGGTGAGAAAGATCCACCCGTAATTAAGTGGATGGCTCCGGCAAGGGGTACGCAAACCCATTTAGTTAGTTCGGAACATGTATGCATTAATTTATGAAACCGAATAAGGCCTTATTCTTAGGCAGGCTCTAAAGGCCTGTTTCATAAACTAAAGGCTGGTCTACTTGGTTCGGGTTTTTCTAATGCTACTTCTAATGTTTCCTTGTTTATCAATAATCTTGACAATCATGTGATATGTTTACTTGTCTACATAGATGATATATTGATTATGAGTAGCAGCCTTTCCTTGATCCAATAAACCATCAGCATTCTGCATTCAACATTTGTCTTTAAGGTGTTGGGTCAAGGAATGAGATTGTGCCAGAGAAACATAAGTAAAAACTTTCAGTGGGCACTTTTTTAAATACTCGACTCATCCGGAGAAAGGACAATCAACTCTTTTGGCCCAAATGTAGGCGAGGTGGGAAAAGTTCACCCAGCTGTGAATAAGTGGATGGGTTTTATTACAGAAAAGACTTTGAAAACCCTAATAACTCATATGACTTGTAGAAATAATAAAATAAAAAAATGACTTGACTTAATATAATCAATTGTGATTCACCCCACTAATATTTATGATTTGTTGACGCGAGAAAATGGTTTTGTACTAACACATAAAGTTGTTTCGAAGTAATCTTTAAATAGATCACGAGCAAAGGTCTTGCGAAGGTGTTTGACCTTCGAAGACAGTAGGTTTACCAGAATGTAGATACATTAGAATCAGTAGCGAAGATCCTGCGAAGATACTTACCTTCGAAAATAGTAGGCTTACCAGTGATTATGGACCTCAGGATCAGTATCAAAGGTCTTGCGAAGTGCTAACCTTCAAAGACAATATGCTCACCAGTGTGTATGGACCTTAGTTGGCTTATTTGACACATTTTCCAGTGTGTATGGACCTTAGAATCATTAGCAAAGATCTTGCGAAGGTACTAACCTTTGAAGACAGTAGGCTCACCAATGTGTATGGACCTTAGCTTGCTTGTTTAACACTTTTTCCAGAAGAAAAACAAAGAATGAGAGGTCAGGAGTCACCGGTGTTCCACCTGCGAAAACCCTCTGACGCTCAAAACAAAAGAGAGTTCTAAGGTAGAATTTTGTAACACTGAGATGAGATAGGTTTAGAAATGGTCAATGGAAGGCTTATGTAGCACCCCCCGACCCGATCCGGCCGGACCGATCCGGGGCGCGCTACTCGGACTTTCACAACTTTTCCAAAACTTCATTTTTCATTTTAAAATCAGTGTGAGCCCATAAAACATTTTAAACTTTTTAAGAAAATTCGGCAGAGTGCCGTTTGTTTTTCGGACTTTCCAAAACCTGTTTTCTTTACACAATCAATTCAACACCAATTTCAATAACACTTCAATAACAATTTCAAACAATTGCGCACTCTGCCGTTTAGTGCGACTTATTAATCACAATTTATAAAATAAAACAAAACAGACTTTACTATTTAATAATAAAATACAGTAATCATAAAATAATTAATTACAAAACGTTTTACAAAACTTATTTACATATTCCCTGTATATGCATGCTTTCAGAATATCTACACATAACAAAAGTATAGCTACCCAACTGTACAATCCTGTGACTCGGTCTGCAATTCTTCCAGTTCTTCAGTCTTTACCTTCGTCCGGATTCCTGGTACCTACGCGTTAGACACAAAACTAACGCGCTAAGCATAAAGCTTAGTGGGTGTACTAAAATCTCAATATGGAAACATATATAACTTTTAATAATAACAATTCACAATATATATATCAATTCAAATCATGTTCAAAACAATTAAATTGCAGAATCAAGTATATAATAATTTCAAGCACTTGAACTTCAATAATGAGGTCAATATATAATTTTCGATCAATAAAAACATTCAATACACTTTTCAATTCCAATCAATTCTGGCCCGCTAGAATACTAAACATATACGGATTGGAATATGGGTCAAGCTCCCAACCCCCAGAACGAATTCTGAGGAGGTACGTGTCTCCCAACTCTAGGACCGTGGGTACGGAACCTAGAGAGGTACATAGCTCCCTATCCCAGGAACGAATCCTTGGGAAGGTACATTAACTCCCAACCCCCAGGACGAATCCTGAGGAGGTACGTATCTCCCAACCTCTGGACGAATCCAAGAGGAGGTACATCAATATCATCAATATCAATCAATCAATATCGGCGCAGTACTGCTCAATAAAACCCAGCTGGTATACCAACCTCCTATATCCACTTCTATGTCTACGTATCCTAGGGCCGTTTCAATAAACTATTTTCACAATAATCACAATATAGTACAAATCATGAACAATAGTCATGCGAGCAATATTTTTCACAAATTACAACAGTCGAAATGTTCGAAAACGAAATTTGAAATACAATCTATCACAAATCAGTCCAAAATCAACAATAATCGTACAAAATATAAATCATGTAGTATTTACGAAATCGACAAAATCGAAAGAAAATCAAGATGCGATCTAATATAAAAGTATTCCAAAATCGACAATAGATGTAGCAAGTACATATAAATAAACACTTTACTTACGGAAAATCGATAACGAAAACTTTGAACGAAATCGAAAACAAACACGGAAACGAAATCGAAAACGAAAACGAAAACACTAACGAAAGTCTTTGCGTAACGATTTCGAAAACAAACGTACACCTACCTGGAAATCCGAGTTTTTCGTTCGAGAATCGCGGTTCCACGATTTCGTTTTTCCTTTTCCTTTCTCCTACACTTACTTTCTCTCTTTTCTCTTTCTTTCCTCTTCTTCTTCTCCTTCTTCTTCTTCTTCTTCTTCTTCTTCTTCTTCTTTTTCTCGCTCTTCTCTCTCTCTCTCTGTTCTGTGATCATTTCTGGCTTCTGCGAGAAGCTTCTCTTTTTTTTATATTTTTTTTCGCCATCGCGACCGCCGTCGCGACCTGTGGTCGCGACACCAGGTCGCGATGCTCACTGGAGTGCGCGCACTGCCTTCGTCGCGAGCGAGCCTTGGTCGCGAGAATGGTCGCGTTGCTCTCTGCCTGTTTTTGACAATTTCATCGCGAGCAGTCCATCGCGACCTGTGGTCGCGGTGGCTGGTCGCGTTGCTCACTGCCAGGTTTTGCCATTTTCATCGCGAGCAAGCCATCGCGACCTGTGGTCGCGGTGACTGGTCGCAGTACTCACTGCCAGATTTTGCGTTTTTCACCGCGAGCGAGCTGTCGCGACCTGTGGTCGAGGTGACCAGGTCGCGATGCTCTCTGGTCCAGTTTTCCAATTTTTCATTTTTTTTCACTATTCAATCCGGTCCGCTGGAAATCATAAAATAACCATACATTTAATTACATTTTCACCCCCTCAAATAGTAAAATTTTATTTTCACATATTTCATATATATCAAAAATTTATTACCCGAAATCCGGGATGTTACAGCTTAGATCCCAGTAATTTTAGAAGAATACCACCGAGGTTCTCCTCTGCATACTAGGGCTTTCTAGACCAGAAATTTGTTACCTTTGATGAAGCTTAGTATGATTTATATAGACTTTCAGCCCCTAGTTCTTATGGCTCCACGGCACTCCCCTTGGTCAATGTATCTTTTCAGATTGCTTAACCTGGTACATTGATCTTTTATCTGCAATCTTATCACCTTTTGTGACACGTGTCAAGTTCTCCTTTGGTCATGGAGGATTTCGTCTGTGCTCCCTCCAAAGGTCTCATTTTGATTGTTACGTACAACCAGGTCCGTACAGCCTATATCCAGAGGTGAAAGGTCGTTTTATATGCAGATCTGCAACTAAAGGTGTATGGTTGCCATCTGCTAAGTACTGCAGTCCAAGGGTATAGGTTGCAGCTTGTTCTGATCTGGGTCAAAGATGTCAAGTCATTGTTTCAGCAGGCTTTTACAGCTACACCTGTTTTGATGCTTTCATGGGTTTCAACTCACCATTGATTGTTTCTAGTTTCTTCCTTTCTTCACCCGAGGAGGTGGTTTGGCAGCAAATGAGGGGTTATTCATTGAACCTTAGTTACCTTCGGTGAATTGCGTGCTAAGGTCATCACCTGGGTCTGGGAAGTGACTTCCCCCTTTGGTCCTAACCTTTCTAGTTTTTCCATTGATTCTCTTTGGTCACGATTTTACCACTTGTCATCATTTTATTATTTTTTATGCCTTGTCACCACATCTAATAATCAACATGCACCTAAGTTGACTGAATATATGACTTAGAAAAATAAAAAAATGACTTAACTGAGTATAAGTATTTTTTTTATTAGTTTATCGATTTGTGATTCACCCTACTAATATATATTTTTATTAGTTTACCATAATATATCACACAGGTAAATGATTAACAAATTCTCTCTAATTTTCGAGTGAAACATCTAATGTCAAAATCACCACCATGTTACAACTGTCAGAGATTGGATGACGTGTACGAACAAATCAGTGCACCTGCACTTAGTTCAATGTGAAAGAACTGATTACAAAAACACCTGAAAAACTCTCATATTGTTTTTATCTCTGTGTATATTGTTTGCTAATCTTTCTTCTGATCTCACTAGTGTTTCTCTTTTTTCTCTCACCGTATTTTGCCACTATATAAAACCCTAATATTACATGGCTATTTATATAAAAAAAAACTAGGACAAAACCAACCTAAAAAAGACTTTTTAAACTGATCAGGTTTCAGATTCAAAACAAGAGTCTAATACAAAATAGGAAACTCGAACTATCGCATGCAAGTTGCGCGCGCGACCTGTGGGTTGCGCAATCAAGATCACGCGACTTATTGATCGCGTCTGCTTGCGCCCGAGCACGACCTTTGCACGACCTATGGGTCGCGCGCCAGGTTACGGCGCCCACTGCATTTTCTTCTCTGGCTGGCATGAGGTTGGCGGCGCTTTCTACTGTGAACTTTTCCTTGCTATAGGCTATGGCATACTCTCTATCACAAAACTCTGCTGAATTGCAAAACAGCTCCACTCTTGATTCAAGCTTAAGAAAACCCAACAGTAATATTTGTAACGTTGCAACTTCCCTTGTTCGTCCAAATGGTTCAATCAACTTACGAATCAAGCTTGTTTCGCCCTTGGCCATCAAGATGTTTAATAACTTTGAAAGCCTATTATTCGAAGTATACGGCTTTCTTTTATTCTGTTGTATATATTTTGAATTCCTAATATTAATATGTAAAATCTTGAAAGCTCACTTGAAGCTTATTATGTACATGAGCAATTTTTTACGCTTTCCTACAATCAATTTTTCAAATTTCTAAATATCTTGAATTGCATAAATGCAATCTATTATTACACTTAAATGAATGTTGTGTCTTCTTACACTATGATAGTTTACAAACAAATCACTATAGAAAAGACGTAAACGTCTGCACTAGAGAATAACCATTTGCATAAGATTTGTAATCTAAACATTCAAGTTACTTAACATTAAAGATAAAGATGATAAAAACGTTTGCTGAGCGTTTAGCCACCCTTTGCACCAAGACATGGAAAAAATGAAGAATGGAAGGCATTAAATCGCAAGACATGTTGGAAGATGCCAATATATATTAACTAATTAATATATAGAATTATAAGTAACATAATTAAAAAGCCGAAGCTGACTGTCGCTTTGCTTTTGTTCTAAATGCGCACCAGCTTCTTCACATGGGATTAACAACTGATCGTATTAATGAGATCGTATTAATAATGAGGTGAATGACAAACCGATAAACTAATAGAAAAATTTTAATTAAAAAATACTGTATATTAAGTCGAGCCTTTTTTTATTTTTTATTTTTCGAAGTCAAATATTCGGTCAACTTAGGTGCATGTGAATGAGTAGGTGTTGCTTAATTTAAAATTAGATGCATGGGTTTAGTTGTTAATTAGGTGCTTATTTGCTAATTGCTCGCTGTTTAGGGAGCTAGTCCATCAGCTCATAATCAAGGGTGACAAGCAAGTCCCTAATCATGTACAAATAGAAGTGAAGACAACTTAGGTGCATCGTGGTTTGGTTCGATTTTAGTATACACCGATGAAAAATCTACAGTTGGTCAGTATTTAAAAAAAGTAAATGACTAATAAAGAAATACTGTATATATATTCAGTCAAGTCTTTTTTTTTTTGTTTTTATTTTTCGAAGTCATATATTTTTTGAACTACTAATTAATAATAATCAATACTTGTTTTATTATAAAAGTTTTATTAGTTTATCGATTTGTTCATAATTCACCTCACTAATATAATCAGCTGTTAAAACGGTGTGAAGAGGCTGGTGGGCATTCAAAAACAAAAGCAAATCGAAAGTCTGGCTTTGGTTTTTTTATTATGTCCTTAGAATTCTATATATTAATTAATTAATAAATGTAAAACTCTCAAGCTAGGTTTAACAAGAACAAAAAACACAGCTTGAAGAGAGCTGAAATCTCAGAGAGAAAACAGAGAAGAAAATTAACAGATTCTGGAACATGAGAAAAATGATGAATAGTATTTGTGTTTTTTTATTAAACACGTTCTAATTACAACAGTATATATACATTTACATAGCAACCGTTGATCTCAAAAACATAAAGGGATCACAGCCCTTGAATAATACAAATCTTCGATCCTGGTGAAAACAAATCTAAGCACCTGATTGGATAATAAATCAATGCTAACAATATTAACAGTAAAATAAAAGCACAGCAACTCATGACATCTTAACAATATATATTATCAACAAATAAAAAAAAGAATAATTTGATTATAAATATCAACGGTTACCAGGATCATAGAGGTAAACCATTAATACATTCTCTCTGATTTTCTAGTGAAGCATCTAGTATATATCAAAATCACACCATGTCACAACTATCAGAGAGTGGAGGTGTACAAACAAATGTCACTATCAACGGACTTCCCAGTAGTCTAGGAGGAAGTGCTCATCAACCACAGTTGTCCGAAGCCCAAATTTCAGCTGAAAAATTCTGTAAGTAGCCCTATTACTTAGATGCATATAGCAGATCTACAATATCCTCTGCGCGGTGTGTGTGTGTGTGTTTGACATCTACATTTTTATTTCATCTAGAAGTTGCATGTGATAACTAGTAATGGTGAGTGATGGTGAAATCACGAGCGCTCATGATGGTTCTCAGGTAAATTAATTTTGATGGAAACATGATGTGGATGTTCGTACTCAAAAATAACTGTACAGTAGAATTGTGCATTCTTTATAAAGTAGTCTAACAAGAAAAAGTATTTTTTATTGCACAGCGACAGGAGAGCGTCTGAATTACTACCAACCATTGTCAATGCTGAACAAAGAGGTGATTGGAAAAGTGCTAAGAGTTTCATCGACCATGATCCAAATGCATTGACAGCTAGAATAACAGCAGTCAGTTCACGAACAGTGTTTCATGTTGCAGCATTAAGTTGCCAATGGGGATTGGTCCTAAAGCTTTTGGAACTTATTGTATCTCCACAATCACTTGCTGTGCAAGATGTCCTTGGCAACACAGTTCTTCACTATGTTGCACAAGGTGGAAGCTTAAATACTTGTAAGGCATTGGTCAAAAAGAATTCTGATTTACTACAAATAGTCAACAAACATGGAGATCTGCCACTTTTCTTTTCTATCTTTAGTGATAGTTAGAGTTAGTTATGGGACAAAGGAGTGTGCCCCCCACAAGGCTAAGAGGAAACTGCAAAGGAAGAAGCAGGTCATGAATCGAAAGCAAAAGACCATACGCAAGGCTACACATGGCAAGCTGTGAAGAAAGTGTCTGTCTCCAGGAGGCTATAAATATCCATATAAACTCATTTGAAAATATTGGCTACTTCTTTTTACTCTCTTTATATTTTAGTTCAAATGAGAGAATCAATAGACTGATTTATCTATACTAACTTAGGTGTCGGAGCGTGGTAGTCGGGCTACTACCGGCCAGCCACCACCCTTATAATCCTAAGCTTTTACCTGTTCTTGCATATCTCTTCCAGAAGAACCCTCCAGAAGCTAAATCAAGAGAAGTAGCATAAACACTCACAAACAGATTCTTTTTATGGATTCCAGTTTTATTTACATTGATTATTGAATATTATGATTAATCTCAGTATTAGTGACTAAGACATATATTTGCTTTTCCTTGAACGTTTATGGAAACTTTTTACTTAGAGATATATCCTGGATGTTTTCTCCAGGAGATGTTTTAATGTATTCTTCTCTTTACTTGTTGACTTTGAATTCTTTGTGATATTTGGGGTTAACACTCATGACAGTAAATCACGATTTTTGTTTCTGGTGAGCAATCAGCACCACCACATGGTCATATTCATAACCTACACTGCTTATGAGAACACTTAGAACCAAATCACTATCACTCACATCTTGACCTGCAGTAGCTAGTTCATCTCCAATACCTTGAACCTTGAGAATATACTCAGACATGGTCATAGAACCTTTTTTTTTTTGTTTTCAGGTTTTGAAGTCGTTGCCTCAACTGAAAAATACGAGCCATTGATTGTTATAAGAACAATAGATCGAGTTTTCACCAAAACTCTAGAGAGCTCTTAGATCTATGTACCTGTCCCGTGATACTCTTGCTCACTGTGGATAATAACCAGCACAATAGTAGCTGATCTGATCGAATCCAAGCAAGATATGCCTCATTGATAGAAGGCTCAACAACAGAGTCACTAGTATATATATTATGAGAGAAGAAACTTACTAGGAGATAGCGTCAAGACTGATATGAGATCCTCAAGCTCAAGAGCTCAGATTGCAGAGAGGATTTGAGCTTTCCAATAGATATAGTTACTATTGTCCAGCTTGTTGATGATATTGAAGTTCAACGTCTTCGCAAGAGAAGGAAAATCCAGAGAAGAAGCCGATTGCATCCTACTACCTTTGTTATGAGTTATTGAGATTGCTGGAAGTGACGAATGTAAAATCTGTTGGATTTTGTTGGCTCGAATAGTGTGGGCTCAAAACAGTATTTGGCTGACCCAATATGAATAGTGAACATTGTTGAGAGTGAACATTGTCTATAAACAGTACCGTATATGCATGAATAGTACCGTAATAGTAACTAGAAATTTCCTTTATAAACCCCCTTTCCCTTCATTTGTAAATCATCTAAGCAATTTGAGAATTCTTCAAGGTGAGAGAATTCATTTGAGAGATAGTGAGCTTGTGATCTTTAGAGCCATTAGGAGTTACTCTTATTGAGAGTATCTACTAGGTGTATTGGGGCTTTGGGTGTTTAAGAGTTTCCACTCATATTTGTAAACTTTATTTCGTTAGTAAAATTTATTCTCTTGTCTTCGTCCGTGGATGTATGTCACAAGACCGAACCACATAAATATCTTGTGTCCATTATTTGTAGTCATGGCCAATTGAACCGAACTACCGGTTCCGGTTCAATTTTTTAAGCAACCTGGATCGGGGAGGTCCCAGTTCTAGTTTCGGTTGGAACCGGGGAGAAACCTCCTGTTCCGGTTCCTCCCCGGTTCTTTGGAACCACCGGTTGAAAACCGGCGATTCCGGAAAAATTTAAAAAATTAATTAAAATTTATAAATTAATTAATAAAAAAATTTAAATATATAAATAAAATGGTTCATTTATTCAACTTCAACAAGAAATTTATTACGATAATAATAATATCATAAATGATAAAACTATAAAATTAAAAACAAATAAAATAAATAAATAAGAAATTAGAATTTGCACTTAATTTTACCTCAATTAAGCTACCTACGTATCCTCTAGGAGGAATCAAAGCCCACGTAGTTCTTTTACCTGCTATGTTTCGGAGGTGATCAATCGTCGCTTGTTCCTTCGGTAGCCGTTGTATCGTCGTTGGTGTCCAAGAAGTCATTGTCGTCGGACACGAGATCCAATTCTTGCTGCCGCTATGAAGCTTTGGTCCAGTCGTCAACACAGACCTGAATCTGTATTGAGTCAGGACTGAGCAATGCCCGTCTCTCATTGAAAACATTGCCACCTGCACTAAATTCCTATTCGACTGGCACGGTCGAAACAGGGGTTCCAAAAATTCGCTTGGCAATGAGAGCCAAAATTGGAAAGTTAGTTTCGTGTTCCTTCCACCAATGTAGGATGTTAAAGTCTTCGCTGTCCAAAAACTCAAAAGAGGTGTTTACGTAAAAATCAACCTCTGAAACATAGGTTAATGAAGACGAAGAACTCCCCTGTGCCCTTGATTTTTTGGACAACACACTTGACCCTAACTTCCTTAATGAGGGAAAGCGAGAACGAGAATGACTACTTCCGCTTGCAGTCGATTGCTGAACATTAATGTTCAGCAAGAGACCGTATACAGAACGGTATTCGTCATACATTGAATAAAGTAATTGTCTAACATTATTATATAAAGCACTAATATCTACGTTGTGTAGCCCTAGAGATTGATAATAAAGTGTTAAATATTCATATAAACTATCAAATTTACACCTATGGTCAAAAACTGAAGCAACAGTATAAATCGAAGGAATGTCTCTATAATAATTTAACCATCTATCTCTCATTGCAGCAACACATGCAGATAGTTCCAATACTTGTGCACATTCATTAAGTGCATCTACAATATTAATGGCTTCACATAAAAATAAATGTGAAGTTGGATAATATATACTGGATAAAGCGGTAGTTGCTTCATGAAAAACTTTTAAAAGTATACAAATTTTAGTACAAACATCCCAATGATGAGCATACAAATTAACGCTACTAACATTATGCTGCATAAATCTAACTAATA
Organism: Xanthoceras sorbifolium; assembly: GCA_003430845.1. Classification (NCBI taxonomy): domain Eukaryota; kingdom Viridiplantae; phylum Streptophyta; class Magnoliopsida; order Sapindales; family Sapindaceae; genus Xanthoceras; species Xanthoceras sorbifolium. Next base: position 3,455,333 of record CM010622.1, on the reverse strand, counting down.
ATTCTCTATAGTCATAGCTTTCACAAAGCAATTTTACGGGAAAACCTAATTGGATGTTTCCCGTTAGATTTACAATACCTAGCCCATTGTTTTATAGTGCTAGGATGTTTCCACAAAAAGTATAGGGCATCCCTAATTGGTGTAATCCATTCTTGAAGAATTTGCAAATCATGTTGTACACATATATTTAAAACATAGCAAACACATTTTTGATGAAAAAATCTGCCGCCAGAGTAGGGTTGACACAATTGAATTAATTGTGGAACGGCGGCAGTATTGTTTGCAGCGTTATCAAAACCAATTGCAAAACTTTTACTTTCAATACAATATTCTTCAAAAATAATTTTCATTAATTTGTAAATATTATTGGCAGTGTGGGTGTCGTCAAAAACTCTAAATGCAAGAATTCGTTTTTGCAACTCCCATGATTGGTCAACATAATGGCAAGTAAGTCCTAAGTATGAATGTTTTTGCCAATAATCGCTCCAAATATCGGCACAAACAGACACACGACCCATATAATTTTAAAAATATCTAACTAATGCTTTTTTTTCTTTTTTATAAATGTCACACATGGTACGTTTTAATATGGTCCTATGTACTCTACATGCAGCAGGATTTAAAGCATGATGACAATATTTTAAAAAACCAGTTTTTTCGCTAAAACTAAAAGGAAGATGTTCAGTCGCTACCATTCTTGTTAGTTGTTCCCTATTATTTACATCACTATATTTAAATAAATGATGGTTAGGAGATGTGTACCTGGAAATTTGGTATTGTCCTCGGCTACGCTCATGCTCAGCTTCGACTGGATGCTTGGAGTTGATGTGCTTCCAGTACGTCCCGTACCCTCCGAATTTGTTCCACTTAAAATCTTTGTTGCAATAGTTGCAAGTCACCATAACTTCCCCCGATTCCTTCTCCACCCTCCTCATATAAACTTTAAAAATTGTACTTTGTCAAATCTGGCTGTGGACCTTGTACGGTTTCACTTGGGGGGGCGGAGAGGGAGGGTTTTCACAAGAGGGACCAGGGGCCCCAGACCCAGAGAGATGGGGATGAGAATATTGAGGAGTAAAATTAGGAGGAGTATCATTACCAAATATTACCTCCTCAAATTGTCTCTGTTGTAGGTACTCATTAAAATTTGCATCGTTGAAATTTAATTCTGGGCCAGTGGCATGGCGACTTTGCACTTCTCCAGCATTTAAATTTGGTAGCTGATCAATGTCTTTGCCGGAAACGGACCTTCTGGAAAAGGATCATCGGCCTCAGGAAATAGGCGGTCTTAATTGTTATGCCATAATAAATTTATAATGGTAAAAATACAATTTAAATAAATAATGAAAAAAATTGCAGTATTGAAAAACAAGAACAAGATTGAGAAAATAACTGAATGAGACTTTGAGAGAATTAGAGAAAAATTGAGAGAATAAGAGAAATATTAAGAGAATGAGATAATGAGATTGAGAGAAAATTGTGTGAATTGAATTGAAGAGAAATGGGGTTTATATAGTTTTTTGGATTGGAGAGAAAAATAATATTTTTTTAAAATTTAGGGGGCCAATCTGTAATTTTTTAAGGGATTAAATGGTAATTTTACACCCAAGGAGCCGTTGAACAGCTCCTTGGGTGGCAGACTGTCAGGCTGCTGCCACCTGGCAAGCCAACGGCCACATTTTAAATTTTTTTTATTTTTTTTTTAAATTTCAATTTTCAGAAATTAAAAAAAAAATTTAAAAACTGCCCCGGAACCCGAACCGACGGTTCCAGTTCCTTTCTTCAAGCTAACTGGAACCGGGACCTTGGGTCCCACTTCCGATTTTATGTTCCGAAACCAGTTTTTAACGGGAACCAACGGTTCCGGTTAAAAACCGCCGGTTCAATTCGAACCTGGCGGTTCGAGCCGAACCGAGGTCATGACTAATTATTTGTTTATTATTTCTCTACTGTTTGAGTTACCGTCAATTTATCGCTATTAAACTGACGCTTCCGTACAACAAAATCAGCAGTCATGACGTTAGTCGATTAGCTCTGATACCATGTGAGATTGTAATCGGTTGAAGAGAAGTGATCTAAGAATGACCACTTTAGAGGTCAACAGAAGAGCTTCAATGGTGAAGAAGAGAAACTGTTCTTCATTGGATAAATTCACCAATCAAGCAATATGCATGACTTTACAAATATATAGTTTGAAGAGTTACAATAACTAACTCTAAGTAACTTTCCTAAAATCAAGGAGATCATGACAAGTGTACAAGTCTCTCCTTGATTTAAGGAAAGATTGCCAAGTTAGCTCATCAACCTAAGAATTACATTCTAAGGTTGATCACTAATTCAACCAAAATCTAGAGCTACATTGCAAGCTGATTTCTGTGTTGAGTGATGATTGGAGTCTCGTTCACCATGCAGCTGTGTGCTAGCAGGTACAAGAGCAGCTCTCGAAGAGGCTGTGATAACAGGCTTGAGAACATCAGTAAGTTGCTCAGCTAAAGCTACCACTTCTGATGTGCACCTGTTGATAAGAGCCTTAGGTAGCTTTGGTTGATTGTAAACAGAATTGATCAGCTGTGTGTGATGAGCTGATACATTCTGTATAACAATATTAACTAATTAATATATAGAATTTAAGTAACATAATAAAAAAGCCGAAGCTGACTTTCGCTTTGCTTTTGCTTTAAAGGCCCAGCTTCTTCACATGGCATTAACAACTGATCGTATTAATGAGATCTTGTTAATGAGGTGAATGACAAATCGATAAACTAATACAAAAATACTGTATATTTATCAGTCAAAAGTCTTTTTTTATTTTTTATTTTCCGAAGTCATATATTCAGTCAACTTAGGTGCATGTGAATGACTAGGTGTTGCTTAATTTAAAATTAGATGCATGGGTTTCGCTAATTATTAATTTATTCAGATTATTAATTGTTTTTAGAGTTTTGTATAGTTTAATTATATAGTCATTCTTTAGATGAATGTAGGTTTAGTTGTTAGCTAATCGCATTCATTAGGTACATTTTGTCTTTTATTTTCAAAATCTTCATAAACTTATCTTTGTCAATATCGGTAGTGTTTATTTGCTAATTGCTAGCTTTTAAGGGAGCTAGTCCATCAGCTCATAATCAAGGTGACAAGCAAGTCCCTAATCATGTACATGTAAGTATAAATGAAGTCAACTTAGTTGCGTTAATTGGTTCGGTTCGGTTTGGTGTTAGTATAAATCGATAAAAATTAGGTATTTAAAAAAAGTGAATAACTAATAAAAAATACTGTATATTCAGTCAAGTCTTCTTTTATTTTAAATTTTTCAAAATCATATATTTTTTGAACAAGTAATTAATAAAAATCATAGTACTATTTAGATCAAATACTAATTAATGTCTATTGAAATTCTATTGTCTAAATATTTTTATATGACTTGGAAAATAAAAAATAAAAAAAGTTTTATTAGTTTATCGATTCACGTCACTAATATAATCAGTTATTAATCTGATGTGAAGAGGCTGGTGGGCATTTAAAAACAAAAGCAAAAGTCAGCTTTGGTTTTTTTATTATGTCCTTAGAATTCTATATATTAATTAGTTAATATATATTAGCTGTTGTATTCATGATTCCTCATTGTGCTAATTGTATTGACTAAACAAATAAAAATAAAAAAGAATAATTTGATTATAAATATCAATGGTTACCATAACGGATCATAGAGGCAAACGATTAATACATTCTCTCTGATTTTCCAGTGAAGCATCTAGTACATATCAAAATCACACCATGTCACAACTATCAGAGAGTGGAGGTGTACAAACAAATGTTACTATCAACGGACTTCCTAGTAGTCCAGGAGGAAGTGCTCATCAACCGCAGTTGTCCGAAGCCCAAACTTCAGCTGAAAAATTCTGTAAGTAGCCAAATTACTTACGTGCATATAGCAGATCTACAATATCATCTACATTTTTATTTCATCTAGAAGTTGCATGTGATAACTAGTAATGGTGAGTGATGATGAAATCACGATCGCTCATGATGGTTCACAAGTTTGATGGAAACATGATGTGGAAGTCCGTACTCGAAAATAACTGTACAGTAGAATTGTGCATTCTTTATAGAGTAATCTAACAAGAAAAAGTATTTTTGATTGCACAGTGACAGGAGATCAGCGTTTGAATTACTACCGTCTGAATTACTACCAACCATTGTTCAATGCCGCACAAAGAGGTAATTGGAAAAGTGCTAAGAGTTTCATCGACCGTGATCCAAATGCATTGACAGCTAGGATAACAGCAGTCAGTTCACGAACAGTATTTCATGTTGCCGCATTAAGTTGCCAATGGGGATTGGTCCTAAAGCTTTTGGAACTTATTGTATCTCCAGAATCACTTGCAGTGCAAGATGTCCTTGGCAACACAGTTCTTCACTATGTTGCACAAGGTGGAAGCTTACATACTGCTAAGGCATTGGTTAAAAAGAATTCTGATTTACTACAAATAGTCAACAAACGAGGAGATCTGCCACTTTTCTTTTCTATCTTTAGTGATAGTAAGGAGTTGATGTGGTATCTTACTTTGAAAACCAGAGTTGAGTCTTCTTCATTCCCTAAGATGCTTCGCAATCTAATCGGATCAGGTTGTCATGGTAAGAACTAATAATAACTTAAAGTCAATATAACTTCTAACAGATATAGTCTTATTATTTATCTTTTTAATTTATTTTCTAACTTCAATAGATATAGCCTTATATTTCGTCCAAAGAGATCCTGAATTAGCTCTCGCCAAAGATGAATTTGGGAATTCCTTGCTTTCGTGGTTGACAGAAGGGCGTTCATTCTATTTTAGCGTGAGTAATCTTGGATTTCTAAAAAGATGGATCTATAAATGTAAGTCTAATGAGGTATTGTAATAAGTACATGTCTTCAAGCTCAATTGGAAAAAAAAATTTCATAATTTTTTCTTCTTGATTCAAGTTGTTCACGTGGAAATCAAAAAATCACCAGCGCATTTAATCATGATAAATATGGAAGATTTACTTGAAAGCATGGAAGGGTTCCCAGCATCAGTCACCTCAATCCAACCAACAAGCTTTGCAACTCAAGGTTTGTAAATTTTATATTTATTATTTTAGTTCTTTATAACAATAGATTCCCACACTTATTGGAAACTCCAATGCTCTTTAAAATCCTATGCGGGTTGTTTCTTGATGTAACATGCAAATTTTAAAATGGATCTTATTAACTAAAATTCTCCATAATAGTTGTTCTTATCCAAGTATATTAATCAAATCAGTTAACAAGCATGTCCTTTTCTTCTGTACAGTGCTTCGACGGTTCAAAAAATTACTCTGGAAAACTATTGCACGACTAGGTAAGCAACCATTTATAATACACCAGAATAGTATATGTAAAAACTCGGTTGATCTCTTGTGGACTTTGCAATCAGTGTACCACCAAATCCACAATTCTAATGAGACACGGACTTGGCTAGTTAAATATTCTGTAGGTGTAGACATATTTTAAGTTGTACAGTTCAAAACCAAACATGTGAGATAATAATGTATGTCCAAAGCGGACAAATATATTTGCATGGTAGGTGAATATATTTTATACGATATTTGGTCTTCCACCAACTAATAACTTTGACATTTTATCTGATTTTCACTTGCAGCACCCTCTATAAAAATGGTGCGGGATGAGAAGTTGAAACATGAATGCGCTGTTGAATTAGTAAATCATGTTTGCACGCAACTTTCTAACATGAGCTTTCAGCAAACTCTGCATTTTCTTCAACATCCACCAATGTTGAGTGGGGCCGTTGCAGTCGGGATTGAAGAGATTGTAAGGATCCTTTTACAACATTTTCCAGACCTGATTGGCTACGACACAATACCTCAACGAAACATATTTCAAATTGCAGTTGAATGTCGGCAAGAAAAGATAGTCAATATATTGAAAGAGATGTTTCCGACCGTAACTAGGAATATGTGTGCACAACTAGTGGAATTCGAAAACACCACTTTACATCTTGTAGGGAAGTTAGCCCCTGCATTTAAACAATATTCAGTTTCTGGTGCCGCTTTACAATTACAATGTGAACTGCAGTGGTTTAAGGTATTGAGAATTTGTTCAATTAATTTAAAATTACTCATATTTACCCATGAGCATTCGAAATTAACTCCGCTATAGGCTACTACAATAATCTCTAAGTGTCAACTTGGCACGTGAATTGATTTTTTAAAACTTCTACCTTACAAGAATTTTGTTGAATATAATAATGCTAATTAGTAACGAATCCTAGCCCACTTCATTTAATATTGATATTTATACATGCATATATATAGTTCTTGATGAAAGTTAATGATGATATATATGATATTAGATATTATGGTATCAATTAATTAGCATATCAAATATTATGTTATATGATGTTATATATATTTAATTTTGTCTTATTTTATGTAGGAGGTAGAGAAAATTACATTCCCTTATCAAAGGGAATTCATAAATATGAACCAGGAAACAGCAAAAGTTGTTTTCAGGAGGCAGCACAAGGAATTGGCAGATCAAGGAGAGAAGTGGATGAAGGGTACAGCCAATTCTTGTATGCTTGTTTCTACGCTCATTGCCACCGTACTGTTTGCTGCAGCTTTTACAGTACCGGGAGGCAACGTAAACGATAAAGGGATTCCAATTTTTTTACATACGAATGCATTCATGGTATTTGCTATTTCAGAGGCACTTGGTTTGTTTTCTTCATTGACTTCACTGTTAATGTTCTTAGCTATCCTAACTGCGCGATACGCAATAGAGGACTTCCTCGAATCACTACCAAAGAAGTTAATTATAGGTCTAGGCTCTCTCTTCTTTGCCATAGCCGCTATGATAATATCTTTTGGAGCAACTCTAACCATTGTACTCAGCAAGAGATGGGAGTGGGTTGTTGTACCAATTACTTTAATAGCTTTTTTCCCTGTGGCATTATTTGTAATGCTGCAGCTTCCCTTGTTCGTCCAAATGGTTCAGTCAACTTATGGATCCAGCATGTTTCACCCTTCGCCATCAAGACATTGAATAACTTTGAATGTATCTGTATTTCTTCTACAATTGATGTTTACTTGCTCATTTGACCAAACAATTCTAGTCTTATCAGGAAATTTTACAACTTTTGTATAACTTTTGTATTTCAATGAGATGTTTGTAATAGAAAGGGATGTTACTGGAAAATACTAGGACGATATTCAACATGTGAGCCCAATAGTTATATATGGCCCAATTTTGATCTGACCCAAGAACCGGCCCAATTTTATCAAGAAACCGAGACGGAAGCAAGTCACTAAAATGGTAGTGGTATTCATTTGAAAATTATAGAATCCATCTCCCAGCAGAAGAAAACAAAGGAAGTTAGCAGCAAATCTAGAAGGGTCCCAACAAGAAATTACTGCATATATATACTTGGCTCTGGCCTTCTGGCCTTGGTCATGTGTAACAACAATTGGCCTGGTGAAAACCATATTATTATGTACATGAGCTATTTTATATGCTTTCCTAGAATTAAATTTTCAAATTTCTAAATATCTTAAATTGCATACATACAAACTATTTTTATACTTGAATGAATGTTCGGTCTTCTTACACTCGTCGTGACTGTTCACAAGCAAATTAATCTTGATACAGAAAAGTCATAGACGTCCACACTTGCCATATAATCATAGGAGTGAACTGTGAGTGCTATCTTGTTCCTATTGTAACTAATTCGATTTGTTAGATCATTATATGATTAAATATCTTTTGTGTTCTTTTTTTTTTTTTTTTTACTTTTTCAAAGCCGTTTTTAAAAGTTTGCATTGTTGTCAGTTATCAAAATTTGAATAGACAGATGTAAAAATTATTATTTGCTGATTGGTGCAATTGATCTTGTAAGCTGAGTGAAAGACTCAACCATACTGTCACAACTGGAATTCTGAATGTTATCAATACATTGGATTGACAGAGGTGTAAGGTGGACAAGATGAGGTAGTCTCAGTAGTATTCCTCTCGTACTTATACTTTAAGGTTATAAGTTCAAATTGTATCTCGTTTTTCTAAATTTCAAATTAATTATAAAAGCTAAAAAAAAAATAAGACAGAGATGCAAGGCAATCAAGGTTTCCTTCCTCTACTTACTGCTGTTCTTTATGGTGCTGATAATTAAAGGGAAGGAGATGGCCTGCTTCCTTGCTATAAGAACTAAAAATCCCTTTGTTAAAACTACTTCAGACTGTCATCTCCTTTTAAAACTAACTCATACAAACTTTCATGATAAACATTAAACTCAAGCTTTACACCTTAAGGCCCAGTTTGACATCTAGGATTAGTTCAGGATTGACCCGACACGTTAAAATATGAGATTTATAATCATGCGTACTAAATTAGTCTCATTACGAGTGAATTATACAAACCCGTCTCATCCACTATAACTAACAATGCGCAAAGCTACTGTAGCTAGCCAGTTGCTCTTTAGTGAGCGACAAGTGGCACCACCTTATTTTTTTTAAAAAAAAAATTATGAGTAATTTTATTTAGTCCCTCATATTTATATTTTTAGTTTTATTACCACTAATTAATATAAATGTATGAATTCAATTCAATACAATAACCAAAATTTATATAGTTAAATAAAAATAAGACTCAAAATTAATTAATTTACCCATAATAATAGAATATTAATATTAAAAGATATATTTGTCTTCCTACTTGCAAAACATGTACAAATACATCTTTTTTCTTATATGTATCTAATTAAATATATTAAAATATAAAATTATATATCTTTATTAAAAAAAATCACAATCAAAGTATGTAACATCGTTCTGACTTCCATATGACCAAAATTTAACTAGTCAAATAGAAATAAAACTCAAAATTAATTAGTTTACCCATGATAATAGGATATTAATATTAAAATATGTATTTGTCCTCTTACTTGTAATAGATGCTATTATAATATGTATTGATAAATATATATATTTTTTATATGTATCTAATTAAATATAAAAAAATATAAATATTCTTAGTTCTCATGAGGGTGAATTGCAGTCAAGTGCCCTGACGTTTATCATAATTGCACGTTTAATGCCAGTTTTGCAATAATTGCACTCTAATACCCTGTAATCTGTTGACCACCGTTAAAATAACGGTTGACCAAACGGATTCAGGTAAAATGACGAGACTGCCCTCAAAGGAAAAAACAAAAAAAAATTGAAAAATCAGATGATCTGGGTTCGCGTTCAAACCTAGATCACTGGGTTCGCGTTTGAACCCAGCTGGGTTCGCGATCGAACCCAGTTGCTGGGTTCGAACACGAACCCAGCTAGGTTCGCAATTAGAATTTTTTTTAAATTTTTTTTTTTTTTGATGTGGTGGAAGAGATCTCAGATCTCTTCCACCTCTTTTTTTTAATTTTGTTTTAAAAATATTTTTAATATGACGTGGCATGTTCTTATTGGTTGGATGATTTTTTAAATTTTTTAAAAATGAATTTAAATATATAAGACCAATTTGCCCCTAAATCCGTTTGATCAACTGTTACTTTAACGGTGGTCAACGGATTACATGGTATTAGAGTGTAATTATGGCAAAACAGACATTAAACGTGTAATTATAAAATGTCAGGGTACTTGAGTGCAAATCACCCTTCTATGACCACTAAATTATTATAAACTCATTAATTTAATATAGGGTTAATTACACTAATATCCCTCTATTATCGCATTTTTACACATGCTGGTAAGTTTACCTTTTATTGCACAAACCTTCCCTGAAAAATGTTGACCAAACCGTTTACTAACCATAAAGTTAATGGTTTGGACAAAAAGACCATTTTGCCCTTAATACTTATTTTATTAAATATTTAATATATAAAAAATAATTTTTTTGAGAAAAAAATCAATTTAATTGTTCATCATCTTCTTCAATTAAATTCCTAATAACAACCAAATTCAGATTTTTTTTTCTTTCCAAATCACAAACGCATATCATTGTTATTATCATCATCATCATCATCATCTTTCAAAATTTTCTTCAACCAAACAAATTCATTCTTCAACCAAAAAATCCAAACAAAACCAAATCCAATTTTTTTTTAAAATATCAAGATTTTTTTTTTCTTCTTCTTCATTTTTCTTCAACTAAAATACAAATTCATTCTTTAACCAAATAAATCTAAATCCATATTTTTTTTTTATACCCAAACATCTTATTCGAATTTTTTTTTACCCAAATATCCAATTCGAATTTTTGAAATTTTGGGTTTGTTGAAGAGGATTTGTTTGGAGAAGAAAAAATTCGAATTTTTGGGTAAGAAGAAGAAGAATAAGTTATTGAAGAGGATTTGTTTTGATAAGAAAAAAATAAAATTCGAATTTTTGGAAGAGGAGGAGGAGGAGAAGAAGAAGAAGAAGAAAAATAAGAAGAAGGAGGTTTGGAGAAGAATCTGGAGTTGATTTATTTGGAGAAGAAAAAAGAATCGAATTTTTGGGATTGATTTTTGTTTGGAAAAAAAAATCTGGAAAAAAAGAAAAAAAAAATTATGGAGTTTGATTTTAATTTTTTAATTTTTTTTAATTATTTTAATCATTTAATAGGGTAAAAGACTATTTTGCCCTTACTACAGTGCCGTTCCGTTAATTTTAGGGTTAATCAACGGTTCAATCAACGTTTTCTAAGAGAGATTTGTGCAATAAAAGGTAAACTTGTCAGCATGTGCAAAAACGCAATAATAGAGGGGTATTAAAGTAATTAACTCTTTAATATGTATGATCAAAATTTTAATGCTCAAACTTAAATAAAATTTAAAATTAACTTTTATAAAAAAATTAAAACTAAAATTAAGAATAAAAATTCTCATATATTTATATTATATTATATATATATATATATATATATATATATATATATATATATATACACACACACACACATATATACATATACATATAAATTTAACATCTGATGGGTCAGAGGGTTACCCGGATTTACTGAAATCAAGCTTTATAACGCATTCAAAATATCTTAAATCTAAAATCAGAAAAAGTCTACTCCTAGCATCGGAAGAGATCTCCTTACACTTATTGCAGTTTTATAGACAATTGTGGGACAATATTTATAATATCAAGGTTTGAACCTTGATAAGTTTGGAGAATCTGTGAAGTTTCAATAGCAAAATTGATAATAATTAAAATTAAATAATTAAATTAAATAATTATAAAATTTAACAAAATTATTGTCATATTTATTATTTTATATAATTAAAAATTTTAAAAATATATATATTTTTTAAAAATAGGTGGCCTCCATAAAGAAAGTTAGGAGGACGTCTCATCCTTTAAATAAAAATATATATTTTTATATTTAATTAGATATATATAAGAAAGAATATGTATTTATCAATACATATTATAATAATATGTGTTATAATTTAGAGGACAAATATATCTTTTAATATTAATATCTTATTATTATAGATAAATGAATTAATTTTAAATTTTAAATTTTATTTTTATTTAATAATTTAAATTTTAATCATATTGATTAAATTAATATATTTATATTAATTAGTAATAATAAAATTTAAAATATAAATATAAAAAACTAAAATAAAATTATTCATCAAATTTACAAAAAAAATAGTGCCTAAAAATATGTGGACCTAAAAAAACTGACACCCCTTTACTGCTTAGAAACACTCCTACTTTAATATATAGCCACATATCCTTCTACTTTTTGATACTATTTTAAATTAAAATTAAGACCATATTTTTCTCATTTAATTACAATATTGCCATAATTTTCCCTACACATATTTCACAACAAATTGTTTTATTTCTTAAAAGTTAGAATTTTTTAATAAAATTAATAAAAGAGTTTTGTGAACATATTAAAAAATTATCCCAAAAGATATATTTTTACACTTTTTTTCTCCAATACTGAATTTAATTTGTAATACTAAAAAAGTTTAAACTTAATTCTTTTTTTTTACAGTATAGCCAATATTTTTAAATAAATTATAATTTGGTAAAAAATGAGATGAACAAATTAAAAATAAACTTATGTCTTCCTCACTTGAAAAATTATCCATATCATATTTTTCCATAGAACAGCTCCTATAAGAGAATATATATATATATATATATATATATATATATATAGATATATATTTACTAATTAAATAAAATATCGATTGTACCTATAAGATGTACTATAACAGTCGCTATTCTTAATACTCATTGATTCTACATAAATCACGTGAACTTCATGGCTTTTGTTCCATTATTTACATTATTGCCATTACATTTTTTATTTAACTATTTTTTATAACAATTTGATTTTTTTTATAAAGAAATAGAATTATTTTCTAAAGCTAAAAATAAAAAATCAATTTATAAATTTTTTTTATCAACATATTAAACATAAATTTATTTTTAATTTGTTCATATCATTTTTTACCGAAATATATATATATTAAAAGATTGACTACATTGTTAAAAATAAAAAAAATTAAGCGAAAATTCTTTTAATATCACAAAACATAAATTCAGAATTGGAGAGAAAATGTGTATTGATGGAAAAGATATTTCTTTTGATAAAAATGAGTTTTTGTTGATGTGAATAATTTTCTAATATGTTGATAGAAGTCTTTAAAATTAATTAATTTCTTAATATTAATCTTACTAAAAATTATAACTTTTGAAAGAGAAAATAATTTGTCGTGAAATATATAAATAGGAAAAATAATGGTAATATTATAAATAAATAAATTTTAATTTAAAATAGTATCAAAAGTATAAGAGATAATGGTCTATATTTTCTGGCAACGAATGCCAAGCGACCGTTCCGAACACTCTAGCTCGTCATTATTAATATATAGACCAATAAAAACGCTGACACCCTTTGAATGCTTACAAAATACAAATTCATCTCAAAGCTAATTATTTTTATTGCACCGGCCCCTCTCATCAATCGTGTTTTCTCGTAAATGTCTCTCTTTCTCTCTCCAAAACACGTTTTTAATTTGGAATATTATTAAAATTTCCTTGGAATGTAATGTGTTAGTTAATAATATTTTCTTGGAAAATTTTAATAATATTTATTCGTCAACGTTGTTTATTTATATCCTTATTCTCGGATCACGAGTTCATCAACTTATCTTAATAATTGAGAAGAAAGAAAATCAATCAAAATCTATCTGATTTGGCACTATCTAGTTGGAGCATATTACGTGGTTCACAGCTCAAAAAAAAAAAATTAAATTCTTATCTCTTTTCTAAAAGACAAGTCCACTCAGTCCACTTTCTTTATTATTGCACCAATTTAACCTTATTGCAGTTTTTCTTCTCTTTCTCACCAACCTTCTCTTTCTTTTGATTTTGGTTGAAATCTTGTAAAACAAAAGATGGGTAACTTATTGTCAATATCAATTGATTTTTGGCTCCATTTTCACACCTTGTAAAAGCTGCTTCTTTGCAAAAGCGTCATATACATGGAATCTACATTATTGCCAGAACAATGTCAAAGTAGCACATTTGTTTTTTGAAAATATTAGATTTCTATCACTAATGGACAGACTCTGGGTCGGCCTTTTTTATGAAGATGTAATTATTACTTTGAATCTGCCCTAACCTGTCGGCCACCAATTTATTGGCTTAACATTGTTGCAGTGTATAATGAGTTCAATTGGTAAAAAAAATATAATGAGTAGCATGTTATGTGGTTCACATAAGAGTTTTTGGACTGTATAATGAGTTCAATTGGTAAAAAAAATATAATGAACGTTTGATAAATTATATTTTTAGAATTAATATAAATTAGAAAAAAAAAACTATGTAAGGAATTTTAGATAATACATTAAAGTAGAGGTAGATTTTAATAATATTATTAATATAAAAGTTAATGGTAATAATATTTTGGTAATTAAAATTGATGGTAGAGTGAATGAGATGATGATGATAATCAAAGAGAAGGAGATGGCCTGGTTCCTTGCTATGAGAACTGAAAATCCATTCGTCAAGACTATTGCAGACTGTCATCTCCTTTTAAAACTAACCCCCACACGCACGCGTTCATGGTAAATATTAAATTCAAACTTTACACCTTAAGACCCTGTTTGGCATACATAATTAGTTCAGAATTGGTCCCACACGTTGAAATATGAGATTTAGGGTGCGTTTGATTGATGTGCGAAATTGAATTGGACTATTTTTATAAAATATGATAGGATTGGATAAGATTGGATTGGATTAGACTAATTAGTACTGTGATGTGTTTGGTGTAGTATGAATAGGATTAAAAATAGTAGTGTCTCTTATTTGGTATAGAATGTGATTAGATAAAATCAAATTTAATTAAATTAATTTTATATAAAATAAAATTATTTTTTAAATATTATATATAATTAAATTAAAATTATTTAAAATAAATCTAAATAATATTTAAATATATTTATATTAAATATTTAAAAATTAATTATAAATAAAATATATTATAGTAATTAATTAAATATTAAAAATATAAAAAATTAAAAGGATATAAAAGTATCGGACTATCAAGACCTGTATTTTATTTGGTGTAATATTAAATTGAACAAAATATAATTATATTTTATATTTATATAGTGTGAGATTAATAAGTATAAAATTATATTAAATTATTTTTAAAAAATTAAAATTAAATTTGATTAAAAAATTACTTTTTAAATAAAATAAATATTTAAATATTACAAATAATTTTATTTTTTACTGATATTAAAATATTTTAATAATATATAGTTAATATTAAAAAAAAACACCTTGGCAGGATAAAATGAATGTATAAAATTGAAAAAATCTAATCTCATATACTCTATAAATAAGCGATTGGACTATTCTTATTAAACACTTGTGACAAACAAGGTCTCATGCCTGCTAAATTTCAATTTCAATTTTTTTAAAAAAAATGGAACTGGAACCGGCTTCCGGTTCCTTACCGGTTTTGAACCGGAGGTTCCAGTTCTAAAAAATAACTTTAGGGTGCGTTAGTACTGTAATGTGTTTGGTGTAGTATGAATAGGATTAAAAATAGTAGTATCTTTTATTTAGTATAAAATATGATTAGATAAAATCAAATTTAATTAAATTAATTTTATATAAAATAAAATTATTTTTTAAATATTATATATAATTAAATTAAAATTATTTAAAATAAATCTAAATAATATTTAAATATTTAAATATATTTATATTAAATATTTAAAAATTAATTATAAATAAAATATATTATAGTAATTAATTAAATATTAAAAATATAAAAAATTAAAAGAATATAAAAGTATCGGACTATCAAAACCTGTATTTTATTTGGTGTAATATGAAATTGAACAAAATAAAATTATATTTTATATTTATATGGTGTGAGATTAATAAGTATAAAATTATATTAAATTATTTTTAAAAAATTAAAAAATTAAAATTACATTTGATTAAAAAATTACTTTTTAAATAAAATAAATATTTAAATATTATAAATAATTTTATTTTTTATTGATATTAAAATATTATTTTTAAAATATTTTAATAATATATAGTTAATATTTAAAAAAAAAAAACACCTTGACAGGATAAAATAAGTGTATAAAATTAAAAAAATCTAATCTCATATACTATTAGACTATTCTGATTAAAACACTTGTGACAAACAAGGTCTTATAGTCATGCCTGCTAAATTAGCCTCATGAACAAAAAGTCATCCCCTATCACTTGTACTGAACAAAAAGCTGACACTCATTTAACTCTTTTTATTACAGCCACCTCCCTTATCAATCACGTTTTTCTCGTCAAAATACGCTTTTAATTTTTGTATAAAAACAACTGACACCCATTTAATGATTTTCATTACACCAGCCTCCCTCATCACTCATGTTTTCAAAACAGTTACATTTAATTTGTTTATATATATATATATATATATATATATCATTTTTACTATTTCATCAAGTGTAAATTGTAATAATCTTTTGATACTTAGATAAATATATATTACAATAATTAAATAGTTCTACTATTTCCCAATAATATATGATAAATGTAATTAAATTAAATATGGACCGTTTTAATAATATTTTAATTCTTTTTAATATTTTTATATTTATTATTCATTAATAGTATTCTTACAGTATCTAATAACAAATACTATTTATCTACATTTTAAGTGTAAATGTGTTTTAATTAATAATTAAACTTATACATGATAAATGAAATTATATTATATATTACTTATTAATATCCATATAATAATATTTTTACTTCATCAATTTTATTAAATTTAATTATAAAATTTATTCCATTAATATTTTAAATTTAAAAATTTTCATTTTATGGATCATTACTAATTAATAATATTTATAATAAATATTATTAAATATATTAATATATATATCCGTCACCATAACCTTTTTATTTTTTTATCAATTACAATTAATTCGGAATTTGAAAAGGGGGATTCGACTCGAACTCATAATCTCAAATGTGTAAGTGTGAGGGACAAATTACTAAACCAACCTCATATTGTCTCTGTCACCATAACTTGTTAAGTTATTTTTAACCGCAACAAAATTATTTATAAATTAATATGTATTTTAATATTTTTATAATATTAAAATATACTATATAAATGTTATATAATAAATATTTGGCCTTCAAAGTTGGTGAGTATCTTATCAAATTAATAACGGCAAAGATTTTTTTTTGTGGGTGTGCTTTTACGTCTCACCTTACATCTGCTCCTCTTATCGCACCTCTGTGAGTTTTATTGTCTCTATCTTCTTACCGTCGTCAACATAGCACGTCTTCCGTTTTAAGTTGTTGCCATCGACAAAGCTTCTCACGGTTAGTCAAGCTTCTCAAGCTTGTCCGGTCTTTGTCATATAAAAATCTCTAATTTCCACTCACTCTTCTCTTTTTTTGGTAGGGATCTCTCAAAACCCGGAAGAGTTTCCAACTTGGGTTCCACTCATTTACCAGTGATCTTTTTCTCATGGACGGTGGGGTATTTTTTTTGACGTCTACGTCTTTATTTCATTTAGAAGTTGTGATCATGATTTGTTGTGATAAGTAGTAGTGCTGAGTGATGGTGAAATCACTATCGCTCATGACAGTTTACAAGTAAATTAATATTGATGGAAAAAAGATGTGGACATTCGTACTTGAGAATAACTGTAAAGTAGAATTGTGCATTACTTTTATAGAGCGTCTGAATTGTTTATTGTCTAACAAAAAAAAAAAAAATGTATTGTTGATTGCAAAGGGACTGGAGAGGGTCAGAGTCACTACCTAACACTGTTCAAAGCAGCACGAAGTGGTGACTGGAAAAGTGCTAAGAATTTCATTGCCAGCAATCCAAATGCATTGACAGCTAGGATAACAACAGTCGGTTTACAAACAGAATTTCATGTTGCAGCAGAAAGTTGCAAATGGACATTTATCCTAGAGCTTTTGGAACTTATTGTATCTCCAGAATCACTTGCAGTGCAAGATGCAGATGGCAACACGGTCCTTCACTATGTTGCAAACAGTGGAAGCTTAAAGATTGCTAAGGCATTGGTTAAAAAGAATTATAATTTACTACAAATAGTCAATAATAAAGAAGAGCTGCCACTTCTCTGTTCTATCTTGAATGAAAGTAAGGAGTTGGTGTGGTACTTTAGTTTGAAAACCAGAGTTGATGATCAGTCGGCGTTACTGAAGATCCTTCAGACTCTTATCGTATCAGGTTATGTTGGTAAGAATCAACAATAAATTATAGCTGATACGACTTCCAATATATATGGAGTCTTATTATTTATCTTTTTAATGTTCCAACTTTAATAGATGTAGTTTTACATGTGAATAAATAATACTAAATCTACTTAAGGTTTGTTGAATTATACCCAGAATTAAAATTTGCATAAACTCACATTGAACTCTCCAGGCGTTAAACTTGACCCTTAAAAAGTAAGCTCGAACATCTTCTGGTTTGCGATCGATGGTGGATCCACTATAGATCTCTCGTTTCTTATTCTACTTTTCTTTTCTTTTTTTAATAGTTAACCCTATATTTTAACAGTGAAACTTAAAGTTAGAGGAATTTAGTGTGAGTTTCGATAAATTTTAATTTCGAGTGTAATTCAATAAATCGGGTTTAGTGATATTTGTTTGTTATTTGTTTTTCTATATATATTTTATCTTTTTAATTAATTTTATTTTCTAATTTAATTTAACAGATATAACCTTATATTTCGTTCAAAGATATCCAGAATTAGCTCTTGCCAAAGATGAAAATGGGGATTATTTGCTTATGTGGTTGGCAGTTCATGGGCCTTCATTCTTCTTTAGTGGGAGTAATCTTGGATTTTTAAAAGGATGGCTCTATAAATGTAAGTGTTCTATGTTATTTTAAATTTTTTTTATTAAAATGTTTGCCGATAATAAGTACATTGACTTCCATTTCAATTGAAATTTTTTTTTCTTCATACTTTCTTCTTGTTGATTGAAGTTGTTCCCAAGGAAATCAAAAAATCCCCAGCAGATTTATGTACGGAAGAGGTTTCAACATCAGTCGCCTCAATACAACCAAGAAGTTTTGCAACTCAAGGTTTGCAAATTTTATATTTATTTTTTTTGACAAGTATATTTATTATTTTAATTCTTTATTATAACAATATATTCTCATATTGATTGCAAATTCCAATGCTCTAGAATTCAAAATCCTATGCGGTTGTTTGCTGATGTAGCATGCAAATTTTGATAATAGATCTCTAAAAATTCTTCATAATAGTTGTTTTTATCTAAGTATACTAATTAAATCAATTAACAAGCTTGTCTTTTTCTTTTATACAGTACTTCAATGCTTCAAAAGATTATTCTGGAAAGCTATTGCACAACTAGGTAAGTAACCATTTATAATACACCAAATATATAGCATATGTGAAAACTCTCATATGGACCTTAGCAATAAGTAAGCCACCAAATGTCACAATTCTAACAAGACACGATCTTGGCTAGTTAAATATTATGTGAATTTATTTAAGATGTAGACATATTTTAGGTTACAGAGTTCAAAAACAAACATGTGAGATAATAAGGTATGTCCAAAGGGGACAAATATAATTGCAAGTTGGGTGAATATAACTTATCCAATATATAGTCTTCTACCAACTAATAACTTTAACATTTTATCTGATTTTCACTTGCAGCACCCTCCATAAAAATGGTTCAGGATGAGAAGTTGAAACATGAATGTGCTGTTGAATTAGTAAATCATGTTTGCATGAAACTTTCAAGCTTGGGCTTTGAGCAAATCTTTCATTTTCTTCAAGATCCACCCATCCTTAGTAGAGCCATTGAAGGCGGAATTGAAGAGTTTGTAATTACCCTTTCAGAATATTTTCTAGATCTGATTGGCAATGACATTGGCTATGAGACAAGCTATCAACGAAATATATTTCAAATTGCTGTTGAATATAGGCAAGAAAAGATAGTCAATATAATGAAAAAGATGTCTCCGACAAAAACTAGGACTATGTGTGAACAACTAATGGAATCAAAAAACACCACTTTACATCTGGCGGGAAAGTCGGCCCCTGCTTTTAAACTATATTCAGTTTCTGGCGCCGCTTTACAATTACAAAGAGAATTACAGTGGTTTAAGGTATTGAGATTATGTTCAATTAATTTAATACTACTCATATTTAGCAGTCATCATTGAAAATTATTTTGTTATATAATGTTGTATATATTTAATTTTGTCTAACATTGTGTAGGAGGTAGAGAAAATTACATTCCCTTTTTATAGGGAATGGAGAAATGATGATAATGAAATGGCAAAAGATGTTTTTAGGATACAACACAAGGAGTTGGCAGAGCAAGGAGAGAAGTGGATGAAGGAAACAGTCAATTCTTCCATGGTTGTTTCCACACTCATTGCCACTGTACTGTTTGCTGCAGTTTTTACAGTACCGGGGGGTAACGTGAACGATATAGGGACTCCAATTTTTTTACATAAGAATGCATTCATGGTATTTGCTATTTCAGATGCACTTGGCGTGTTTTCTTCATTGACTTCCCTATTAATGTTCTTAGCTATCATAACTGCACGATACACGGTAGACGATTTCCTTGAATCACTGCCAAAGCAGTTAATTATAGGTCTTGGCTCTCTCTTCTTTGCCATAGCCTCTATGATAATAGCTTTTGGGGCAACTCTAACTATTGTACTCGGCGAGAGAATTCCGTGGATTGTTGTGCCAAGTACTTTAGTAGTTTTCTTTCTTGTGACAATATTTGTAAGTCAGCAAGTCCCCTTGTTCATCCAAATGGTTCGGTCAACTTACGGATCTAGCATGTTTTGCCCTTGGCCATCAAGACTTTGAATAACTACTTTGAATGTATTTGTTATTGCAAGTATATGACTTCTTCTTCTTCTTCTTTTTATTTTGGTGTGTATCTTTCGAAATCCTAATATTACTATGTAAAATGTTGAAAGTTCACTTGCAGCATTTTTTAAAGGGGGGTGTAAAGGGCTTTGAGAGTCTTTTACAATTGATTTTTACTTGTTCATTTGACCAAACAATTCTAGTTTATCAAGAAATTTTACGACTTTTGTGTAACTTTTGTATTTGAATGAGATATTTGTAACTGAAAGGGCTATATCCATCATGTGAGCCCAATAGTTAAATATGGCCCCATGTTGGAACTCTAGTTTGATCTTATCCAATAACTGGTCCAATTTTATCAAGATACCTAGACAGAAGACGAGTCGCTAAAATTGGTTTTTTGGTAATCATTTGAAGATGATCGAATCCACCTCTCAGCAGAATAAAAACGAAGGAAGTTAGCAGCAAATCTAAAATTACTGTAACACTAATTGGCTTGGTGAAAAGCATGATTATGTACATGGGCAATTAGTGCAACTAAGTCGTTATGGCTTGGTCATGTTGCAATAACAATACTTTGGTTGCTATTGCAACAAATTGGATTTGTTGGATCTTTTGTTTTTTTTGTTTTCCCAAAGATGTTTTTTCGTCCATACGTGTTATTTGTCATGAACGTTTTTACGCAGCAACGTTTTACGTTCACAAATGTCACAAATATTTGTATATTTCAATTCCGAAATGTAACATTCCAACTCGACGTACAACGAACTAGAATGATACTCGGTCTAAATCCTCCAACTTATCTTCCATAAAATAAATTATTATACAAAAATCAAGATAATCTCTAAATAAGTTTCCAAGAGTCCAGCATTAAAATAAAACGGTCTAAATAAAACTCAATCCTTACAAATACAACTCCACTAAATAAAGGCGGTCTAACATTTTATTTAGACATGTCTTATTCGCATACATATTCGTCTAATACCTTTTCTACTTGGCTGTGATTTTGTAAAGAAATGAAGGTATTTGATATGGAGCTCAAAGGGCTGTTCAAGTTTCTAAGCATCCATTAATGGAGGATGGGAAATCAAATCTGAATTCTTGATTGATTAATTAGAAAATACAAGGAAGAGAGTATTTATCCTTTGTTCAGCTAACTAACTTTTTTTTATTTAGAATAAATAGTCATGCAAAGTGTGCGAATACATTACACTTAGGCATGACTCTAACCAGCATCAAGGTCTGCTGCCAGGTCAGCAGACTTGTGCATTCTTTTCAGCCTTTGACGCAATTGCCATTGCATAACCGAATCCCTTGATTGACTTCTTTGATGATCAACAGCTTCAATATTAACAGATGATCTCAGCTGCTGACACACGACTAATCCAGCAACAGCTGCAGCTGATCCTCTCTTGACAGCATGCACGGACTTATTATTCAAGCAAGCTGGTGTTGCAGGATTTGCTGAGGCAGAGGTTGTGTACTCTGTACTTTCTATTTGAGCAGTTGAGTTCTCCTTCACATCCCCCGCAAACTAAACAGCGGAGAATCATCTAAGTTGAGTTTGGAACAAAGAAGGTTAAAACGATCCCGAGAGAGTCCTTTGGTGAAGGGATTAAGATCATCTTCTAAGCTAAGCTTTTCCTAAGTTTTTGTACAAAATCCTAACCGTTAAATTGGTTATATGCCACGTGTCTTCAGATGTGTAAAAACTTTTTAAGAAGAAAGATAATAGAACATTAAATCATAACCATTAAATCCACGTGTCTTTAGATTTACAAAAGCTTAGGAAAAACTTAGCTTAGGAAAGAATTCTAATCCTTGGTGAAGATATCAGCAACTTGACACTTGATGGGAACATATCGAGGTAAGAAATATTTGTCACTATAAGAAAATCTACTTATAGAGATAAGAAATATTTGTCACTAGAAAAGAAAAATTTGTCACAATATCAATATTGTGACATAAAAAGTATCACTATAAAATTGTCACATTTAACCTCGTCACTAAAAGTATTAGTGGCGATTAAAGTCATCGTGTCACTATGGTTAGTGACAGAATTTTATAAGTATCACAAACCATGACTTATAAAATTTATTAGGAAACCTTAGTGAGTAACAAAATAAAATTTGTATCACTATACACAAATTTATTGACAATTAACTATTTAAAAATTTATCACTATGCACATATTTAGTGACGATTTATTGTTTAAATATTATGTCACTATTTACAAATATAATAACTATTAATTATTAGAAAAATTTGTCACTATACAGAAACTTAACGACACTTAATCATTTGAAAATTGTCACTGTATACAAACTTAGTGACAGTTAATCATATCAAAATTGTATCACTGTATACAAACTTAATGAGAGTTAATAAAATGCAATTTGTGTCACTAAGTTTGTATAAAGTATTGATAATTAATCATTTTAAATTTGTGTCACTCTATGTGTAACGGCCTTAATTTTCTGTAATTATGAAAAATATATTATTTTAATAGTGCATTTGGATGATAATGAGTCCAATTGAATATTGGTGAAGTCAATTTGGTAATTTGATATATGTGAAATATTTTTAGAATAATTATTGAGATGGAATGTGATTAAGAGTAAATTTGTGCCATTGTAGAATTTTAAGAAGTTCAATGGAGCAATTGGTAATTAGAAATATATATATATATATGTGTGTGTGTGTGTGTGTGTGTGTGTGTGTGTGTGTGTGTGTGTGTGTGTGTGTGTGTGTGTGTGTGTGTGTGTGTGTGTGTGTGTGTGTGTGTGTGTGTGTGTGTGTGTGTGTGTGTGTGTGTGTGTGTGTGTGTGTGTGTGTGTGTGTGTGTGTGTGTGTGTGTGTGTGTGTGTGTGTGTGTGTGTGTGTGTGTGTGTGTGTGTGTGTGTGTGTGTGTGTGTGTGTGAGTGGGATAATTTGGGTGGAAGAAATGAAGAAACAAATGAAGGCAGAGAGATCGCGTGAGAGAAAGAAAAGAAAGAAGAAGTGTGTGTGTGTGTGTGTGTGTGTGTGTGTGTGTGTGTGTGTGTGTGTGTGTGTGTGTGTGTGTGTGTGTGTGTGTGTGTGTGTGTGTGTGTGTGTGTGTGTGTGTGTGTGTGTGTGTGTGTGTGAGTGGGATAATTTGGGTGGAAGAAATGAAGAAACAAATGAAGGCAGAGAGATCGCGTGAGAGAAAGAAAAGAAAGAAGAAAAGAAGGAAAAAAAAAAAAGAAAGAAGAAGAAGAAGCTAGTCGGCCAAGTAGGAAGAAAGAAGAAGAAGTTTAGGTGGAGAAGAGCATTTCAGATTTAGTGATACCGTTTTCGTATTTTTTAGATTTTTCAAAATATTTCGGAATCGTTATATTATATTGTTTTTAGTTTATTTGAGATATATTGATTATGATCTGTTGTTTGAAATTGATTTTGGGATAATTTGGTATATATATTGTTTGTAATAAATTGATTTTGAATATATATATATATATATATATATATATATATATATATATATATAAATTGTTAGTGATTTTGATTACGTTTATTTGAAATATAATTTGGATCTGTAATATTGTTTACAAAAAATATTGTGAATTGATTTTCGATATGTTTTAATTATAGTAATATTACGGAGAATATTATTAAAATATATATTATTTTGCGATTTGTTTCGAAAAATGATTTGGGGCATTTGGATTTATGATATGTAATTGCATGTGATTTTAAATGTGATTTGAAGCTATTTCTGGATTCAGAAATATTTTCGGAAACGATTTTGTAATTTGCTTGTATATGTATATTAATGCGATTCGAATTTCGGAAATGTGTATACTGATTTGGATATGATTTCAGAATTTAAATTGACGATTCTGTTCAGAATGTATTATATGATTTTAGAAAAGTGATTTGGCTCTGATATATATAAACATAGATATGGATATAGGAGATTGACATGTCAATTGGGTGCTCTGAGTAGTACTACGTCTATATGTTATGATTGAGGTACCACCCTTTGCGGGTTGAGAAATCTAATCTGGGATACGCAGCGGGTCCTCCATTGGTATCCATCTCTGTTATGTATAGCCCGTAATCCAGTCCGAAAAGTATATTTAGTATATCAGGAGCCTAAAATGGAAATAGAAATGAAATATAATTTGTTATATGATTTAATTTGGTATTAATAAGTTTGATACGATATTTTATTCCGATTTCGGAAGATGTTGTTGATAATTGCTTTGATATAATATTTGTTATCGTTGTTTTTTCAAGGGATATATATATATATATATATATATATATATATATATATATATATATATTTGAAATATTTGATTTAATTGTGCCTCATATGTTGGTTTTACATGTTATTTGCGTTATTGAGATATTATATTATATTTATGCAATTGGATTTTGGGTACACCCACTAAGCGTTATGCTTAGCGTGTTGAGTTTCTCACACGCAGGTAAGAGAGTTCAGGAAGAAGATAAGACTGGAAAGAGTTGAGTTTGCAGTGATTGAGTCCTGAGTCACATCGCTCCCGCATTTTGGTAGCCAATATATCTTTGATGTTTTATATGTATTATATCGGCATACATAGACAAGAATGTTTTTGTAAACATTTGAAATGGTATTTAGTTTTTAATGTTCATTTTGTAAAGTTTTGTAATATTTGGACCCATGGAATTTAATGCTTTTAAAGTTGAATATTTATAAGTATTTTGATATAATTTGTTTTGGTAAGTCGCACCGAATATGAAAGAGTGCGCAATTTGATTTGAGATTATAGAAGTATGGATTTTATGAATTGTGAAAACAAGTTTTGGAAAGTCAGAAAAACAGAGGAAACTCTGGCGAAATTTTCAAAAAATATTTTTGGACCATAATTTTAAATATTTATTCGGATCATTACTTAAAGTTCTTGTTTTGAAATTTGTTTTCCGTATATGGTAGCACTTCCCGATTCGGGTCAGGGGGTGTTACAATGTGCATACTTAATGACATTTTAATTTACTACTTTTTTAGTCTCTACTTTGATAGCGGCATAATAACTATGGTTATATTTGTAGTAATGTTAATATTCTATTAAAATGTCAAAAATTTAAACTTTTACCATTAAATTGACAAATCTATATATATATATATATATATATATATATATATATATATTTTGTACATATATAATATTTATGTGATTTTAATTGTTGAATGAAATTTAAATAAATATAATATTTAATATTCTAAAATTGAAATAATAAATTAGGATAATAAAAATCAATACAGAGTCATCAATCTAATCATATGATGGAATTAAAAAATGGTCTCAGCTATAAAAAAAAAATATAAAATCCACTAACAAAACATATAAACCATGAAGATCTAGATGAATCTAAAAATTGTTGTCTAAATATTACTAAAAATTCACCAAACTGAGATTTCAATTCATCCATCATGTTTTATATTTTTGTTTGCTGCAATATCTGTTTGGAATATTCATCCTCCAATATCTTTAATGTCTCAATTTGATAAGAACTTTTACCTTTTTCTTGATCGATCGATCCCAAGACCAAAAGTCAGAGTAGATATGTCAATTTTTGGACCAATAACTTCACCAGTAACTTGATTGAAGATTTCATTTCTTGATGCATTGGGTTGTAACGAACTTATCCCTTCGACCCTATAAGCAATAAGTAATAAACTAAAGATATTTATTAACGTAGTCAAATTTTGTAAACAAAAAATAATAATAATAAAATTAACTTAAAGTAGATTATATCCAAGTCACATAAGACCCAATTTAAAGTGCATATATATGTATATTCAATTCATATTCAAAATAACAAACAAAAAATAAAAAAAAATAGAGTTACAAAAATTAAGTCGATCATTAATTATTAAATTATATATACATGGTTCGTTTCAAAAAAAAAAAAAAATTATATATACATGGTGGATTCTCTCCTCTTAACAAAAAATTGGTACAACTTTTATAGGCATAAATCCTTAATGGTTTTCTCTCATTCATTCATGAGAAGGGTAACGACGACAGAGGTGAGTATTTTCAGACTTCGATTCCATCCAAATTCTTGGCTCATATGTGGTTCAGTCACTCACTGGTCATGTGATTATGAGGTTAGAGGTGACATATAGAAGCAGCTGCTGCTGATTATTATTATTATTATTTGGGTTCTTAATTATATTATCTTTTGTGGATTTTTGGCAGTCACTTTCTCTTGATGAATCTGAAGAGGAAATTATAATTATAATTAGAGAAAGGGAATGATGTGGAACACAATGGAGAATGAAGAAAGAGAGAGGGTAGTGGCTGTGGCAGTAGACAAGGATAAATGCAGCCAATATGCTCTTAAATGGGCAATCGAACATGTTCTTGGCAGACACCAAACCGTCAAACTTATCCATGTTATTCAAAGACCCCCATCAAATTCCAATCCAGGTCTTAATTAATTTCTATCCACATATTAAATCTCTTTAATATATAAAAACCCTAATTTGTATATGCTTAACTTGGCTAATTCTATAATGGCAGTAAGGAATGATGATCAGGAATTGATAGAACAGCAACAGCCAGCTGATAATAATCAGACCATGGATGTGTTCCTTCCCTTCAGATGCTATTGCACTCGTAGACATGTCGGGTTTTTCCGGTAAACATGTTAAGAGGAGAGAATCCACCATGTCACAAATAGTTGTATATTTCAATTCCGAAATGTAACATCTCAATCTGATATACAATAAATTAGGATGATACTCGGTCAAAATACTTAAACTTACATATAAATTTATTAAAATCTTCCATGAAATAAATTATTATATAGAAATCAAGATAAACTCTAAATAAATTTCCAAGAGTCTAACATTAAAATAAAGCCGTCTAAACAAAACTCAATCCTTATAAATGTAACTCCACTAAATAAAAGCCGTCTAATATTTTATTTAGGCACGTCTTATTTGGATACATTTTCGTCTAATACCTATTCTACTTGGCTGTGATTTTGTAAAGAAATCAAGGTATTTGATATGGAGCTCAAAGGGCTGTTCAAGTTTCTAAGCATCCATTAATGGGGGATGGGAAATCAAATCTGAATTCTTTGTTGCCGGTGCAAGGCAGTTAAGGTTTCTTTCCTCTACTTACTGCTGTTGTTTATGGTGCTGATAATTAAAGGGAAGGAGATCTGGAGATGGCCTGGTTCCTTGCTATATGTGAGAATTAAAAATCCCTTCGTCGAAATTATTTCACTGTCATCTCTTTTTAGAATTAACTCACTGTGGGCTTCTAAGGTAAACATTAAACTCAAGCTTTACACCTTAAAATCTTATTTGGCATACAGAATTAGTTCAGAATTGACACGACTTGTTAAAATATGAGATTTATAGTCATGCGTGCTAAATTAGTCCCATTACAAGCGAATTATACAAACTCACCTCACTTCCTGCAACTAACAATATATGGACTTAAAAAAGGCCGACACCCCTTTTAATGCTTACAAACCCACCTCACCTCCACCCCCTATCATTAACAATGACACCCTTTTAATGCTTACAAATTCAGGTACTCTCTATGTTAATCTTTATCATGATCTCAAATAATAAAGATATTGCACGTCTTTTAAAAATAAAAGTAAAGGAATTACGACTCCATGTATTTTAAATATTTGTAACTTTAGAAACGTCTGTCCCTATGGGAACCTTATGTATTTTAAATATTTTTAACTGTTGAAACGTTTGTCGTTACGACACCATGTATTTTAAGGAATTACTCGGTAACTTTTGTTGAGGATAAAATTGTCATAAAAGCATAAATTAAATTTAAGGGAGAAAATTATTTTGATTTCTAACTTTTTATGAAATATTATTTTTTGATCGATGTTTCACTTTTTAGTTTCTATGGTCCCTAACTTTTTCAAAATCAATAAAATTAGTTTTTCTGACTAAATATTTAACAATCAACCCTAACAAAAGTAGAAAATTATCCATTTTATCCCTGAGTAATTGTTAAGACGTAAAATTACAATATTACCCTGTTTTAATTGAAAAAAATGAAAAGTTTACCAAAAATAGATCAGGACTAAAATACCCTCATTCAAGAAATTAATAAGTTGAACCTAATTTTTATATAAAAGTTAATTACAAATTTATCCTTAATAAAAAAATTAATAGTGTTGCTGAACATCTACAAGCCTGGCTACCATTTTGTATAATACTGATATAAATTTTTTAAATTTATTTAAGAGGATATTTGTTACATTGGTTTTGAAATAACCACCTGTGAAATTTTTTTTTTTTTTTGGCTTTGTTGAACCTAATAACAAGCTTTGTTAGTTTATTATTTCGAAATAAAAATTTATACAAATAGATTCTTTCCTTAACAATACCTAAAACATATAATTCAAGAATTATAATTTAAATACAAATACCTATCTACAAAATATTTAATTATATAATTCAATCATCGAACTAAAATACATACCACAAACAAAGTTTCAACGTGTATAGCAACAGACCGATATTGTCTGTTTCCAAAAAAAATAAAAATAATAAAGTTGACTTGAAATTTGAAACGAAAGTAATACCTAATATATAGGTGAAAGCATAAAGTCAGGAGATGCTAATATTGTTTTGATAGAATAAAGATTAAACTGCACATTTTTAAAGGTGCAGTATATTCGGTGGAGGTTACTGAACACTAATATTGTTTTGATAGAATAAATGACGCTGCAATCCCTAAGTTCGATGACATAAAGATCGTAGCGCTGGTTCACGTATTCCACGTAGATACGAAAAGAAAGCATTTTTCTGCAATAAGCAATTGAAATGCAGAACATATGAATATTGCAATACGAAAAAGAATAGCAAAAAATAAACAGTACACAACAATGGCGGTTTACATTGTGGAACAATTGCCCGGCGCTGGCCCAGGCCGAGCTGGGCGACCGCCTCGAGCCCAAAAGATGTTGGGGGCACCAAGCCCAATTGTTCTTATTGTTCTTATTATTTCTTAACAGGCCCGATCTCCACTTGAGTATAAATTCATGTTCAACAATACCTCTTATGTTGCATAGTATAATTTTTTACTTAAGCATTTTATTCTAGTAAAGTTTGAATTACATATTACCCGTAATTGAAAAAAATAAAATAAAAAAATTCCAAAATTAAAATTAAAAATTGAATAAAAATTCAAATTAAAAGATTAAAAAAAATGACTATCTTGACCCCAAATCAATGGTATTAAAAGGACACAAATTTATTTTTTTTTTGGCCCAGGGCCTTAAAAATTTATAAGCCGACTCTGGAACAAATATATAGTGGAACAAACAGTTAAAAAAAAAACAAATAGCAGTAGGTAGCAAATACATATCAACAGTAAAAATATACAGTTTACAGTAAAATTATTCATGCAATACAAACTTGACAATCACTGTACCATCAGCATGCAAAACTCCAAATAAAAAAATAAAAAAATTCAGATTATACAGAAACCCTAACTCCAAATACCATTTTGAAATGTAATGAGACTTGAAAATAAAATTTTACCAACAATCCACTAATTCATCCACCGTACTATGTAACTGTGTCAACAATAATAAAATTTTCACCAACAATCCATCTATCAGTACAATGATTGGTGTCAACAATAATAAAAAAATTAAACAAAACAAAGTTGTAACTGTGTTCAAAGTGAGGTTCGTCCACCATACCTTGTCGGGTTAGAAGTCGGGTCCTCCTTCGTCGTCAACCTTCGTCGCCACCAGAGATGCAGTCCTTCGTCGTCCTCCTCGCTCTTTGTTCGGGTTTCACTTTTTCGTCGGGTCTCGCTTCTTTCTCAGGTTCGCTTTCTTCATCGATAGACAAACGAGCTTCGTTCGTCGTCGAATTTCGTCGCCGAAGAGAACCGAAATGTGGGCGCAGTTGGGAAAGCTGAAATGAACAACAATGGCGCTGTGGGCAAAGCGAAAGTGAACGGGCACGAGTGAAGTGAGTATTGGGCGGAACTGTTCACATTAATCAGAAAATTATTTTAGGGATGTAGTGGGAATATTTTGATTTTTAAAATACAAGTGCCATACATATTGTTTTAAAATACTAAAATAATTATTATCTAGTTAACTTTTACTAACAACATATTAACAGAATAGCTAGTTTGATTTATTTTGAAAAAGTTAAGGGGCACGGAAGTTAAAAAATAAAATATTAATTAAAAAATAATATTTCATAAAAAATTAAGGAGCAAAATAATTTTCACCCTGAATTTAAAAATGGAGTGTCAATATCATCATAAACATAGGGATAAATTCTTTTTGTCAACCATTTTCTTCTTTAGCATTTTAATATGTACCAAAATATTGAAAGATACTAAAATATATCACATAAGATATGTACGTCACATAAAATAATATAATTGGATTGGGTGTATACGCTCAGCTATATTAAAGCATTTCTCCAACTGAGGAATCTCCAGCCACTGCCAGTCAAGCACTCAAAGAATTTCATTTCACATTTTCACTTTGTTGGCCTTTTCTTTTTTCATTTTTTCTTTTTTGAAGATTGCAATACTTGAGAAGATGGCTTTGTATTTAGTT
This sequence comes from Xanthoceras sorbifolium, assembly GCA_003430845.1. Taxonomy (NCBI): domain Eukaryota; kingdom Viridiplantae; phylum Streptophyta; class Magnoliopsida; order Sapindales; family Sapindaceae; genus Xanthoceras; species Xanthoceras sorbifolium. The sequence continues at coordinate 3,424,335 of CM010622.1, read as the reverse complement.
CTTTATTTAATATATTTTTGTAACAATTAAGTTTGTTGGGAATCAATAAATACTTTTTAAGTCATTGCATGAATGTTCTTTGATAAGTGTAAATCACAATTTCTCAAATGATAGGAAAAAGAGAAAAGAAATACCTTGCCCTTTGTTGGGAAAAATGTGTTTGTAAAATAATAAATTTTACGGTCCTAGGATAATTTCCCAAAACAAATAGAGTAAAAATAACTCCAACACTTTTAGCGTGGAAAACCCTCCAGAAAATGAAGGTAAAAACCACGGGACCCGTAGGCCGCTTAACAACTCCACTATAATAATAATGGGATTACAAACTTCACCCTTGGGTGGATCTCTCACAAATTACAATAACAATGTAACTTCAATTTGTGGATAGAACCTCACAAATTGGCTCACAATTTCTCTCTCAGAAAACTCTCTCTATTTTTCTCTGAGGATCTCTCAACACACACACTCTCTCAATTGTTGTGTTTATGCTTGATTGATTGATCTAAGAGCTCACCTATTTATAGGTGAGGATTTGTAGAAAGAATCAAACACAATTATGTTGATCCACCATGAAAGAAGCATTTACAACTAGAGTTCATGTGCTTCACTCTTTATTTCACATGAGATGAGCATCTCATGCTTTATTCCACATGAGGTGGACCAACAAATCTCCCCCTCCACTTCATGTGAAGCAGGGTTCCTCCATACCAGCAATCTCTCTACATATAGCAAGCTTTTCTCTAGGCAGATTTTTCGTCATCATATCTACGCCGTTGTCATTGGTATGAATCTTCTCAACTTGTAACAGTTTATTTTCCAACACATCACGAATCCAGTGATACCTTACGTCGATGTGCTTGGACCTTGAGTGAAAGGTTTGGTTCTTACTGAGGTGAATTGCGCTCTGACTGTCGCAATAGAGAACATAGCTTTCCTGTTTCTGATCCAACTCTTGTAGAAACTTTTCCATCCACAGCATCTCCTTACAACCCTCAGTAATTGCGATGTACTCTGCTTCTGTGGTGCTTAAGGCAATACATTTTTGTAACCGTGATTGCCATGAGACAGCTCCCCCTGCAAATGTTATTAGGTATCCGGATATAGACTTTCTCGTATCCACGTCACCAGCCATATCTGAATCTGTATATCCTTCTAATACAGGTTTACTATTACCAAAACATAAACAATGACTGGAAGTACCTCTGAGATACCTGAGTATCCATTTGACTGCTGTCCAATGTTCCTTTCCAGGATTAGATAGGAATCGGCTCACAACACCAACAGCATGAGCAATGTCTGGTCTGGTGCATACCATAGCGTACATTAGACTGCCAACCGCCGATGCATAAGGCACTTTGCTCATTTCTGATTTCTCTTCCTCGCTAGAAGGACACTGACTTGCATTAAGCTTGAAGTGGCTTGCAAGTGGAGAACTAACAGATTTGGCTTTGCTCATGTTAAATCTTTCAAGAACCTTTTCAACATACCGTTCTTGAGATAGCCAGATTCTTCGATTTTGTCTGTTGCGGGTAATCCTCATGCCAAGAATCTGCTTAGCGGGTCCTAAATCCTTCATTGCAAAGAACTTGCTCAACTCTTTCTTCAATCTGTTAATTTTGCCGATATCTTGGCCAACAATTAACATGTCATCAACATAAAGCAAAAGAATGATAAAATCACCATCAGAGAATTTCTTGATGAAGACGCAGTGATCAGCCGTCGTTCTGTTGTACTCATTTTTCTCCATGAACGAGTCAAACTTTTTGTACCACTGCCTTGGTGCTTGTTTCAGACCGTACAAACTCTTCTTTAGTCTGCATACTGATTTTTCTTTCCCTTTGACTTGGAAACCTTCAGGCTGCTCCATGTAGATCTCCTCGTCAAGATCACCATGTAAGAATGCGGTTTTTACGTCAAGTTGTTCAACCTCCAGATTGAGACTAGCTGCCAAGCCAAGAACAACTCGGATTGAAGACATTTTTACCACTGGTGAGAATATTTCTTCAAAATCAACACCCTTCTTCTGCCCGAATCCTTTCACAACCAGTCTTGCTTTGTAACGTGGTTGTGAGTTGCCTTCTTCACTTTTGATTTTGTACACCCATTTGTTCTTGAGAGCTTTCCTTCCCTGTGGTAATTTCACCAAGTCAAATGTGTGGTTCTCATGTAGGGATTTCATTTCTTCCTGCATGGCTTTTAACCACTCTGTCTTGTGCTGGTCAGTAATAGCTTCATCATAGCTCTCTGGTTCTCCCCCGTCAGTGAGCATCACATACTCGTTAGGAGAATATCTACGACTTGGTTGTCGCTCTCTAGTGGACCTCCTCAACTGTACTTCTGGCTGGACTTGTTCTGGTTCTGGACTGCGAGCTGGTGGATGAGCATCATCAGTATCTGGTGTAGCTCCCCCTTCATCAGAATTTGTTGGTGGAGAGACTGGTTCCAGATTAACTGGAATTTTATCTGACTGTGGCTTCTCGGGTTTCTCGAAATCCTCGATCGTCTGATCTTCAAGAAACACCACGTCTCTACTTCTGATGATCCTTTTGTTAACAGGATCCCAAAGTCTGTAGCCGAATTCTTCATGGGCATGTCCCACAAAGATACACTGTTTTGCTTTTCCATCCAGCTTGGACCTCTCGTCTTTTGGGATGTGGACAAATGCTCTGCAGCCAAATACCTTCAAGTGTTTGTAAGAAACGTCTTTCCCCGTCCAAACTCTTTCTGGTACGTCATAGTTCAACGGAACTGATGGAGAAAGGTTGATTAAGTCGACTGCGGTTCTCATTGCCTCCCCCCAAAAGGAGTTTGGCAGTTTTGCATTTGAGAGCATACATCTGACCCTTTCACAAATGGTTCTGTTCATCCTCTCTGCAACATCGTTATGTTGAGGTGTCTTTGGTACTGATTTTTCCAGCCTGATGCCGAAACTTCTGCAGTGCTCCTCGAATGGTCCGCGGTACTCACCGCCATTGTCTGCACGTACACACTTCAAACGTCTGCCAGTTTCTCGTTCAACTTTTACATGAAACTGCTTGAAAACTTCCTGCACTTGATCTTTAGTTTTCAAAGCAAAAGTCCATACTTTTCTAGAATGGTCATCAATGAAAGTCACAAAATAAGTAGCACCTCCTAGTGACTTACAACTCATTGAACAGACATCTGTGTGTATTAAATCTAGAATATTCGCCTTTCTAAATGGTGGGGAACTACGAAATGCAACTCTGTGTTGTTTTCCCATAATACAATCAACACAAGTAGGCAATGATGTACCTTTCATTCCTGGCAAGAGCGCCTTCTTGGAAAGAATACTGAGACCTTTTTCACTCATGTGGCCGAGCCGCTTATGCCATAGCTCGGTGGGAACTTCTTTCCTGGTGGTGTTTACTTCTCCTCTACATAGCTTAGCTTCTGTGTGGTAGAGGGATGCATCTTTCTTGCCTTTTGCTATTACCAAATTACCTTTGGTAAGCTTCCATTTTCCTTCACCAAAATAATTGCTGTAACCATCGTCATCAAGTATTCCGGTGGAGATCAGATTGAGGCGGATATCAGGAACATGCCTCACATCTTTCAAAACTAACCTGCATCCAAGGTTAGTTTCTAAATGGATATTTCCGATGCCGATAATTTTGGAGACATCATTATTTCCCATCCTCACTCGTCCGAAATCACCATGAGTGTAGGTTGAGAAGAACTCCAGTCGTGAAGTGACATGGTATGATGCACCTGATTCAACTACCCATGTAGAATCTTGACTTGCAAGATTGATATAATCCTCAGCTTGAACAACGACAACTTCTTCGGTGACTGTTGCGGTGTCATTTGTTCGGATTTGTGCATCCTGATTTCTGGTTCGCTCCGCCTTTAACTTTCGACATTCTCGAATGAAATGTCCGAGCTTACCACAGTGGTGACACTTCTTGTCATGCCTTCATCGGGACTTTGACCGTCCTCTTTGCTGACTTTGTTTATGGGGATTTTTACTCATTCCCCTCCATTCTTGCTTGCCTTGTTTCTCCGTAACAAGTGCTTCATTTTCAGGGGTATGCCCTTCGTCTTTTCGTCGAGACTCTTCGTTGAGCATTCTGTCTTTTACCATATCCATGGTAAGTTTGCCGTCAGGAGCAGAGTTACTAACTGACACAACCAGAGTGTCCCAGCTTTTTGGTAGAGAACTCAGCATCAACAATGCTTGCAACTCGTCATCTACAGTCATTTTCATAGAGTTGAGTTGATCTACGATGCCTTGGAACTCGCTTATGTGTTCTGACACGCTGTTTCCATCTTTATACTTCAAGTTGACTAATCGTCGCATCAGATTAGTTTTATTCTGTGCGGTTGTCCTTGCATACATTTTCTCCAACTTTTGCCAAAGAACGTAAGCATCGTGTTCATTAGCAAAGTTTTGGAAAATGCTTCTGTCGATCCATTGTCTGATTTGTGCAGCACATTTTCGGTTTAGCACAGTCCACTCAACGTCTGATGTGGACGTCGAAGTGCTGGATGTCTTGGCATCCGTCGAAGCTGTAGTCACTGCTTCCTCCTTCGGCATTACAATCGGCTTCCACAGATCTTTAATGTATAAAAGATCCTCCATCTTTGGCTTCCATACTGCATAATTAAATGCAGTCAACTTGATCATGTTGCCTGTGCTCTCCTCCATTTGGATCGTTAGTCAACAAGTTTCGCCGAGTTTGATATTTTTCAGCGATGAATAGTACTTCATATGCGTGAATAGTGCACGTGGTCGTGAACAGTACACCAGGTAAGTTCCCAGGAAAGAGAGGTGGGTCACAACGGACACACTTAAATACCAAATCTTTCCTAGCCAGAATCTTTCCTAGACATGCACTTTCCGCACCACCACACTTCCAGCAATCATAAAAATCAGTAAACTCAAGAATAATTCTTTTCTGATGTGAAAGATCAGATAATACTGCAACCACAGAGCATACTAAGAATTTTCTAGAGAATCTGATACAGGCTCTGATACCACTTTGTTGGGAAAAATGTGTTTGTAAAATAATAAATTTTACGGCCCCAGGATAATTTCCCAAAACAAATAGAGTACAAATAACTCCAACACTTTTAGCGTGGAAAACCCTCCAGAAAATGAAGGTAAAAACCACAGGACCCGTAGGCCGCTTAACAACTCCACTATAATAATAATGGGATTACAAACTTCACCATTGGGTGGATCTCTCACAAATTACAATAACAATGTAACTTTAATTTGTGGATAGAACCTCACAAATTGGCTCACAATTTCTCTCTCAGAAAACTCTCTCTATTTTTCTCTGAGGATCTCTCAACACACACACTCTCTCAATTGTTGTGTTTTTGCTTAATTGATTGATCTAAGAGCTCACCTATTTATAGGTGAGGATTTGTAGAAAGAATCAAATACAATTATGTTGATCCACCATGAAAGAAGCATTTACAACTAGAGTTCATGTGCTTCACTCTTTATTTCACATGAGATGAGCATCTCATGCTTTATTCCACATGAGGTGGACCAACACCCTTGTCATGAACTAAGCATATGATCCCTTGTTGAGAATCACAATGTTTTGCCGGTTCCACTTGGGATATCAGAATCCATAAGAAGCAAGGTATCCTTCCAAAATATATATAAACATAAATGGTCGCCACATAATGATTCATCAGCTACTAGTTAGTATCTAGAGTCAAAAAATCACACAATGTCACAACAACAAGAAAGGGGAGATTTGCAACCAAATGATGTCAATCCCTCTTTGCAACCAAACCCATACAACGCGCCAAGTCATGGTAGCTCAGAGGAACCGCATTTGTCCCAAGCCCAAAATATTCCAGGTAACAAATTTTGTAAGTAGCCCTAAAATAGTTGTTGACATTTTACTTGTGTGCATATATAAATTTAGAACCTTGGACTGCTTTTATAGAGTAGTCTAACCAACAAATAAAATATGTATTGTTGATTGAAAAGGGACAGGAGAGCATCTGATTTACTACCAACCACTGGTCCAAGCTGCACAAAGTGGTGATTGGAAAAGTTTTAAGATTTTCGTCGACCTTGATCCAAATGCATTGACAGCTATAATAACACCAAACACTTCACAAACAGTATTTCATGTTGCAGCAGAACGTTGCCAATGGAAATTGGTCCTACAGCTTTTGGAACTTATTGAATCTCCAGAATCACTTGCAGTGCAAGATGTCGATGGATGGACAGTTCTTCACTTTGTTGCACTAGGTGGAAGCTTAAAGACTGCTAAGGCATTGGTTAAAAAGAATTCTGATTTACTACAAGTAGTCGATAATAGTGGAGATCTGCCACTTATCTATTCTCTCTTCAGTGACAATAAAGAGTTGATGTGGTACTTTACTTTGTTAACCAGAGTAGAATCTTCTTCATTACCTAGAATCCTTCGCGCTCTAATCGCATCAGGTTATCCCGGTAAGAATTTCCAACGGATATAGAGCTTTATTATTTTTCTGTTTTATGTTCCAACTTCAACAGATGTAGACTTGTAGTTCTATATATATTCAATCTTTTTAATTTTTGTTTTCCAACTTTAACAGATATAGCCTTATATTACGTTCAAATATATCCTGAATGTGCTATTGCCAAAGATGAAATTGGGAGTACTTTGCTCTGGTGGTTAGCAGATGAAGGGCGTTCATTATATTTTAGCATGAGTAATCTTGGATTTATGAAAAGATGGATCTATAAATGTAAGTATCCTATATATGTTATTGGATGTCTTCTGTTTTAATTGGAGAAAAAATTTCATAATTTCTTTTTGTTGATGCAAGTTGTTCGCGTGGAAAGCAAAAAATCACCAGAGCATTTAGTAATGATAAATATGGAAGATTTACTTGAAAGCACGGAAGGGTTTCCAGCACCAATCACCTCAACACAACCAAGAAGCTTTGCAACTCAAGGTTTGCAAATTTTATATTTACTATTTTAATTCTTTAGAAGAACAGATTATTCTCACATTTATTGGAAACTCCAATGCTCCGGAATATTAGAGAACCCACATTTATAGCTAATAGAAGATGGGATGAGTTTCACATTTATATCAAGTGATGTTATAACCGAAAAGACTAGTCTTTTGGGTTATAAGGTTATCCACAATATATATACCACTTTTTATATCAAGCACTAAGTATACAAACTTGACATGGGATTTCAAAATCCTATATGTGCCGTTGTTTCATGATATAGCATGCAAATTTTGAAATGAATCTTATTAACTAAAATTTTATGATACAGTGCTTGGATGGTTCAAAAGATTACTCTGGAATGCTATTGTACAACTGGGTAAGCAACCACTTATAATACACCAGTTATATAGTATATTTGAAAATTTAGTTGACCTCATGTGGATCTTGAATCGGTGAATTCTAGAAGAGTGGGCCCTAGCTAGTTTAAATATATTCTGTGAATTTTTTAAGGGTGAAGATGAGTTTTAAGTTACAAAGTTCAAAAACTAACATTGAGATAATATATGTATGTCCAAAGCATGCAAATATAACTGTAAGTTACGTTACAAAGTTCAAAAACAAACATTGAGATAATATATATATCAAAAGCAGGCAAATATAACTACAAGTTACGTGAATTTTATTTTTTTCCAATATTTGGTCTTCTATCTGTCGATTAATAACTTTTACATTTTATCTGAGTTTCACTTGCAGCACCCTCCATAAGAACGATCTGGGAGGCTAAGTTGAAACATGAATGTGCTGTTGAATTAGTAAATATTATTTGCATGCAACTTTCTCACATGAGCTATCAGCAAACGGAGGATTTTCTTCAAAATCCACCCATCTTAGGGAAAGCCGTTGAGGTCGGAATTGAAGAGATTGTAAGGATCCTTTTACAACATTTTACAGATCTGCTTTACTGTGAACCACTACCTCAACGAAATCTATTAGATATTGCTGTTGAAAATCGGCAAGAAAAGATAGTCAATATAATAAAAGAGATCTCTCCGACAATAGCTAGGACTTTGTGTGCACGACCGGCGGTATCTAGAAACACCATTCCACTGGTAGCAATATTGATCTCTCCGACAGCAGCTAGGAATTTGTGGGGAGACCTAGTGGAATCTAAAAATACTACTTTACATCTAGCAGGGAAGTTGGCCCCTGCTTTTAAACTATATTCAGTTTCCGGTGCCGCTTTACAAATGCAAAGAGAATTGCAGTGGTTTAAGGTATTGAGATTATGTTGAATTAATTTAAAACTAGTTATGTTTACCAATTAGTTGAAAATTAAAGTTGCTAGATGTCTAACTTGAGACGTGAATTGATTTTTTAAATCTTTTACCTTACAAGAATTTATTGAATAAAACGAATCCTAGCACAATTCATTTAATATTGATATTTATACATGCATATATGATATTAGATATTATGTTATTAATTAATTAGCATATCAAATATACTGTTATATATATTTATCTTATTTTGTGTAGGAGGTGGAGAAAATCACATTCCCTTTTCTAAGGGAATGTTCAAATGATGACCATGAAACACCAAAAGATGTTTTTAAGAGAGAGCACAAGGAATTGGTTGACCAAGGAGAGAAGTGGACAAAGGACACTGCCAATTCTTCTATGCTTGTTTCCACGCTCATTGCCACCGTACTGTTTGCTGCAGCTTTTACAATACCAGGAGGCAACATAAATGATAAAGGGATTCCAATTTTTCTACAAACGAACGCATTTATGATATTTGCTATTTCAAATGCAATTGGTCTATTTGCTTCTTTGACTTCCCTATTGATGTTCTTAGCCATCCTAACTGCACGATACACAGTAGAGGACTTCCTTGAATCACTGCCAAAGAAGTTAATTATAGGTCTTGGCTCTCTCTTCTTTGCCATAGCCGCCATGATAATAGCTTTTGGAGCAACTCTAACTATTGTACTCAGTGAGAGATGGCAGTGGGTTGCTATGCCAATTACTTTACTAGCCTCATTCCCTGTGGCAAGATTTGTAATGCTGCAACTTCCCTTGTTCGCCCAAATGGTTCAGTCTACTTATGGATCCAGTATGTTTCGCCCTTGGCCATCAAGACTTTAAATAACTACTTTGAATGTATTTGTTATTGCAAGTATATGGCTTTTTGAGCCCTAATAAATTATTTTTGTTGCATATGTTCTGAAGTCATAATATTACTATTATGTAAAACCTTAAAAAGCTTATATCTGATCATATAAACATTTAAAAGATCATATCTTAAAATCTTAAAATTTTACAAACAATTCCTATTTTAGAAGAGTCCCCACTAGAAACTAGTACATCTAATACTTGGTTCTAGCTGGCCTTCGTCATGTTTAACAATAATTGGCTTGGTGAAAAGCCTATTAAGTACATGATGAGCAATGGTGTATGCTTTCCTATAATTAAATTTTAAATTTCAAATGTCTTAATATCTTGAATTGCATAAATACAAATTATTTTTAAACTTGAATGAATACTCTGTCTTCTTAAACTCGTCGTCATGACGGTTCACAAGCAAATTAATCTTGAATAAACGTGAACACTAGAAAATAATTATATCATAATTATGTATTATTGCTTTATAGAGTAGTCTAACCAAAAAAAAAAGAATTGTTGATTGCAATGGGAGAGGAGGGCGTCTCAATTACTACCCATCATTATTTAATGCTGCACAAACATGTGAATGTGATTGGAAAAGTGCTGAAAATTTTCTGAAATATTCTTTCATAAACGTTTTTAAGAATATTTTCCACAAATATTTTCAGAATCGTTTTTTTAGAAACTTTTCGGAAACGTTTTTGTGAAGAAGTATTTTTTATTATTATTATTATTTCAGGAATCGTGTAAACGTTTGGCAAGCTTTTAATAATTGGACTCAAATTATTTGACCTAACCAACCCTACATAACATTTGAGCTTTAAAATTTTGAACTAATTCGATCTGTTGGGTCATTATATGATTGTATCTCTTTTGTATTTTATTTTTTATTTTTTTTGTCAGAGACATTTTTTGTCCATGAGTATTATTTGTTGAAACGTTTTTTGCATAGCAATGTTTTGCATTCAGAAACATTACAAATAATTATGTATTTTTTATTTCGAGACATTTATTTAGATACATCTTAATTGGATACATTTTCGTCAAATACGTGTTTTACTTAGCAATATTTTTCATTTAAAAACATTAGAAATAATTGTACATTTGGAGTTAAAAACGTATTTACTTGGGAATATTTTCTTTCACTTGCAACATGTCAATTCATGGCAACAAGGGTAATGTTAAACATCATAACTTATATCCCGACGTGTGAAATGTCATTTAAATTAATTGAAATGGGGCAAATGAAAGAAAATGTTGTCATCACAACTCACTAAATTGGGATAAAAATTGAATGTATAGTATTCCTCGTGATGTAAATACAAATACGTGTTTTCCATCAAATACCCTCTACTGCAATTTTGTCAATTACGTATTTTCCAAATGAGTATGATGAAATGATATATCACAAAACTGTATTCAAATAGTAAAAATCACATTAAAAAACAAAGGAATTCTTTTGAATTCAATAGAAAAACTTTTAACCAAACACACTTTTTTATTTAAAAAATAATAATAATAATAATAAAGCTAGCTAGGATCGAATTCACATTCAACAAAAGCAACGTTAAAGTTTGTGGGTTTTTGGCATATATTTTGATAACTATACACAAGAAAGAGTTGTACCCACTTTTCAATCAACAAACACCCTTAACCAAAATGTGTGACAAATAAAACCTTATAGATAAGGCAATTTGATATATTGAATATAATTTGCACATGTAGGACCAACTCTATCAAGAGTACTTTTGGATATGGCTCTCATTGAGGTCCTTACTGAATATGTGGCAATCCAATCCCAAGAGAGAAGATAAGTCACCATTTTTCCATAACTTTTTTTTAAAGCTGACATCGAACGGGTTAGAGGTTTGTCAAGATCTGTAAAGATTAATCACTATATATATTCTACAGTCCGATTATCTAGTCGCATAACCAGAAGACATCTACTTTTATATAACGAAAAAAAAACTCACACATGCTGGTGTATAACAATATATACTTCAATTTTCTTTCTCAAAACTCAATATATATATATATATATATATATATATATATATATATATACTTCTTATTTAGTTGAACTGGCTAGATGTATATAACAACTACACTTGAGGGTGGTATTATTATTATCAAAAGCTTTTTCAAATATTGATCAAAACTATTTTTCTCATGATGTCATCTATGTTATAATGTTTAACAGAAACAGAAAACAATGCTTTTAGAGTTTGAAAAACACTTATAACACCCAACAAGGTTTTCTTACTATACATTTTTAAGCTGTTTTCATGGGACAAAAAATGGTTTTTGCTCAAATAAATAATTTCAAACACACATACAAAATAAATATAAATTAATAAAAACAATTTCTTTTATTTAAAAGTGCTTTAATAATACTAAAAAGGAGCTTTACTTGCCAAATTTTCTTTTATCAATATGTCATTGTTCTTTAGCAAAAATAATCAAATTGAATTGTCTACTTTCAATTATTCATCCTTGTAAATGTCTATTACATTATTATTGATTAATGATAATTGATGATGTGGAAGCACGTCTTTACAATGGATAAGCTGAGTTGTCATCCTCATCCTCCAATAATAAAGTAGAGTGAGCAAGAAAATTATCTGATTATAATAAAGAAATTTATGTTATGGTACTTCCACTCATAGTTCAAGTAATTAGTGTACTTTCTCTTCATATCTGAGACAGAAGTTTAAATCTCACATTTGTTAATAAATTCATAAAAAATATGGGGAGAGAGTACTCCCCAGCAGTGGGAGTTACTTTTTGAAATTTATAAATTTATACCCTCCCCTATTAATGGGAGTTGCTTTTTGGGCAATATAATTCACAAACAGGGAGACTCTTCCCAATAGTGTAGTTGATTTCCAGGTCGTAATTATAGTGGTTAATCTCGTTGCGTCTCAATAGACCCTGTCTCGACCAGTGTCTTTACTCCGAGAAAATAAAAAAATAAAAAAAATAAAAAGCATGCCCTTTTTAAAGATTGAAAGATACACTCGAGGATATCTAGCAAATGTGAGCTTGGACCCATTTGATATTGTGGTCCTAGACCTAAAAAGGGAATGGCTGACCCTCTTGGCTTCAAAGGGTCAGAGAATCTTTTGGAATTAAGCCCATTTGTTGGCAGTTTTTGCTGCTCTACAGATAACATTTGCGGCTTTATCACACATTGACGTATCACAATATTCGTATGTATAAAAGGATTTATTTTCTTATTATTTTATGATATTTGTTTCCTATCTTATTTAGATTAGGTTGTTTTTATGGTATTTAAGTAATATTAGGATCATATTATTATAATTAAATAGACTTATTATATCATATTATTGTATCTTATCCATATTATCAATAAAATTTATAGTTCCTTTGAAACAACTTTATTTTATTATGGATTGGACATACGCGCTCTTCGTGAATTCAAAATGTAGTTGTAATTGAGATGATTAGTTAGTTATACTGATGACTAAGATGATTGATTAGTTGTAGTGGCGATTGAGATGATTAAGTTTTTCCTCATAAAATAAAGGTATACGTGATAGATTTTTATTAAATTTAAGAAAAAAAAAATTCATGCAAATTATGTATTTCTGTTTTACTAAGGACTCTTCTTACACATATAGAGAAGGATATAGGAGAGGCAATGTGTTAGGTTTGGTGGAGCCAACGGACACCAATGGCTGGAATATCGACCAAAATGTGAACCATGCATGCATGTTCACAACATGGCTTTGGTCCTACCTCAACCAACAAATTAAGATACATGACCTAACAAGTTGAAACCTCAAAAAACTTGAAATTGTATTAAGTTTGTTAATGATGTGATAATGGTAGTTGGACAACTTATCTCCCATGCTTTATTCGGTTGAAAATTAGGCAGACTCGAATGTATTTTGAAATTTATCAGAAACTTTCTCTTAAGTTTCTGGAATTCACGTAAAAAAAATCCTGATATGAATTCATAACAAAGGTAAAAATTTCAAATGGATATCAAAACCGCAGTCAAATAAATCGGTTGCAACTTGCAAATTGTTAGCTGTTGTTCCTCAGTAAGGGAACTAAATTGACTTGGAGGGCTCACATATTTTGAAGAAGATTGGTTGCAAATGACAATTTGATAAAAAGAATAAAAGACTGGTGGAATATCATAATCAAAGAGATAATGACATTTGAATATTTATGGGTTTGCGTAAGTTGTCAAAATTTGTGGATTTGAGATTATATTTATACTTTATTTAGATCTCTGAAATTTATTTATCGTTTTATGAAATATTATCATATTAAATGAGTATTTTTTACTATCAAACTATATTTAGACGATATAATTTATTGTTTTATGAATATAAGATCTTAAAATCTTAAAAAAAAAATGAATTTATTTATAAGGAAAATTTTTATAAATAAATACTTGGATATAAAGTTAATACGAGCTAAAAATTTATTTATACGATATAGCATGCAACCTTTTTCTTTCATTATTAAAGATTATATTTTCTTTATGATAATTATAATAACGATGATGACAACAACAACAACTATTTATGATAATGACGAGCATTGTGAAGATGATGGACATAATATATTATGAAATCTTAGGATAGAAGACAAAGAAAAAGATAAACACTTTAATTTGTTGGTGCAAAAGAAAAAAATTTCTATTAAATTGACCTCTCAAATAATTTTGATTGATTTTTTTATTCTATCAACCAATTTTTAATTTGATATGAGGACCAAAGAGTCCAAGTAATAGATACATAATTTGGTAAATGATATCAATTGGGTTTAGAAAAGCCGTGGAAAACTTGATGACAAATAAACAATTTTTTAAGTGTTTTAGGTACTTGTCAATATAATTTTTTTTATTTTTTTTGTTATATAATATTGATAGCATGACCTTATGAATCTTAAATCCGATTTATTGACAAGATAAAATTAGTTAAGTGATATGTGTACAATAAGATGAGGTTGATTTAGTAGTATGTCCATCGATGTTGTGAGTTCGAATCTTGTCTTCCTTTTCAAAATTTTAAATTTGTAATAGCTCAAAAAAAAAGTATTATGTCTCTCACACTTGCACTTTAAGGTTGTAAATTTGAATCGTATTCTCCTTTCAGAATCTATAATTAATTATATTAATGAGTAATTAATGAAATGTTTAGTATTACTCAGTAATAACTCATAAAAAAAAACTCATTTTATTGTTCTCTTATTAATCCATAAGAGGAAAAAAATTGATTATTTTATTAATTTTTGAAAATATAAGCTAAGATGTCTTGATAATCCCACAGATTTAATTAAAAAATATTCCCACATAAGAAACGAAGAATTGACTAATTTACTACCAAAAATTAAAATAAATTCTTATTTCCAAAGAGAAATTAATGTAATATTTATGAAATTGGTAGCAAAAAAATTTGAAATAAAAATATTTTATAAACAAAAAATAAAAACTGAAAACTTGCACAATCTTTAAATTTTCTTCTTTTTTTGTTTTGGTTCAATTTTCTTGGTTGAAGGCAACACCATTGTTGAAAGATTATCTTGGTTATGTGTATATATATATATATATATATATATATATATATATATATATATATATGAACAAATAACATTGATACTATTTGAGATTTGTTGAATTACACTCAAAATTAAAGTTTGCAGAAACTCACACTGAACTCTCCTAGCGTTAAGTTTAACTGTTAAAAAGTAGACCCGAGCCTCCCCTGATTCGCGATTCATGATAGATCTATAGTGTATTCACCATGATCTTTTATTTCCTCTTTAATTTTTTTTTTTTAACTATCAAACTTAACATCATAGGAATTTAGTGTAACTTTATAATTCATATTGGAATGTTGACATACTGTTATGAGCAGACGCCCAAAAGGCCAAAATGGGCCCTAAACAAATTCTCACTTTTTGGGCCCACAAATTCTCTCCAAAAGAGGATGTTACCACTATTGCATGGATTGAGTAATGGGCCCACCAAGGCCATGGATGATGAATCATGATGAAGCTTGAAGATGTTGACATCAATGGCTACCCAAATAGGATTATGTGGCATACTCATCCATACAATACAATCAAATACCTTCTTCTTCTTCTTCTTCTTATTCTACTTCTCTTTGGCTACTCAAAAATTCTATCTTTAGTTCTTGTAACATCATATTTATGGGTCATGCCTCATGTCACTCCATGGTCCTACTAATTTTTTTTTTTTTTTTTTCTGATGTGTCATCCTCATCTCATTTTAGACAAAAACTCATGTAACAATTGATTACAATATACAAACCGGAAGTATATTGTAATCCATAAGTACCACCGAAACTTTATCTGGTCGAACATTGGTCGGCTCATAAAATTTATAGTTTAAGTGGTTAGTGCAACTTACTTTTATCTCACACTAGAACATAATTTTCTTCATTTATTGTAGGAGTATCTGATGACTTTTATGTTTAATTCAGATTCAAATGTTTTACAATTATAATGGAAAACTATGATTCCGAAGTACAAATATGGTCAATATTTTGGAGTTGGGCCTCAATGAGTCCAGATAAAGAAGAGCAGCATGGGGTCCAATATGTGGTAAAAATGAGAAGCTTGGTCGTCTAGAAGACTGTAACCAGCTATGATTGTCGTTGACAAAAGAATTTTGACAGTCCAATGGGGTTCTAACTTCTAACTTTAGGACCCACCAAAAGCAAAAGAATCACTATAAAAAATGGGACCCAGTTTCGGCTGAGAATTATTGTATATCAGATTATATTGTAAAAGACAAAGAGTATAATAAGACCAAGAAATATACTGCTGTGATTTTGACTGAAAATGGGAACATTTGCTCGTGACTTTGGATTCTCGCTTGGCTGCACCGGACGGCGTATTGGGTTTCATCCATTTATATTATCTCATATAATATGAATATTTATATATAAACATAGTAGGTTTCTTTTTGGAAAGCCCATCCATCTTATGTTATTATTATTTATAATTGGTCTGTTAACGTTATTGAACTTGTACTATAGATACTAACACTTAGATTAAGACATTGAATTATGGCACATTAATTTATATCTCAAATGTATAATGTATTTTTTATAGAGGTTCAAATTTTATTGTTATTAATAAATAAACAATACGTTGAGATATCTCTTTCTTATAGTAAGAATTACTTTTTAAATTGTACTTATAGTAATTAATCTCGCTTACATTTAGAGTTGATAAAAAATATATAGTACTACCAAGCTGTCTTATCTTTGGCTTTTTATTGGTTGCCTAGATAAGGCAAGAGTGGCAAAGAAAAGAAACAACATCCAGCTAACAACATTCAAGATAAAATGACATACTAGATAATTTTTTTTTTCTTTAATCAATTTTAAATGGTTTACATGTTAAAGAAGAAATCAATCCACAACTTTTCAATCAATTTTGTGAAGAGATAATTGCATGGATATTATTGGGATCACCACTCAATATGAAATTTATTGAACACCTCTTTTTAGTTCAATTAGTGTGCACCTCTCCTTTTATATTTGTGTTGAAAGATTGATGTCCATTATGTGCATCTTACAAGTAAACGTGTGTAGTTTTTTCCCTGTAGGTGTGGGTATTTGTAGTTTTTTTCCTGTGGTTATGGGCATAGATATTTGAGCTGCACATGTAGATACATATTTTACACACATATGCGGGGAGTTTTCTCATCGAAGTTGTAAGAGGAGATATATGAAACGCGTATGTAGTGTTTGATTTAGGTAGATCCCAATAGATCTCTGAGTTGTTCGGCGTCAAATTTCAAATACTTATTATGAACATAAATAAATAAATATATTTATATATACACACACATATAACTATTATAGAAATTTAATACTTATAAAATCCATACCATACAAACTTATATTATATATATTATTATACAGTCCAATATCCTTAATATAGACATCTCATGTTCACATTATTTCTTTATAAACACGCAATTAAATAATCCTCTAACAATCCACTCTCTTAAATCATTGAATAAATAAACCGTACTTATAGTGATTAATCTCACTTACGAGTAAATAAAAAATATATAGTAATACCAAGCTTTTGATCTTATCTTTGGCTTTTTATCGGTTGCCTAGATAAGGCAAGAGTGGCAAAGAAAAGAAACAACATTCAAGATAAAATGACATACTAGATGATTTTTTTTTTCTTTAATCGATTTAAATGGTTTACATGCTAAAGAAGAAATCAATCCACAAACTTTTCAATCAATTTTGTGAAGAGATAATTGCATGGATATTATTATAATCACCACTCAATATGAAATTTATTAAACACCTCTTCTTACTTCAAGTAGTGTGCACCTCCCCTTTTATATTTTTTATTGGAGGATTGATATCCATTATGTGCATCTTACAAGCAAACGTGTGTAGTGTTTTCCCCGTAGGTGTGGGCATTTGTAGTTTTTTTCCTGTGATTGTGGGCGTAGATATATGCGCTGCACATGTAGATACACATATTACAAACATATACGGGGAGTTTTCTCATTGAAGTTGTGAGAGGAGATATATGAAACGTGTATGTAGTGTTTGATTTAGGTAGATCCCGATAGACTTCTGAGTCGTTCGGTGTCAAATTTCAAATACTTATATTACTTATTATGAACATAAATATATATATATATATATACATATATATATATATATACACACACACATATAACTATTATAGAAATTTAATACTTATAAAATCCATACCATACAAACTTATATTTATATATTATTATACAGTCCAATATCTTTAAAATAGACATCTCATGTATTTCTCATGTTTACATTATTTCTTTATAAACACGCAACTAAATAATCACTCTCCTAAATCATTGAAATATATTCAAAATAATAATAATAATTGAGTTAATTAGAGATAATTAATATTATTTTGAACAAAATTATTGTGGCCCTTTCCATTGAATATTCACATTGTCTTATCCACTACTTCCCAACTAAAATCTTAAACCATAAAAAAGAGAAACAAGATCTTGATTTGTTGCCAATGATTTCAATTTCCTATTTTAAATAATAAACTGGCCAATAATTGTCACAAAAATTAAGTGAAATATTTCAATGTAATGCTTCTCATAATATGAAAGGACTTTTGATTGATCTTTTATTATAATCTCCAATAGTTAAAGATAATAATTCACTTCAATTAAAAAAAAACTTATAAAATTAAAAATAATAATATTTTTATATATTAATTATAAATGTCACTCCATTTATTAAGATTGGGATAAATACAAGCACATAAAAGGATATCAATCCATAATTTATTATTATGGTTGTGATGTAACATGATATGATATGATGAAACACATTAGCTGGCTGTGTGATGTGCTTAAACATAAATATGGAGGAAGATGATAAGGTAGGGTCATATGGAGCAAAGTATTTAGTAGATCACAACTGATACACAACTAAAAATATATAGAGTAGCTTGCCATTTTCTTTTGTTGATAAAGATGTTTAGTACTGATAAAAAATTATTTGTTATTTTTTAGATTATTGAGGAGTTTTTTTAAGGAGATATTTTGGTATGAAATAAATAAATAATTAATTAATTAAATGTTTCTTTCATTTCTTCGTTCGTGCATGTTCGTCATTCAATTAATACAGTAGTTTATCAGTTAGCTACGTTTGCTCTTCCTATCAATCAACAGATTGTTTGGATGAAGGATTATCTCTCCTGTGTTGTGAGTTGTGTTGATTTTGACTCCCCTCATAATTTGTAATTGGTTTCGTTAGCTTATAAAAATTTCATCTTTAAAAAAAATAAAAAAGATTAATTGGAAAATTCTAATGGATGCTTCCCTAGGAAACCCACTAAATTTTTTTACAATAAATATTACCAGACAAATAATGCCATTTTTTTTTTGGAAAATAAAAAATGGTTTCAGATAACTAGTTGAATATTTAGATCAAAAGACAACTAAAGATTAGTTAGAGAAATTTTATTTTATTTTTTTTGTTTTATAGTATCAAATTTTTTAATTAAATTCATTACGGAAGCTTAATATATAACTATTAAATTCATGAAAATTAATGTTTTATTAGAGTTGTTGAAAAATTTATTATTGTTATTTTTTAACAAATTCATATGTTCTAGAATGAAAACCCAACAACAGAAAACTCTTTCTTTGGAAGTTAACAACTTGATCTCATATATGATACATTTAATAATAAAGTAGTTGAACATTTTCCGCTTTACTTATGTGATAAGACCGTACCGTAACCAATTAGTGTCACGTTTTAAAAAATAAAATAAAATAACAACTTGATACCATCACATCATAAAGAAAATAATAGCCAACAAACCATATAACATCATCATCAACAACTACAATTTTATTTATAAGGTTGGTTGGAGATTGGCAATTTTTGGTTCATTGATTGCGCCAAAATGTGTTAAAATTGAAAAAAAAAAAAAAAAACAATGTTTTATATATTACAATCAAGAACATTTGCAAAATATTTTCAATCGAGTCATGAAGACATATTTGTCAAATAACATTATTAAGTCAATTAATATCTATTGGTTTAAAAGACTATGATCTTACTAAAAAGATAGCATTGCAGACTGTTAGTTTATGAAGTATGAATTAATAACGTTACGCTGCAGTGATGCAGCCTGGGGTATAGCTCTTGTATTTAATTATAAATTTTATTTTGGAGTGACAGTTTTTCTTCAAAGATTTTAATAGTTTAACTCTTGTATTATAGGGTTTGTGTGTGAGACGGAGAACTGAAACTGAGTATATATACTTTTACCATTGTACACCTTAATTTGATAGTGTAAGTTGAGTGTTGGTATGCTCCGTAAATGTAGGAATCACATTAATTAGCGAATCACGTAAAATTTCATACTTCTTTCTTCTTATTTTTACGTATGTTTAATTTATTGATTTGGGTTAGCATTCAGTAACACATTTTCGAATTTATAATATGAAAAACCGTTAGTAAAAATACTGTAAACATATCTAAAGAGTAAGAGTTGCATGGTGTTGAAAAGAAATAAAATCAACAACAACAACTACTACTACTTCAATGTTATTTATATGGTTTGGTTGGGGAATTTGTTAAGTTTGGTTTATTGGAAGTGTAAATGTGACTTGAAGTTGCCTTCCAACCATAACCCACATTAAGTGAAATTAATAGGACCACTTAATTGAACTTTGACAAATTTTGAAGGCATTTGCATGGTGGGGAATTGGAATTGGACTACCATTCATAGTTTTATGTATGGTCAATTGTTAGGCCACCAACTGCTATATATGATATTTTACTAGGTATACATGGAAACTAATAACTATTTTGTAGTGTATCTAAAATTATTTTTTAATAATTTTTGTAGTCCCGTGATCAAAAATAAAATCCTGCAATCACATATTTCGTATTGACCAATTATATAAATTATAGTGTTCAACTTTCCATAATAATACTTAATTATTATTATTATTATTATTATTTTTATATATTATCTATGGTGTTGGTAACTCGAATATGAAACATTATCATGTTGAAAGAATAATTTCGTCATCAAATCATATTGGACGATAGTAATAACACGTAACTATTAATATACTTATTTAATTTACATATAATATTATAAGTTCAATGTTCAATTATATTTACACCTAATGTGGATAATTATTTATATATATATAATGCTTAGGGTACGGCGATTCGAACTGAAATATCATTAAACTGAATGGACTTGAACTTAAAATATAGTCAGACTAAATGAATGTCTTTTATTATCAAACTATATTGGTTGGTTCTAATATGGGTAGATCTTTGAAAATATCGTATCAAATATTATAGAACTAAATCTTTTATTTTGAGCAGCCCCATTGGAAAGTGACATTACACAATTTAAAAATAAATAGTGGGTTACAAAATATATATATATATATATTATTTTGAAAAAAAAGATTAAAAAGCTTAAACATCTTTTTGAGAATTGAAAATTGATAGAGATTTTGAACAGTTTTCATTTTCACATTTAAAACCGCACAAAACATGCAAACAAAACACTGCTCCACTTGCACCGCAGTTTTTTAACTTTTTATTCAATCAATAATAGTCATTCACGTGAAACTCTCTACCCCCTTTGACTTGGAATTCATCACTATATATATATATATATATATATATGCTTAATTTATTTGTTTTATTTTGAATAGAATGATTTTTTTGGTTTAAAGTTATAAAAGTACCAGATCTGCCTAATTAATATAATATATATATATATATATATATGAAACCTTAAGAAATATGATTTACTCGTAAAATATGATTATACAAAGATCATTTTATTGTATTATGTGAGTAGTTATTCAATTAGACTAATAATTTATAGTGTTTGCCAATTTCAACAAACTCCTAATCAAATTTTCAGTGTAAAATTTATAAAATTTAAGAAATTTATAATAATTTTCAAAATTTTAAAAAGAATTTCAAGAGTTATAGTATTTATATTATAGTCAAATTTAAAAGGATATTAATGATTTTGTTTAAGAGTACAATTACGAATTAATAATAAGTCTATTGAAATTTAACGAAATAAATTACTAAACGCATAGTATGCAAAGTTAAAAGAAGATGGGTAATAGAAATGTACATATACACACCCACGGAAGCCTCAAAGAATTAGTATGAAAATTTAACAAAAAATTAATTAAAATTAAAGTAGGTGTTTAATGAATTTAAAATTATTAAAATTAATATAAACTATAAAAAGATAATAGTGCTATTATTTTTCTTGAAGAAAATTTATTACAACAATGAACAAAACAATTACTCTTACAAACAAATTGTCTGGCTTTTCATTTCATTTAATTTCCTGTAACAATTAAAGCATTTATTTTTATTTTTTATTTTTTATTTTTTTACTTTTTATTATGTTTTTGTTGCCAAAGTTTTCAAATTTTAAAAAACCTGAAACATTTTCTTTTTGTTACACTTATTACATTATCATTTCTCAATGCTACACGCAACCCAATTATGTCTCCAATTGATAAAAAAGAATAAATTAATTAAATGTTGCAAGAAGCTATAAAGAGAAACACAAGTCTCCTTAAACTTTTGCTTACCAGAAGTTCAGAACTTCAAGTAAAGGTTTTTTTTTTTTTTTTTAATTTTTTAAAGCCATAATAAGGAGGGGTTTGATTTATATTTATCGTAATAATACAAAGATTTTCAAAAAAAAATTCATACTCACAACACAATACTAGGGTTCTTTTGCACATCCACTTATAGTAAATTGGTTAGTGCACCCCCCTTCCATCTCAGTGGTGAGGGGTTTGAGTCCCACCATCTGCATATGTGGGTAGTTTTCTTCCCTTATTGTGGAAATAGTATTCTCCCGTTATAGAAGTAGATATCCGGACCGCGTGTTTAGTGATTAATCTCGACAGGTCCCGACAGTTGTTATTATTGTAATTGTACCCTTTCAAAAAAAAAATATTAGGGTTCTTTTTTGCTATTATTATTGTTTCTGGGCATAAAATTTGGTTCTAAATTACTGGATAGAACGGAAACTAAAATTAAAATTTATATTTTTGAGATTCAGTAAATAAATAAACTTAGAGATCGTTTGTTTTTTTAATTGAAGATTGAATATGCCTGAATTATTTTAAAAATTGAATAGATATTAAAATTTGAAATCTGAATGACATATTTATTTATTTTTCAATCTAATGGCTGAATAAAAATATTGATTGTTTGAATTTAAGATAGAAAATCTGAATGAAGATAAAATTGAAAATATATTAATATAAAAATAATAATTATAGAATAAAATATTATAATTATAATTTTATCAAGTGATAAGTCATTATTTTAAATTTTTTTTTTTAATTTTTTTTTAATATTTTTCAATTATTTAAACACTAAAAAAATAAATATATATTTTTTAAAATTAAATAAAAATAACTTAATATTTTAATTCCGTAAAGTTATAAGTGAAAAAAATAAACTACCTTTAATTGTGACACTAGAATATACTTATTAATTCTCAGATCATGCTTCTAGTTCGAAGGGTAATATCAATTTTAACTATTGAAAAGCAATTGCAGATATAATTTTGTTTTTTTCTTAATGCTAACCCTCAGATCATTGCCTCCCATTAGTGAAAACACCTTTTATTAGCCAATGTCTTAAAAAGTGTTTCTTACCCAGGAAGCAATCATGAATATCTAATAATCTAAGCTCTCCCTTACAGGATTTGTATTCCCTTTAAAGCACAAAACCCACTTCACTATTCTTAAAATTTTACTTTTTATAATTCTTTAAATAAAATATTTTTTTAAAAAAAAAAATGAGAGCATTTATTTATTTTTTTTACCCATTTGATGCACTCCTCAAATTGATTAATATTCCCTTATATTATTATATTATATTTAATAAAATTATTAATATAAAAAATATCTTAGTGTCCCATATGTTGAGCCTTCTTGTGGAGACCATACTACATGGGATCAATAACAATAATTGAACATAAAAAAAAAATAAAAAAAAAGTTTTTTATATATAATTAATTAATTAACCTAGCAAACCGCGTTCTTCTACATCTTATCAATTATTTTAATCTTATGATTCTCTTCACTTGCCCAACATGTTTGACACTTTGAGACTTAGCTTGCATCATAGTTGAAAGAGACAAATTTTTTTTTTTCTTGCCTCTATATATATTAGGTTTGGATTGAGATAGCTTTTTCACAAGAATCCTAACACAATTTTATGTTACGAAATATTTGTAAAACTTAATAGCAATAAATTAAAGACACACGAAACTAAATAAAAGAGATACGAGATTTTTATTTAATTTACCAATCGATGTGACCCCTACGTTAACATAACGTACCAACAATCAATTCTACTATCGCGAATGTTTATTTACAATACATACGCTCAAAACAGCTCTATTTCTTTCTTATAAAAATTATATGAATATAAGAGTTTAAATACTAAAACCCTTGTAAGTAAAATTGTCACTTTAGAGTTCTGACCCTGAATGCGAAACACAACAATACTGATTCAGTCTTCACAATTTAACATTTTAGTCACTGGATTAATACACTTTCAACAATACAAATTACATCTTACATTGTTATTCCTACAAATATTAATTCTACATTTCATAATTGAATCTCACTCGTAAATGTATATTTATCAGACATTTTATTTATTGTTAAACAATACATTCAATCTATACAAATATTTTGTACCTGCTTATTTTACTTTCAAAGTCATACATGGCGATCATATTATGAGATACAGTACTATATTGTTGATTTTTTTTATTTTTTAAAAAAAATATATATATAAATCCTCCATATTAATATAAGTTATTAGAAGTCAAAAGATACCCTTTATTAATAATATCAAAATACAAATCATACAAGGACATAATTGGCTTTTCAATTACTATATAAGATTAGTTTCAAACAAATCATGATTTGATAATGGAAATAAATAAACATATTTTTGAAAATTTGAAGGAGGAGATCAGGTAGGTGTTTGTAATCATGCATGGTTTTTTTGAGTGGGGGGAGGAGTGCATGCAATGCAAAGTATTTCTTTTTAATTAACTTCTCTCTCTCTCTCTTCTTTGCTTAGTTTATAGGACTTGTAATAAAAGTGCTTACCAAACAAAAGCACTTTTTTTTTTTTCCTATATAGATTTTCACGTTTTCTCTTTCTCCTCCCGGCAAGTAAACCATCAATTTCCATTTTGATTTTTTTGAAAGTGAAAGGCAGTTCTTCAAATTGCTTATTAGGTGGCAACAACAACAAGAAGCAACATCATGCATGCATTATTGATTTTTTTTTTTTTTAAACTGACATTAACTGAATCAAAAATTTACCGGATCTAACGAGATTAACTACTACAAGTACGATTTAGAAAATAATTTCCACTATAGGGAAGAAGTCTCCCCACATATTATTTTTGAACTCCTATTATATAGGTGAAAGTGCACTATCAATTTGAGCTACTAGTGCACGAGCTGCATGCATTATTGATTCTTGTGATTCGGTGGGTGATAATAAAAATTAGAGAGATAAGACTAATTTAATTTTAATTTTTTTGGTCCCATTGAATTTGTGTCTTGTGAATACAGGATATTATTGCTCAACCAAAACAAATAAAAAAAATTAAGTGTGGTTTGTTGAAATAATTGAAAGAATATATATAATGCACAAGATGCTTTCATAAATCAAATATATAATGGATTTCATCTAAAAATAATCTATGGATATGATTTTTAATAATTAGTTTAAAATCTGAAGAGGAGTTGTTTTTACTGTTCATGTACGTAGTATATCTAACTAAAATTATAAAATATTAAGTTGGTATTCTTAGTGGTGAAGTTCAAGTCCTATTATGTGTATTAATCAGTATATGTGAGTAGTTTTATCTCTTTATTATTGGAGTAGATGTATAGTTTTATCTCCTTATTGTTGAAGTAGATGTCTTCCGTTATGAGAATAGATATCTAAACCGTGCATTTAGTGATTGATGTCGATAGGTTTCTTTATGCTTGTAATTAATTTTGTAATTATACAGTTGAATTCTTTGGTATTTGAAGTATTAATTTTTTTTTTAAAAAAAAGAGATTCTATTCACTAGTGTTTTTATAATTATTATTATTATTTTTGCTTTTTTAAATATGGTGCTTTTAAGCTGCGTTGCTTGATTCCCACAATTTGTTTAATAAAGCACTATTAGGTAGATTGAGTGAATTAAAAGACATGCAAATAGATTTGCTAAAAGTGGATAACAATCATTTTTATTTTATTTATAAAGTCCGAAATGAGGAAACCATTAGTTACACATCTTAACAACTTAAATATTGGATAAGATGACTTTTCAAAAAAAAAAATATTGGATAAGATGAGATTAATTTAGTGGTATGTCCTTGATACTTACACCTAGAAGTTGTGAATTCGAGTTGTGTCCCCCTCCCTTATATCCCGAATTAATACTAACTTAAGGAAAAAAAAACGTAAACATCAAATATTCTCATTAACTACCGTCCATTATTAATTTATTATTATGAAATAATACTTTTAAAGTCCGTTTGGAATAACTTCTATAAATTGAGCTTTTAAAGAAAAGACGAAATGATGTTGATAATTTGATTGTTAATTAAAAAAATTATTTGAAATGATAGAATTATGACAAATTTATAGTTTTAAATTAACGGACATTGTAAAATTAATAAAATATAATAAAATTATATTAAACATTTTAAATTTTTTAAAAGTTTAAATAGATCAACTTGAAAAAACTTAAAATTTGAGTTTCTCCCATTAAATGTAAAATAAATTTTTTTAATAATCTAATTAGCTCTACTAAAGTAATAACTAAACAATACAAAAGAAATTGAAAATAACTTTTAGAATTTAAAAAATTCTTTTACTCAGTTATATCTAAAGGCTCATCCAAACATACATTTAATTAAATCAAAGATTCACCTAAATTACAATGATTATTTTGGTTAACAAAAGGCCCCAATGTTATTGATTAATTAAGAAGTAATTAGTATTTTTGGTAATTACAATAGTAATGCAATTTTTCACCTTTTTTCCACATTTGATCAAGCTATATTTCACTCAAATGCTCTAAACTAAAAAGGGTATGTACTATTATCTTAGTTGGTTAGTACTTAAGTCTCCAAATTTAGAATTAGTCATTAATTTGAAATTGTCTATGAGAAGAAAAAAAAAAGTTCAAAAAATTACGACACTATCTATATCTTAACGTCACTCAATAAAAATATAAAATTTTAAAACACTATAAAAAAATAGAAATTTAAAAGGCGTACAACTAATTAAAATTTAACTTTATGTCATATTTATTATATGGTAAAATAAAAGATAAATGTAACTCTAGTTTAGTTAATTAGACCTCGCGTAGTTATGTTGGAGGATAAGATTATTACCTCTCGTTCTATCTCGTTCAGTTTCGTTCCGTTTAGAATATATTTCTAAAATGCTTATTTTCTTTTACAAAGATGAAGACCATACTTCGAAACCAATTTACTTTCTTAAATATGGTGCATTACAAAGGAAACTTCTTATTTTGGCTAGGTTTAGTAGTGTCGTGCGGTCATTGATCCATGACAAAACCTGACAAAATTGAATTAGTATTTTATACAACCAACAAATATTTTTATTCAAATGTCTAATCAATTAAAAAAAATAACCAAATATATTTAAGAAAAAACAAAAAAGAATCAAATAATATTAAGTCTTATTTTATTTGACTTAAGAAGGGAATTTGAATTTGGAATCAAAATTTTATGAGAATTGATAGTTACTATCAAACTATGTTTGTGACCATAATTATTACTAATTATTAATTTAATTATCGAAAACAAATCAACACGCGTGCGCTTTAGTGTAAAAGCTAACAAAAATTATGGCAGTATTATATCCAATAAAAACTTTAACAATAACTAGATTCCTTTGGCATGGCTCGATAAAATAATAAACACCGACAACAATATTTGAACACATTGATAATTTAGTTACAATGCAAACAAATTTTATTAATTTATCTAAGGATTCCACATAATTAGATATGTATAAATATGTATTTTTTCTAAAAACAAAAATTCAAAAAAATTCTTGTTATTTTTAATTTTTTTTCTTAAAATAACAAGATTTTTTTTTATAATTTTGTTTTTTAGAAAAAAAAGACATATTTATATATAATTAATTATGTGGAATCTTTAGATAAATAAATGAAATTTATTCCCAATTTTGTATCTTGTAGAAAAAAGTTTAGAATAAATAAATAAAATCAATTCCTAATGTGTATTACAATCATATATTTCTTATAAGTCAAAAATATTAATACATGCTCAAAAAACGTTTTTTGCAAATTATTTAATTTTCAAATTAGTTTTTTTTTTTTAAATTTGCTATGTCTGTAGATCAACAACTGGTTTGATTAAAGGATTTCCCTTTTTATGTGGGAGATTTTATCTTTGATGATTCCTGGTCTAACTGTATTTTATCTTCATTGGCTAATGATATCTTCTTTAAAAAAAAAAATTAATTTTTTTTTAAGTTATTATAATTAATTTAAAATTTAGGAGAGGGAGACACGACACTCATAAACTCAAGCTATAAGTATAAAGGGTATAGTACTGAATTAACCATATTTTGTCAATTTTCAGTTTAGTTAAGTCTATAGGAAAATTTATAAAATCTTATCTGATTTATATTATTTTTTATAAAAAAAGTACTTTATTTTAAAATTTAAATTTAAATAAAAATCCTCCATAGAGATTTTTGGTGTAAGAATTGTTTAGCTATAATTTAAAATAATTTTATTTAATTTAAAATTAAAAGCGTTTTCTTTAAATCAATTACGTTTCATTAGATTATATTATCATAAATAACAATAAAAAATTTATATATTTTCACTTTCCCATTTATACCACTCTACTGTACACGTGCTAGGGTGGCGCGTGTGGGATCGTATTTTGTTTGTATACGGCGATAAAGCACGAAGCCAGGAACCGACCATATTGGGATTGAGTTATCAGAATCTTTGTGTTTTTAAAAAGCCAAAAAAACACGTTAAACCTTTAACAATTTCACTTTTTGTTTTTCTTTCTTTTATTTATTTTCCATGAAACAGCAAAAACATACCCTGTATTACCCTAATTCATCCCCCCCTTTTGTTTATATATATATATATATATATATATATATATATATAAAAGTTAATTACACTCAACCTTTCTAAGGTTTGGCTAATTATATTCGGAATTAAAGTTTGTATTAATGGACACTAACCTTTGACTTTTTTCAAAATTTTTAAATGGTCAAAATACCCATGTCAATTTATATTATTAATTTTTTTACTATTTATTAAAAAAAATTAACGGTGAGATTCAGATTGGATCTCCACTGTCCATTAACAATGATGAACACCAAGAAAAAAAAAAATTTATGAATGTTCATCGAACCCTTCTGGGTTCCACGAACCCAGAGGGTTCGATTCGAACCCTTATGGGTTCGAGATCGAACCCAGAGGGTTCGATTCGAACCCTTATGGGTTCGAGATCGAACCCAGAGGGTTCGATTCGAAATCTCGAACCCTTCTGGGTTCGATCTTGATCTGGGTTGCACGAACTCAGAGGATTCGATTCGAACCCTTCTGAGTTCGAGATTCATCGAACTCTTCTGGTTCGATGAACATTCAAAAAAAAAATATTTTTTTTTCTTGGTGGAGATCCAGATTGGATCTCACCATTAATTTTTTTTAATAAATAGTAAAAAATTGATAATATAAATTGATAGGGGTATTTTAGTCATTTAAAAATTTTGAAAAAAGTCAACGGTTATTTTGACGGTCAACGTTAACGTGAGGGGAGGTTAGTGTCCATTAATGCAAACTTTGATTCCGAATGTAATTAGCCAAACCTCAAGGAATGGAGTGTAATTAACTCTCTCTATATATAATATTATATAGGGATATAATCATTTCTCCAGTAATTTGGGATATTTTTCGTATTTTACCCTTTAATTTTATTTTTTCCTCTTTTACTCCTTCTATAAAGATTTATTAATTTTTTAGTTGAAAGACCATTTTATCCTCAAATTTTAAATAAAATAATACGTAAATATTTTTATATATAAATAATTAAAAAATATATAAAAATATGAATTTAATAAAATTAATAAAAATTAAAAACACATAATAAAAATTAAATAAAACTAAAAATAATTTTTTTTAAAAAATAATTCTAGATATGGTGGAGATCCAAGGAGATTGATCTCCACCAAATCTCTAACAAAATTTTTTTAAAAAAAAATTTGAACAAACAAAATAATTAAAAATAAATTTCACACCACACCACAAACAATAAAAAAAAACGAGAGAAAAAATATAGTGAGAAAAAAAAAATAAAAAAAAAAATATATATATATATATATATATAGAGAGAGAGAGAGAGAGAGAGAGAGAGAGAGAGAGAGAGAGAGAGAGAGAGAGGTAAAAGATGTGAGAGTATAAGAAGAAGATGAGGAGAGAAAAGAAAGAGAAAACATAGAGAAAAAAAAGAGAGAAGAAGAAGATGAAGAGAAGATAGAGGAGAGAGAAAAGAGAAAAATAATTTTTATTTTTTATCTTAAATAAAATTTTATTTAATTTAAAAATATTTTGGATATATTTTATGTTACAATTACTTTTCTACCCTTTGACATTTAATTATTAAACTTAAAAGTCAAAAAAAAAAAAATAAGAGGGAAGATTTTGGGTAATTTTATAAATTAAAAAGGATAAGATAGAGAAAAATAAAATTAGAGGATGAAAAGTAGAGAATATTTTAAACTATAAGATGGAGGATGATAATATCCTTTATTTATATACTTAAAAAACCAAATAATTTAAAAGAAACAATATTGTTTTAAGAAATAAAAAATGATTTTAAAAAACATCAAAAATTGGAAATCCAACTTCCTTCCACAGGGTTAAAGTCCCAACTTATGTATTTAGCAGTATGTGTGGATAGTTTTAATTATCTTATTGTGAGAGTAAATATCTCCCGTTGTGAGAGTAAATACATCAGACTGTGTGTTTAGTGGTTAGGGTTAAGTCCTAATATGTGCATTTATCAGTATACGTGGATAATTTTCTTATCGTAGAAGTAAATGTCTCTCTTTATAAGAGTAGATATACCGGACCGTGCGTTTAGTAATTAATCTTGACAGATTCCGATAGACTTGTTATTAATCTTAAAATAGATATCTTCAAGTATGAGAATAAATATTCGAACATAATGTTTAGTGATTGATTTTGGTTGATTCCGATAAATTTATTATTAATATTAATTAATTTTTAAAAATATGTTAATGAATAATTTTACATTTTTTTTTGTATTTGGAAAAATAAAAAATTGAAAATGTATCAAAGATCACCTTATGGCTTATGTTCACTTGATTGAAACTCCGCGTCAGCGTTTCTGAGGCGGGACCCAAAAGCACAACAAGATGGGACCTACTTTTAACTTTCGAGGCCTCCCATTTTATTTTTGTGTGTTTAAAAGCAGCTCTAGAGCACCCAAAAAAAAAGGCCATCAAGACTTACAAGCACACAAAACAAAGAAAAACACTGGCAACCAACAATACTGCTTTGTTACTTCTCACAACACACCACAGAGGGAGTGAGAAAACTCGCTCACCACATTCACATTTTCTCTCCCTAGAAAAAATATATATAGATATATTGTATAAAGCCTGTTGAGAGACAGAGAATTGAAAAGACACAAAAAAGAAAACAGCTAGCTAGCTGTGTCTGCTTGCTTGCTTCTCTTTGGTTTCCAAATAAAAGAAGCATAGAATAAAGTGTGCAAGAGAGAAAAAAAGGAAAAGAGAGGGAATATATATACAACAAAAAGGTCATTCCTTTGTTGTAGCCAATACCAAAAAAGAAAAGAAAAATACACATATTTTGGTCATTTATTTGGTTTGATTCATTTTTTCTTTTCTTCTTCAATATGGGCTTGAAGAAGCTTGTAATGTGTAATAATGTGTTGTTGGTAGTGCTTCTCTTGTTGTTGGGTTGTTCATGGCTTTTTTTTGCTGTTGAAGCCTCTGTGTCTTATGACTCCAAAGCTATCACCATTAATGGCAGAAGAAGAATCCTCATCTCTGGATCCATTCACTACCCCAGAAGCTCTCCTGAGGTATATATGCTTTCACACACTCTCTCTCTTCAAAATGTGCTTCTTGGGTAACTCTTGTTTTCTCAAAGTTGCCAGCCTTTTAGATTCCTTCAAGCTTCTCTCCATCTGGGTAGCTCTAAATTTTCTTCCTTTATATATATATTCACAATCTCTACACACATGCATGTTTAGTATATGAATATATATTTTTGTTTAATTTTTTTGGGATTTTTTTTGCCTGGTTTTGTTGCAGATGTGGCCAGATCTTATCGAGAAAGCAAAAGAAGGAGGTCTAGATGTGATTCAGACATATGTTTTCTGGAATGGCCATGAGCCCTCTCCTGGCAAAGTAATTGGAAATGACTTTCTTTTTTGGGTTTTTTTTTTCTTTTAAAATTTATTTGTGATTTCAGTTTCACTTTTAAGGAAATTAATGTTTTTCCTTTCTTTCTATTGTAGTATTATTTTGAGGGAAACTATGATCTGGTGAAATTCATCAAGATAGTGAAGCAAGCAGGACTTTACGTTCATCTCAGGATTGGTCCTTATGTTTGTGCAGAGTGGAACTTTGGGTAATAGATACTTCAACATTTATATATTTGTAGCTTCTTGAAAAGAGAAATAAAATTTTAAAAAATCTCAATTTCTTCAACTTTGGGAAGTTAAAATCAAAGTGTTTTTCTCTTCCTATTAATTTTCAGGGGTTTCCCAGTTTGGCTTAAGTACATTCCTGGTATCCAATTCAGAACAGATAATGGACCTTTCAAGGTTAGACAATTTTTCATTCACATAACATTTCCCATTTCTTTGTTGTGTGTTTTTTGTTTTTTTTTAATAAAGTTTGACTTACCTCTGAATTTGATATATTGAAGGCTCAAATGCAAAAATTTACTTATAAGATTGTCAACATGATGAAAGCTGAGAGGTTGTTTGAGTCTCAAGGTGGTCCAATAATTTTATCCCAGGTAATTGAATTTCAATAGTAGGATTGAAGCATTCTTATTGAATATAAAATATATTTGTGGTTTCTTGTTTTTATCCACCTGTTTGATGGAATAAGATGATGGACTAAGAAAAGTATCTTTCTCTGTCAATGGTTGTTAGATTGAGAATGAATATGGGCCCATGGAGTACGAAATGGGTTCACCTGGCCGATCATACACCCAATGGGCAGCCAAAATGGCTGTCGGTCTTGGCACCGGTGTCCCGTGGGTCATGTGCAAGCAAGATGATGCCCCAGATCCTGTTGTAAGTATCACAAAGACTTTTTCTTCTTAAAATAATATCTTTTTACCTTTTCTTTTTTGTCATATCCATATCAATCGTTGATGGTTGTCATGTTATGTTTCCTCAGCCTAAGTGGGGTTGCTAGTTAAGTAGCATGTTGTCTCCTTGTTGGTCATGGAGGAAATGAATTATTATTCCTCATTGCACATGGATTGCTTTGCTCTTTCTCACTCATATCTGTTACTCTTTGTCTTTATTTTATTCCCTTGGGCCACTTGAGTTTGTTATGATATAGATTCGTGACCATGTCTCTCCCTGTTAATTAAGTCAAGCTGGTGTCAACTTCTATTTGTTAGTGGTGGAGGTAAATAATTACTTATTTATTTTTTAAAATCTTGGAGATGATAAGGAAATAAAATATTTATGACCTTTTAGTCAAGATCATATATATTTGGTTAAGTTTTTCGGTTATTGGAGTCATAGGGTCTTGAAGTCTTATTCTTTCATTATTCTGCTGTGTGATTTATGCTTTCGAGATATGTGTTTAAACATTTGTTCTTAGTTTTGTATTATGTTTTCAACAGATAAACACCTGCAATGGTTTCTACTGTGACTACTTCTCTCCGAACAAGGCTTATAAACCAAAGTTGTGGACAGAAGCCTGGACTGCATGGTAAATAACAGGCTTGGCGCCTTTACTTG
The DNA here is from genome assembly GCA_003430845.1 of Xanthoceras sorbifolium. Lineage (NCBI taxonomy): Eukaryota > Viridiplantae > Streptophyta > Magnoliopsida > Sapindales > Sapindaceae > Xanthoceras > Xanthoceras sorbifolium. The sequence continues at coordinate 3,390,564 of CM010622.1, read as the reverse complement.
CATGCCCTTTTTGGATATCTACCTCTTACCCATGAACTAAAAGTTCAATAGAAACAAGGTATTATTTGGCTAATAATCTAGCTATTATTTCTGTTCTCCTTGAAGGTTTACCGGATTTGGAAGTGCAGTTCCTCACCGGCCGGTCGAGGACTTGGCTTTTGCAGTTTCAAAGTTCATTCAGAAGGGAGGATCATTCATCAACTATTACATGGTAATTTTTAATTGTTTGCTGAACTTTACTGGAAGTTAAGTTGTTCAACAAGTCAACTAAGTTTTATACACGCCTGTTTCTGAATTTCAGTATCATGGGGGAACAAATTTTGGTCGAACGGCTGGTGGTCCTTTCATTGCTACGAGCTATGATTATGATGCTCCCATTGATGAATATGGTATGCAAAAGAATTAACACTTCAATGTTTTTTTGAGTTTATCTAGTCATCATTTAGATTAACTTTTTTGAGTAATCTAATATCATAAGTGCATGTTCTTTATAACTTTTAGCTTCCCTAAGAAAAGATTGGATTCTTACATTCAAGTTCCTCTTCTTTACGATATGATGAAACGTCCAGCTTGTCATCGGGCTTTATATTCCATATTACAGGGGAAGCATGCTATCGTCTCTTCATGCCATGATTTATGCATGATGGTCTTAATGCGTATATACACAACCTGGCTGCCCATCGTTTGATGGTGACACTAGAGATCTTGCAAGCACATAACTGTGCAAGAGATGAAAGTTACAGCATCTATCATCAATTTCTAGAAATTTTGGTCATAAAATGGTCACTTTTTCATCGTTAGAAGATTTTGACGGGTCAAAACTGTTCCCTGTGGGTCCTTCCATTTGTCAAACTATGAATCTGTTGGCATTATACATTTAGGATGTTTGTCTTTGTTATTGAGGCTTTTAAACTATTAAACTTTTAACTGTTTTCCTGCCTTCATGTTTTCCATGATTATGTTTTTCCCAGAGATGGTTATGTACCGTATTTGGACTGTTATAATTTGCAACTATGAAAATGTTTTGCATGTCTGAACAATCACTATTTTTTTCTCTGCATAGGACTACTGAGGCAACCTAAATGGGGCCATTTGAAAGATTTGCATAGAGCAATAAAACTGTGTGAACCAGCTTTAGTATCTGGAAATCCAACTGTGATGCATCTCGGAAATTATCAGGAGGTAAACTCGCTGCTATTTAAGTAACATTATATCTTGTTTCAAATTGTTTCGAGCTAGACCTTACTTATTAATTTTATTGAAATACAGGCTCATGTCTTCAAATCAGCATCTGGTGCTTGTGCTGCATTCCTTGCTAATTACCATCAGAATTCTATTGCAAAAGTGGCTTTTGGGAATCAGCATTACAATTTGCCGCCCTGGTCTATTAGCATTCTGCCTGACTGCAAGAACACAGTCTATAACACTGCAAGGGTGAGAAAGACTTTCCATGAATTAATTTTCTACAATACTTTTTTTTCCCTTGGAAAAATTAGATGTTTAGGTTGATCCTTCTTCGATTACTACAAGCTGTATGTTGTGAGTATTTGTAGTTATCAACCGAGTTCACAAATTCCAACTTCGTCAAGAAGAAAATTTTTCTACATGTGATTCTTATCAATGCAATATTTTAATATCCAGTTTTTACATTATACTATCTAGGCATATTTTCTCCCAAAACTTTACATAGTACTATTATCATTTGTTTGGTTAAATTCTCTTCCCTCTTGTATTCCTTCCTTGAGAATTATGCAGCAAGTTCATATGCTGACATTTATAACAAATCCCTGTACAGGTTGGTGCCCAAAGCACACAGATGAAGATGGCTCCCGTTCCTCTCCATGGAGGATTCTCTTGGCAAGCATATAATGAACAGACATCCTCATATGCTGACAGTTCATTCACGATGTCTGGGTTGTTGGAGCAGATAAATACAACTAGAGATGTCACTGACTATTTGTGGTACTCAACAGAGTGAGTGGCTATGCACAATTACCTCTTCCTAATATTTTCCTTTTTGTGCATTTCTAACCAAAACAATTTATTTTATAATTTATTTTCTTGTCTTTTACACCTTTTTTTTTCACCCCTCTGCAGTGTAAAGATTGATCCAAGTGAAGGATTTTTGAAGACTGGATATTATCCTGTTCTTACTATCTTATCGGCTGGCCATGCTTTGAATGTTTTCGTCAATGGTCAACTAGCAGGTGGGCAACATATTATTGGTTTGAGTGTGTTTCCAAACCATCTTCTGTCAATAGTTGTGTAATGGCCAATACAATAATTCTAATGTTATGCTTCAAAATATTTTATTTTAAGATGAAAAAATGGGTGATTATATATATGAAGCTTGGCATTGCAGTTTGTTTTCTTGCTAGTTCTTCATTTAAAAGATTTCCGTGGAACCAGTAGAAAAATTCTTTTTTCGTGATTCAATAGACTAGTAAATTGCATGTGTCAATATGTGACTAAGTTTGTATTGATCGGTCAAAAGTATGTTAGAATTTAGAATGTCATTCTTCTTTCATCTTGTTCCGGACATCCTTGTGTAGATATACTCTAATGGCTTGATAATGCTAGTTTCTAGTGCAATCACTTTGCATGCCTCGTCCTATAATTTTCTTTCTCTCTTTCTGGCAGGAACTGCTTATGGAAGTTTAGACTTTCCAAAGCTAACATTTTCTAAAGGTGTGAAACTGAGAGCAGGAATCAACACAATTTCTCTTCTAAGCATTGCTGTTGGTCTTCCGGTCCGTCTCTCCCTATTTCTCTATCATGTGCACACACGCACACACACACGGAGACTCATTTACACATCTTTTTATCCATTGCAGTTTATATTTAACTATATTTTCTTCTGCTTTCATTTGGATTCAGAATGTTGGTCCACATTTTGAGACATGGAATGCTGGTGTTCTTGGCCCAGTTACACTTAACGGTCTCAATGAGGGGAGGAGAGACCTTTCATGGCAGAAATGGTCTTACAAGGTTTGCCTTCAACCATTGAACTTTGCCTTGAAACTAAAAATCTCGATATTCATAAAATTGCATGCTCTGGATCAGATTGGTCTTGAAGGTGAAAAGCTCAATCTTCATTCGCTCAGTGGGAGTTCCTCAGTTGAGTGGGCAGAGGGATCTTTAGTGTCCAGAAGACAGCCACTGACTTGGTTCAAGGTAAATGTCTTATATCTCAGTAAAAATGACTTTCTTAATTCAAAATGTAACAGTTCACAAAAATTCTTTTCCTCAAACAAGCAAAATCAGTAAAGACTTGTCGAGTGTATATTTGACATCCTTTTGTTTTGTTTCTAGACTACTTTCAATGCTCCAGCTGGAAATGCTCCACTAGCTTTAGATATGGGCAGTATGGGAAAAGGCCAAGTATGGATAAACGGTCAGAGCGTTGGACGTTACTGGCCTGCATATAAGGCGACTGGTACTTGTGGTTATTGTAGTTATACTGGAACATACAATGAGAAGAAATGCTTAAGCAATTGTGGAGAGGCTTCTCAAAGATGGTAAGAAGAAAACAAAGTAATGTGCTTTGGATCTTTGTTCATCCAGTTGAAGACTTCTTGACAACTTGGCTCATAATTTCAGGTATCATGTCCCTCGTTCGTGGCTAAACCCAACAGGGAATTTGCTGGTTGTGTTTGAAGAATGGGGTGGAGACCCGAATGGAATTCAGTTGGTCAGAAGAGAAGTAGACAGTGTGTGCGCTTATATGTATGAGTGGCAACCAACCCTTGTTAATTGGCAGATGCAAGCCTCTGGTAAAGTCAACAAACCATTGAGGCCCAAAGCTCATTTGATGTGTGGCCCTGGGCAAAAAATCACGTCAATAAAGTTCGCTAGCTTTGGAACACCAGAAGGGGTTTGTGGAAGCTACCGCCAGGGCAGCTGTCATGCAGTTCACTCATACGATGCTTTTCAAAGGGTATGCAACAATCTTCCTTGCTTATTCTATCTTGTCGCATGGTAGGATACTTGTTTTATACCAATAATTCGGCTATAAATATAGTAGTGTGACTTAGAAGTCTGAGAACCAGGTTCCTCAGCTCTGTCTAGCAATTGTTTTATTTTCCACAAGTTCCCTCCCATCTTTTTTCGCTTTCTTGATATGCATTAAGATATTAATGCACGACTTTACTCTTGCAGCTTTGCGTTGGGCAGAACATGTGCACAGTAACTGTAGCACCTGAAATGTTTGGTGGAGATCCGTGCCCCAGTGTTATGAAGCAACTCGCTGTGGAGGCCGTTTGCGGCTGATGACCTCGAAATCTAAGTTGATGGAAGGGAGTTAGTTAAAAGAAAAAAAAAGGTTTCATTTCTTACTCTCCATATACATTTTTTGAAAATTATGTCTAAAACATCCACGACCACTCCGACCATTTGATTTGGCGTCTTCCTGGGTGAAGTTGTACAAATATACAGCACACCATATGGTTGGAAGCCGTCATAGATTTTGAAAATGATTGCGGATAAGCTTTTTATGTATATATACTAGCTTGTTTATTGGTGCCCTGCATTATATTCCAAAGTGGAAACTGGGAAGAAGAAGAAGAAGCACATCGAGACGATTCAAATGAGTCCATGTGCAAATTGTTATAGTTTTAGAATTATATGGAAAGCCACTGGTTTCCAATAATTTCAATGTTTGTTATTTTGTATTCCTTGTAAGGTTATTTCAAGCAATTATTCTTTTTGATTGTTGTGTTTGAGAAGGAGGTCAATAATATATCAAGCTTATCAATTGTGCCACTCTTCCTTTGATGCTTATAATTTCTTCTACCTATTGTACTTGCATTGAATTGGCACTATTGAACACTGAGTTTGATTGTAGTCCAAGGTTGATCAAACTAATGTGCATTGTGCCTTAAAAGTTACTTGGAAATCAACAGAAGTCTTCATTTCCTTCTAATTTTCATCTACTGTGGATGCTATTCTGCGTATAGGATATCTAACGTTAGATAGCGGATATTTAACGTTAGATATCCTGTCTGCAAATATAACTGCAGGATAGTTAGATATCCTGTCTGCAAATATAACTGCAGGATAGTGTCCGTAACCTATCTAACACTTCTATGGATAGGATATCTAACGTTTGATAAGCGGATATCTAATGTTAGGTATCCAGTGTGCAAATAACTGTGGAATGGTGTCCATAACCTATCTAACACTATTCTACGGATCCTAACGTTAGACAAGTGGATATCTAACATCATATATCCTGTGTGCAAATAACTGTGGAATACTGTAACCTATCTAATGCTATTCTACGGATAGGATATCTAGCATTAGATAAGCGGATAATGTTAGATATCATGTCTGCAAATAATTGTGGTATAGTGTCCTAACCTATCTAACACTTATTCTACGGATAGGATATCTAATGTTATAAGCAGATATATCTAATATTAGATATCTTGTCTACAAATAATTGTGAAATAGTGTCCGTATCCTATTTAAAGGATATGTAACGTTAGATATCCTATTAATAATTATTCAAAATTACTAATCCTTATGTGGTCATTTATTCGGTGCAAGTTATTCGGATATAATAGATCCTCACATAGTCCATTTTACGTAAAAAGTATCTTCAACCAACTGTTATTAGACCGTTAGATCCATCTAATAACTAAAATATGATAAATTGGCAATTTTTTAACAAGCCTGCGAGGACCATAACCCTTCCGACCTCTTGAACCTGTTATATTATCAGGTTGATTGAATACCCTTTACGATATAATTATAAACTAATTATGTTTTTCACTGTCTGACTTTGTACCTTTCAGTGGATAATGCATACATTCCGAGTAGGAAGATCATTAATCACATCTATAGGAAGCTTGAACAAATTCATGACATGCGAATATTCATTCTTCAATAACTTGGATCGTTTCTCCTAAATATACAAGAGGATTTGGTACTAAATTCGTGAGTTTTTGTCCCGTCGTGAGACTACAACTGATTGCACGACTGGAATACTATTAATATGCTCTGGAAAATTGATCGAGCAACTTGGGTGTTATTAAACTAACTAAGATCCAATCAAACAATAATAAGTGCATTTACAAGCATTCCTATACACTTCAACTGGAGTGGAAGAAAGATTCATCTGACATTCCTGTTCTACAATGAGGGCTCTTATGATACCCTAAAGCCAAAAACAAATTTGGATGTGAACGCGCATGTGATCTCTATCGGCATCTCTAGCTAGAAGCAATTCTGTACAACTGGCCTCGACAAAAATTGCTTTCCAGATTCTCAGTCATCAACTTCTGTGTTGAATATAAAACTTGGAAACACTGTGGTTATGTCCCTGACAGATTGATGAAGATATATCAAAAAAACTGTTTGAATGTGACAAAAAATATCAAATATCAAGAAAGCAAAGGCATTAGAAGATGTGCTTATATATATATACACGTATATATGTATGTACGTGTTTATGTTACTTTAAATAAGGAAGAGTCATGTTCTTCACGAGGGCAGGGTGCCTCCCAACCAAAGCTTTCCATTCTTCTTTGTTAATTTTACCGTCCTTGTCAGCGTCAGCATCGGCAAATGTCTATGTGCAAAGAAAGAAACAAGTCACTTGATACATATAAAACTTCAAAAGGCAAGAGAATTAGGGCTTGACAAGAAAAAATCCTTGCCTGGTCAATGATAGCTGCTAGATATTCATCCGAAAGCTTCATGCTTGATTCTGATAAGATGGCAACTACCATTTGCCTGACCTGAACCAGATAAACGAAAAGGGTAGATTATAAATCGCATAATATAAAAACAAAACTATGGCATTGCAGGGAGAAGAGTAGCAATTAAAGGTCTACTAGACTATTGTTCTATGTTTTATAGTGTTTCATATAATGAACAAATTAATCAATCAGTCTGAGAATTGTTGATAACCTGAACACATCAAGATCGATACTCACTTCTTCTGGCTCAATATATCCAGTCTGTCTCAAATCATACAGTCTAAATGCAACTGCATGAAAACCAAGGCAGGAAAGAGCTTTTAACACACATTTCTAAGCATCTGATGATTGTTGGCTCAAAATTAAAGAATTGCAAACACTTACAATCAATTTTTTCATCCATTGATGTACGAGGATGAAAGATACTGAGCGCATGCACAAACTCCTCGAATTCAATGACCCCATTTTTATTCTCATCGAAAAGATCAAATACCTATAAAGAATTGTTTACCAGTAAATGAACACATTGAATCAAGATCGAAAGGAGAGATGGAATCCTACTACTTCAACCCCATATGAGCACAACATTTGTGACATCCAACCAGCCTGTAATGTGTTACATTACATCTGGTTGGATTGGACATGGTACTTGAATTGTGCAGAACATATACAAAATTGTGCAGCAGATGAGCTATAGTAGTTACATATCACCTTCTTATAAGAAAATAAAAATCGATATCATCCACGATTAGAGCTCAAGATTAGCATTCAACCCCATACACTAAATCTAGAAAAAAATATGTTCCCAACATGTTTGGCATCAGAGAGCAATGAACCTATATATTGTTACGATCCCACATCCGCTAAGTATAGGATTAGTGGTTGGTATATAACTTGCTAGGCACCCTCCTTTTACAAGCCGATTTTTAAGGGTGAGTTCTACCTAGTGGGTTCTTATCAAGTGGTATCAAAGCCTGCACCACGTGCACCCGTATGCACAACGCACGGATGGGGCGACCTAGGGAGGGCTGCTACCCGATGCGGAATTCGCGGAGTCACCCAGCTGCGAATGATGGGCCGCCGTGAACGTCAGCTGCGGAAGCGTGGTGGAATGTTACGATCCCACATTCACTAAGTATGGGATTAGTGGTTAGTATATAACCTGCCAAGCACCCTCTTCTTACAAGCCGGTTTTTAAAATCTCATTGCTTTCGTATATTATCTCATTAGACAATCTCTCTTTTCCTCTTTTAGTGATGATAATCAGGAACATGATTATCAAGCAACAATACATCACATCGATCAAACAAAAATGAACAGAAGTATGGCATTAGATATATGAAGACATTGATTCAGAAAAAAAAGAGAGTACAAATTGTTGCAAGCTTATACCCTATCCAGGAAAAGATTCTCGCCAGCCGGTGTCTGGAGTAGCGCCAACCGAAGCTCTTCCTTCAAATAAAAGACTTAGAATCACTTAGAGACATCAGAATCATAATTCATAACATTTCCTTACTTATTTTCAATGAGATTATCATCTCTGTTATATCAAAAAAGCTTTATGCCAATAATGGACCTATTCTGTATATGTATTGCATTAATATCCTGTAAAATGAATCCATTTACATTTACATGTTAGCTTTACTTTTATTATGATGTGTCCGGGTCTCGAATTCTCTCACCTTTCCTAACAGCATAAGCCAGAAGAAGTGTTCATCTTAATTGATTAGACCTGATATACTACCATTTTCAATCTCATTATCCATAGTTTCAGATTCTTTTTACAATTTTTATCATAACATTACACGTAAGTGACAACAAATAAGGTTTCAACATCCAAAAATTCAATAAAAATTGCACCAATTGTTATCCGTAAAAGCACACGCACATATACAAACGTTTGTAATGCCAGAAGAATGAACAAGTTTTATGTTGTTTTGTTTGTTTTACCTTGTGAATCAGCCCATCATCAATGATGGAACTACTCAACTTCTTGAACAACTCGTGCAATGCCTCCACTTCATTTACAGTAACTGCATTTCAATTTGATTTAGAAAATCAAAATTCCAGAACAGAACAGAACCAATAAATCAACAAACAAAAACAAAACATATATGAATAACCATTTTGGGGAGTGCTTTTGGTATCCATAATAGTTGTACTTGGTATCAATTTTGAGGATAAAATAGCATCACTACTTTTCTAAAAAATACCTCTTGGATACACTTTAATGTAACTCTTTTTCACTCAAGAACAATTTTCTAAATAGCACATCGAATGTTACAGATATAGAATCAAAAAATAAACTCTATTCATTTTTCAGATAAAAAAAACAAACGACCCGTAATTAGCACATCAAACTTACCATTCTTACAATTGTGCCAATACATGTACAGTGCAATTAATATCCTGACAAAATTTTGTGCGGACAGCCTATTCACTATGTTTCAAATTCCCTAAAATTAACAAATTAATTGTCCGCGCAGCATTTTCGTTCTCATAATCTACAAATCTATGTATGCATATGGTCCTATCAAAGAAAAAAAATTAAGCAAAGCAGAAGTGATTACAGATACAGACATGGAGAATTGTTGGCAAGGCGAAGAAGATCACTTAAAGTGTAATGAAGCTTAGGTTCACGGTGGAGATCAAAGCATCCAAACAAGCTGAAAATGGCATCTTCAATGATTGCTATGATTGGCAAAATCACAGCACACAGACATAGGTTGCTGCTTAAAATTGTTGAAGAAGAGCTGGATCGCTTTTAATAATTTCCCAAAACATTGCACACAAAAAAAAAGAAGAAAATTTAAAGATTTTGCGTTTATACACAATAATACAATATCATTGGTTGGTTCTCTTTTTGGTTTCTGAGGGAAAAAAAAAAAAAAAAAAAAAACCTCTTGCAAGAACTTTAAAAAATTGTGTACTGTTTGTAGTGCAAGAAAAGCAAAAATGAAGAGTCTTAGTTGTAGTTTTGTTTGTGATTTTTTTTTTCTCAGGAACCAAACAGAAGGCAAGAAAGAAGAAAGAGAGAGAGAGAGAGAGAGAGAGAGAGAGAGAGAGATTACCCAGGAGAAGTTCATTGCAGAGTCCATTTTCGTATTGTAATAAAAAAAAATATAACTGGACTAAATAATTGAATTTGAAAATGTTTTTAAAATACTAAATAATAATAATAATTGAAATTGAAAACGTTTTTTGTTTGTTTCTCAAATAAACAAATTAACAAAATCAATACTTTCTTTTTTTTTTTTTACTAAAAGAATCATAATTAGATTGCTTTTATAAAGCGCCTCTTTTGTTTGTTTTTTAGATAAATCATTAGACGTGACATACGAATATATATTTCAATAACTAAAAACAATACTCCCACAGTAATAAAAGAAAGCTATCCACTCCTAAGATAATGTGGTAGATGATGAGTTAATTACAACTAATTTATCACATAAATTTTTTTTTTAAGGATAAAATTATAAGATTTATAACTTATTTATCAAAATCTGACCAGATAAATCACTAAATGTGCAGTTCAAAAATCTACTCTTATAATAAAAGATATTTACTTCCACATTAATGGAAGAAAACTATCCACACATGATGGTTAAATGTGCATTGTGAGATTTGAACTCTCACCATTAAAGTAAAAGGGGTGTGCACTAACCACTTGAACAATTACTAGATTAATAAATTATCTGCCGGGACCCGCTAAAATTAATCACTAAATACGTATTCCTGGAATCTACTCCCATAATACGGAGAGAAAACTACCTACACATAATGATAAATGTGAATAGTGAGACTTGAACCCTCACTATCAAGATGAAATGAATGTAGTACTAACCACTTAAACTATGATTGAATATACAATTTGACACATCGCTTATATATAATTTTGAATAAATAATTTATACAGCCTAACATTACTTATAATAGTATATAAAAAACTTGAATATAGAGATACAAAATATTTTATTCATCTAAATTTTAATTTGTTTGAATACATCCAAAACTTAGAATTGGTAGTTAGTTAATTAAAAAAAATAAAAAGAAAAACAAAATTTTTAGCCTTATATTATTCCATATCTGAAATTATTTGGTATATGCTTTGGCATCTTCCCATCACAATGGGTCCACGTGTATTAATTGCCGGGCTAATAGATTTTCCTCTTTTATTTTCATTAAAAATATAATAATTTATAATTGTACAATAATATAATTTAAATATAAAACGTGACTCTCAAAATAATTATATAATTTATAAGAGATATCGTGTTACTTGGTAACTATGATCAATAAGAATTCCAACACGGTTCTTAATTATATGCTTTGGATAATCTTAGACATATACAGTGTTCTAAAAATGCATTCAGTGGGCGCTTAAGCGGTTTTTTGGTGGGTCAACGGTCAATAAATTAATCGTATTGTTGACCACCTAAAAAAATAATGATGCATATATTGTTTACTTTTGGAGATAATCATAATGTTTAGGGATTAGTTATTTACCTAAAGTTTTTGTATTTTGAGTGTTAGTTAAATAAAAAAAATAAAAAAGGGTTTCCACAGCTGGACGGCCGCAGAGACCGCCTAGGTCCGCTTAGAGCGACTGCCTAGACAGTCGGCCACGGAATATGGCCGAATTGACCATATTCGTCGCGGCAGGTCATTGCCTAGGTCGAATTTTAGAACATTGGACATATATAAATATGTTATGGGGTTAAATTAAGGAATTTGTGTGGTGATTTCGATGTGGTTGATAATGTTATGAAATATACTCAAATTCAAACAGAAATAAAAGATATACGAAAGTTTTTTATGAGGCTCTTACGTTTTCAAAGTGCATCATCATTCAATTTCATTATTAAATGATTATTTACCAGACACACATTTAAAACAATTATATTTTTCTCTTTTACAGAAACCCTAACAATACTAAGGTTTAAATACTAAAATCTTTGGAAGTAAAATTGTTACTCTACTGGAATACTTATAATTAAAATTTTCATCCAGTAACGAGCTGATTAGACAGCTCGACCACCATTCTACAGAGGGCTCGACCTTCGAGTGCGAAACGTAACAATACTGATTCAGACTTCATAATTTAACTAATAAAGTTATTGGAGTGTACTAGCATTCAATTACACCATTAAACTATTATTTACTATTCACACACTCAAAACAATTCTATTTTTCTCTTTTATAGAAATTCTAAGAAACCCTGTTAGAGTTTAAAAACTAAAACTATTGGAGTAAAACTGTCACTCCACAGGAAAACTTATAATTTAATTTTTTTTTTTTTTTAACAGCGAGTTAATCAAGCAGTTCGATCACCACGAGCTCCGCAAGGAGCTCAATCTCCAAATAAGGAACGTGTCAATACTTATTCAAACTTTACCGTTCAACAAATAAGATTAGTTATGTTAATATAATTAAATAAAAGTAATCCAATAAAAAATAGTCTCTCCGGACAAGGTAGTGGATCTTGTGAATGGCCTTGTCATTGTCCATGGAAGTTTGCTTGTTGAGTTGGGAATCGTATTAAAAGAGATATAGTCGGTATGAATTATTATACAATAATTGCAATAATAATATTAGAGTATAAAAGTTGGCCTCATCCAATTAATGAGAGGATTGAGATGCTCAAGTGATAAACAATAAATGATGGTAGTTATCATATGGTTTTTATATTTGTGTTAAAAATTATACAATATGAATTTTAACTTCACATATATCCACTACCGCCGAATGTAATTAGGTGAGAAAGACGCTTATTCAGTCTGATAATATCTCAAGTTCAAGTCGTTGCTGTAATAAATGCTATGTCAAAAGAAAAAACTTCACATATATGCAACTCAACATATACAAATTCTCATTCAAATTTTAGGGATTATACAAAATATAATGTGGGTACTACCCCTTGAACAAGATTATAGCAAAACTATAGCAAATAAATCCAACCATTATTTCTATCGAAGTAATTAGAGTGTAGCCTATGAAGACCACGAAAAGTGTACTATCCACATAAACTCATCGTGGATTTGTGGTTATTAGTTTTATTACAAGCTAAAAAAGTATTCAGCTTTGTAATAAAGCCCCTCCATTGTTGATTGTTTATTGCATGCTAAATATAAATGGAGAAACCAAGGACAACTATACAACTATACAAGAGTCAAGCATATAGAAGTTTGGATATCATTGATATTTTTCCCAGGTGAGACAAACTTGTTTTGCCAAAGTTTTTCAACTCTTTGGTGCACTTTGAGTATTAATTTTTCATTCACCTAAAAATTATTTTGATCACATAAAAATACCATCTCGATCTGCTCATATAGAAAAATACGAATTCACCTTGACCCATCATTTATATGATGTGGGTCAAGCTCAAAATTGACCTATTTTCCAACACAACACAGAAAAATTTCTCTTAACCAAAAAGGAAAAATAATTATATATAGATAGGCTATTGTATGCTTTTGTTTCACTTGTTGGTGCCTTGTGTGGTTCGGGATCCGAATGGACATTGAATCATATGCCTAATCACATACGAGTGGTAAACAAAGTTACATGCCAGTCTGAACACTTACATGTTAGTGAAAACCAAAGTTACTCATACATGTCAGTTAAAACTCAAGTTACTTGCCAGTTAAAAACTAAGTTATACGTCAGTCAAAAATGTGATACGCATCTTAAAAGTGGATTTGCAAGTCAACTGAACTATCTCACTCTTGAGAGACTTATAGAGAACTTGAAACTTAAAAAATAAAGATTTCTATTTTTCTCCTGATAATTCGGTCAACGGTATTTTATTCCCTCGTATTTTAAAAATAGTTATTTTCTCCCTTGAAGTTAACTTTCCATCCAAAAAATAATATGATAACAAAAAAAGTAAATAAAAAAAACTTAATTACCCTTAAAGCATATTTACTTACGCTTTAATGCTTTAAAAGTAATTAAATCTTTTTACTTATTTTTTTTATCAATATATTGCTTTTTAGATAGAAAGTTAACTTTAAAAAGAAAAATAATTATTTCTAAAATATGAGGGAGTAAATTATCATTAATCGAATTATTAGAGAGAAAAATACGAATATCTAAAAAATAAATAAGCTTGTCTCATTAGAGCTTGCTTTTCTCGTTAAAGCTGCTTGAGAGAAATAAGTTTTTCACGTTCTTCAAACGGTAAGAGAGAGAAGTTTTTGCGTTGAACCTTACAGGAGAGAGAAGTTCTGATAAGTAAGTACTGACCTAAACTTTTATATATATATATATATATATATATATATATATATATGAAGATACATAAATTTAATAGTTAGAATTTTATATTATATATATATTTTTTAAAAATATTTTTACACATTTAAAGATATGTAGCACATAACTAATTTAATGGTTAGAATTTTGTATAAAAATTTTAAAAAAAATTAGATTAGAAGAGAATTCTAATCCGATAAGTAAAACTCGCTGGAGAGAGAGAGAGAAAGTGTTGCTGTGTCAGGTAACAAATAATGTGAGAAGAGAGAGAATGGGTGTAAATAATCGTAACAAGGGAAGGGAGAGTATTTTAGTTGCTTCATTTGGTAAAAAAAAAAAAAAAAAATTTTAGTCGCTTCATGGATTAAAGTTGACAACCATAGGAAAATAATAATTTTTTTTAGATCTTTGTAGCTATTTTTTTTTTTTTAAGTGTGCCATTAAAATTTGAATTTTAGAATATTAATACACAGTTTTTAAGATAGTTTTTTTTTGCCTGGCTACAACATCCAAATTAATTCTCAATGCATGGAATCTAAATTTTAGTTGCAATGGGATACCCTATACATCTCCTATTACGAAATTACGATGTGATAAATTTTGTCTCGTGATGCAATTATAATGGAACATGTATGTGCATTCCTTGCACTCGAGATTCTTAAAAATATATAATTTTGTTCGAACTATTATATCCTATCCTGAATATTTTTGATAAATAACGAGATTAACGGTGATAGAAAGATGTAAGCGTAAGATGTATTACGACATCTTACGCTTAGATGAAATTACACATAGTATTTAACTATATCACAATTATATAAATTGTTAGCGCCTGATATGGCAAATTAATCTTACATTAGTTAATATGCCATATCACACGCTAACAATTTTTATTATATAAAAAACTATTTTAGTAATACAACCACCTCCTCCGACCTCCTCCGTGCTCATGGAGGAGACCCGCGCTAGTGGAGAAAGAAAGAAGAAAATGATCTCAAGCTACAAAATAATTTAGTGAATGATAGACTAATGACACACTAATGGTGATTATTATTATTATTATTATTCAATTGAGGGAACTGTCATTAGGCAGTTGTGCAAGTTCATACAATTATTTATAACCCTGTAACTATCTTGTGGTCGTATATATAGTCTGGTGGTAATCCCACCTCTCAACGAAGTTGAGGTTTCGAATTCGAATTCTTGCTCACTCAAATAAAAAAAAATAAAAAAAAAAATAACCCTGAAACTCTCTCATTGGATGTGCAACAGAATCAAATGGTATAAAACCGTTCCTGAAACATGTCAAAATTTGATCTACCTTACAGCAAACTACAGAAATAAACTCAAAAACTGTTGCTTAGAAAATCCCTTCAATCATTCTCCAGACTTTCGCAGCAAAAACTCGTTCGCAAGAAAATTACTCGAGCAAACCAGGTGATATAGTGTCAAATTTTGAAAGAAAACAAATTGATGATCACCACCCAACAAGCAGGAGTTTCAAAAGCGCCATACGAATATAGAGACCGTTCTTTGCTTGTCTAAAATAGGCAGCCCTAGGATCCGCATCAACATCCACAGCGATCTACATAATGTAATATAAGAAACTACATCAGAAAACTTCGATCTCATTAAATTAAAGATCGCGAGAGCATCACACTCTAACATAGGAGCATGCTTACCTCATCAAGCCTTGGTAGAGGATGCATCACTACAGCATGCTTCTGCATTACCCGTAAAATATCACGATCTACAATGTACTTTCCTCGAGCTTCTTCATAAAGATCAGTTCTCTCTCCAAAACGCTCTCGCTGGATGCGAGTTTGATACACTACGTCACATTTAGAAGCTACTTCCATTAAATCAGCACTTTCTTCCCATTCCACACCCTCTGATGTCAGATACTCTTTTATGTCATCCTGAGAAGCACAAAATATAACTCAGAAACCAAACCACTTGATTTTTTTAGTCTTCACCGATTAATATGTCTGTTAAAGCTCAAAGTAAACACCACAGCAATCCAATATCCAGTGGATGATGTTAATTCACTACCTTCATTTTTACAACGTCGGGAGAGACAAAGTAGATCTTCACATCTTGGTACTTGGCAAGCAAGTAAGCAAGTGAGCGCACTGTCCTTCCATTAGCAAGGTCTCCCACAAGCCCAACTTTAGTGCCATCCAGTTTACCAATCTCTCTTTCAATAGTATAAACATCTAAAAGAGCCTGCATAGGGTACAAAAGCAAGAGACAGTTGCTTAAACTAAAAGTGAACCAGCATAGAAACATATTACACAATAAGAAAATCCCTATTACAAAAAATTATGAAAATGATCAAAAAGACGCCATCTGCCAATTTTCATAGAATACAACTCCCTCATAGATAAGACACAAAAATGCCCTACATTATTGAAATTGCTAAATTACGAATAATAGGGAATTATCTTTTGTCATCTCTGCCTTCAGTTTCCTCCCAAACATATTCTGGTTTAATGCGATCCACAACAAATTATAGAAACGGAATCCTATTATAAAAACAAATAAACATCCAACATTTTTGAGATAACTGGTTTACGGATAAGTATGTACATACCTGAGTTGGATGTTGTCCAGGACCATCTCCAGCATTAATAATAGGTATGCCAGCCGAAGTAGCCGCTCTTCTGGCAGCACCGCTTTCAAAATGCCGCATAACTATTATATCAGAGTACCCCTCAACAGTCCTTATAGTGTCTGCAACTCAAGCAACTACATCATGACTACATTGGAACAAAAACATTTAGGAGAACCCTGTCTTAACAATGAAAAACGTATATACCTTCAAGTGTCTCCCCTTTTGCTGCAGAAGAGAACTCCCTAGCATTTTCAGTAGTCAAAACCTCACCCCCTAACCGCTTCATAGCAGACTCAAATGAAAGTCGAGTTCTAGTAGAAGGCTCATAAAAGAGAGTAGCCATTAGGTAACCCTTAAGTATTTGACTACCAGATGAATTCTTTTCAATCTTCTCCATTTCATGTGCAACTTCAAATATAGCATTAAGAATATCTCTATCGAACTGTTGAGCTTCAATCACATCATCAAGTTGAAACTTATTCCCTACTGTAAACGAAGGCACATTATCAACTTCCAATGCCCGACACTTTATTGGATTCTTTAAGGAGAAGTTTTGGGTTTGGTTCCATTTCATTAATTTCTGATTGGGTACTACAAGTCTTGATTGTGCAAGATTAGCAGATACAGAAAATGATTTGTCATTGAACATCAAAAGTCCATTGCAATTTTTTATCTCTTTTCGAACAAATAAGCCCCTATGCAACGTACAAGTAGAACATGATGATGAAGAAGCCATTCACTTGCTTTTCAAAGTGCTTCAAACTTCCTGTGAAATACACAATAAAATCAAATTTTATGAAAGTTTAAGAGAGTTCCGTCTATATTAATAGCTTCCTAAAATTTTATTCACCTGAAATTCAAATTTACATACTTAATAAACATTTTTCCATCACAACAAGACTCAGTCTCTTCACAAAACGTCGCTATATCATTATATACATCCCAGCTACTAGCACAACATACATATAGTTTCTAAGTTTACAACACTTACAACACTAGTTTGATAATTACATCCATAATTATAATGCTCCATATGTTACATCAAAAGAAAGGATGCTACATTTTAAAACTATTCAACTACACAACTTAGAGCCGGCATATCTCATTTTGAATTACCCTCTCTACTACCAGGGGAAAAATAAAAGGATGAGCTTTACAAAACCAAGTAGGGAGTATTCTAAATTCTAAACAAAATTAATTATCATAAAATATTTGGAAATCAATGTCATTGCATACAACTCTACACATTCCGAGACTTTAGTTTAAACATATACAACGCATAGCATAAATATCATTTTATAATTCATAAGCTATGGATTCGTAAATCCCAGTCATAAACAAGTACCACAAATACACGGGTACTATCCTCGCCGGGCTGGCAAGAGGAGTATTAAACATAAATCAACACCGCTATTCAACATGCTTAACTTCCACAATAATCATATAACATCCAATAATCAATGCCATTTACTTAATGCAATATAGATGTAAATTTTTGTTTTATTAATTCCACAATTGACTTTTATCTCAAAGTTCTTTGTGTCTGTGTCTGTGTGAATAACTCAAACTCAGAATACCTAACTCAAAAAATCAAACTGAATTAAACCTAAACCCAGTTTCAGCACTTAGAAATATAATCCCTTTGCTGTAACAAAATATACACAGCTCTCACATTCCTCTTTAAATAATAATTTTAGTGAAAAACCAATAATTCCACCCACAAATTTCACTTTCCAAGTGCCACTACTTCAAAATAACATGAAATAAAAAATTAAGAATTGGAATCCTAAAGAGAGTATTTATAAATACTAACCTTAGTAACTCAGAGGCGAGTTTGATGTTCTCCTTTCTTTCTCTCTGCTCCGTTTTTCTGTTTAGAAAAAAAAAAGATTGAAATTTTATGGCACAGACAAGAATAATTTGCTTTAGGAAAAGAAAGAGAACCCAAAATGACTTAAATACCTTTCTGCTGCGCGAGCTTGGTGAGTGGCGGCTGGGCTGTACTTGTGAGAAATATGAGTAGTAGAATGTAGAAATTATACAAGTAACATAACTACATAACTACGTAAGGTTCGGTAAATAAAAGTGTTTTTCAAAAAAAAAAAAAAAAAGAGTAAATAAAAGTGTTGGTAGATTCCCACCCTAAAAATTATTTTTTGGACCGTACTTTTAAATTCTAACCTATAAAATCTATTTAGAGTTGCTTTTCGGGTCACATAAGCTTAACGCTGACCAGTATTAATTAAAAATATATATATTTTATTATTATTAAAATATGAACAAAAAGAACGTTTATTTAATCTGACTTAGTTGTAATTATACTTATTCAGTTATATTTTAAATTTAAGTCATGGTCACGATAAGTTATATATAAAAAATAATGTACGGAAAGGTATTTGAGTGTTTATTTAATGCAAACAAACCATCTCAAAATTATATAATTTCAACTTCTCACTGCCCCCACCAAGCCATAAGGTGTAGAATGTTTTATGAGTTTGTATTGAATCCAAGGGAATTTGAGTAAATGGTCAATTAATACTTCTCTTCTCCAAGTGGGAGAAATGGCATTGACAAATGATGATTAGTTTTTATTTTTTATTTTTTTTTATATATAAATTGAGGAAAGGTGTTTTGTAGAAGTGGTTGAAGGGATTTTCTAATTTCAAGTATAGGGATCAAAATAAAATTATTTAAAAAATTTAAAATAAAAAAAAAAACTAAAGATGAGATATGTGTCAGTCCAAGAGATAACGACTGTCTATGTGATTTTTTTTTAAAGGGTAGTTGCATATGTGATTAATGTGAAAAATGTATATATATATATATAAAAAAAATTGAGGTACGTGATTTTCTCTAACTAAAATTTGTTTGGAGGATGAATTTTTTTACTATAGCATATCAGTTAGGTCATAATTATACAACTATAAGAGTGTGTTTGATGTGCAGGATTAGATTGAGCTATTTTTATAGAATAGAATAAGGTATGCTTTGATTGAATTGGATAAGACTAATTAGTATTCTGACGTGTTTGGTGTAGTGGGGATTGGACTAAAATAGTATTATCCTTTATTTGATATAAAATGAGATTGAATAAAATTATTTTTAAAAAATTAAAAAATTTTAAATTAAATTTGATAAAAAAAGTTATTTTTTAAATAAAATAAATATTTAAATATTACAATAATATTTTATATTTTATTGATATTAAATAATATTACTTTTTAAAATATTTTAATAATATATATTTAATGAATATAATATTTTATATATAAATAATTAAATAAAAAAAACAAATTCAAGTGAAAAGGCATGGGACTAATGAGTCGCATGCTCTGAAACGGGACTCAAAGACTCAAAGTCTGGCGTATAAGTGGAGTGCATGGGAATTGAAAAAATCTAATCTCATATACTCTACAAATATGAGACGGGGCTGTTGCGAACCGGGAAGTTCGAGCCTCCCCATTTTTGCAACCGCCACCCCCACCCTACACCCAAAAACCTCCAAAAATGCCTCCCCATTTTTGTTACCATAAGAAAGAGAAGAGGAGGAGAGAGAGAGAGAGAGAGAGAGAGAGAGAGAGAGAGAGAGAGAGAGAGAGAGAGAGAGAGAGAGAGAGAGAGAGAGAGAGAGAGGAGAGCCATTGGGAAAAAGAGAAAAGAAAAAGAAAGTGAGAAAGTGAGAGCGAGGAATAAATTAAAGATAAGATAAGGTAAAAAAATTATTAAAAGATATTTTAATTGTAATTTTTTTTAATTTAAATAATTTTTTTATAGTTAAATTATTTATTAATTTTATTATTTTGGAGTTACTCTTCTATCCCTAAAAATTTGAGTGCCAAATGTTAAAATCAAATGAAAACTTAATGAGAGATAGATTTTAAGTATTTTTGTAAATTAGAGGGGTAAAAGGGATACAAATAAAATTAAGGGATGGAAAATAAAAAATACTTCAAACTTTAAGGGCAGAATGATAATATCACTTAATAATTAGATAACAAATGTAAAACTTTATAATAAAATAACATTTTATTTTTGTCCTAACTCATTGAAGGAGACAAAAATCTTGACTTCATGACCTCAACTATATATACCCATCAAATTTAGTACTACATGACGTTAACTCTTCATTAAATTTTAGCAACAACTCATGTTCCACATTGATCATAAAATCAATGTGCAATTGGTAATCATCCATTTCATACTATAAGTTTGATAGTGATTTTATAATCAACATATGTACACAATAATACATTTTATAGAAAATAAATACTAGTCGTACGACTGATATACATATATAATGATTTTAATACATTACCTCCGAATTAACATAATCATAGTAGTCTACATGTGAGCATAACGTCACATAACAAGTTTTTTATTCATAATATTAAATTGTGTTGTATAGTTGTGAATATGACACTACACAACATGTCACACTCAAAATAGGCCCTTTTTAATCACGACATTACATTAATTTTCACGTGATAATTCAATACGATTTAATAATCATAACAACACTGGACAATATCCGTACAATTAACGCATGCTTTAGGTCATGCTAATACCAAAATTAACCCTAGAACCTATCTTACATATCTTTACTAAAAAGAAACCCCTTGCATCATCCTACTAGTAAAATACATCCACCTTAACATAAGTATTACATTTTAATCTCTTCACTATAAGCAATCAACAACCTATCAAAACTATATTCACTTCGAAAATCTTGACCATTTAATATATATAAGAGACTTCAGAAAATTAGTGATATTTAAAACGTGTAACGTTAGTAATAATACGATTTTTGTATTTGAACCTAACGAAACACGTGAATGTAATATTACATAACACATTTTACTCATATAAATTATCAGATCGTATAATATTAAATCATATAACAAAATTAACCCTAAGAACACATCTTGCATCGCTACTCAAATAAACCTCTCACATCCCACTAGGAAAATAACTATTCTCCGCATATAAAAATAGTTTAAATTTTATATATATATATATATATATATATATATATATATATATATATATATATATAAACTCTGAGTAGATTTTTCAGCGTTTCAACTTTCAAGATAGAACCTTCAACAAAACAGAGTATACTAGGAGATCAATCGTGTCCACTCCTGTTACTTCACAGAACCCCAAACCTATTTTGGCCCATCTCGGATCTCTCTCACTCTCTCTCTCTCTCTATATATAAAAATACCCACTTTACCTTCTCTAGTTCTCTTCCTCGTATAAATTAATATAGATATATTTTCTCTGTTTTTTTTTTCCCTCTCTTTCATGGTGTCTACAGTCTCTGTCTGACGCGTATCAGTTTTCAGTGACGGCTATTGTGGTTTCATTTCTATATCTATATATTTATATTTTTTGTCACTGAATCTTTCTATATAAAACGATAGATTTTTTGTTATTTGTTTACTTTTTGAAATTCGAATTATTTCTTTTTTCTATCAACAAACAGCCTCCTCCATGTTGTGGTTGTTGCTCGTCTCCTTCTTCTTCATTGGCTTCTTCACTCTGTTTCTCTTCTCTACCTACACCAAGCTCAAGGCCGACAACCGGAAGCTCCAGGAGACTATCAACTACGCTGCCGCCGCCGAGGCGGCTGTGCCCGATCGGGACGGGGAAGATGACCGGACCCAGTTGGCGAAATCGCTTCTCATGGAGATCCTGCCGCCCAAATCCGCGAAATGGGAGGAGCTGCTCGAGCTCTGCAAGGAAAACGGGTCGGGTCGGGAGGCAAACGTGTCGGGTCAGAAGTGGGAGGGGGAAGGAGATGGGGATGGCGGGTCGGGTGGGGAGGATAAGAGGGTGAAGAAGAAGAAGAAGAGAGCTAAGAAGAAGAGATTGGATGTGAAGAGTGAAGAGGATTTGGAAAACAAGTTTGGTGGTGGTGGTGCTGCGGCAGCAGAGAAGGAGGCGGCTTCGGATTTGGGTCGGCTGAAACCGGAGCTGGTTTGTGTGTACCCGTTTACGTCAACGGGTAGTGCCACCCAGAGGAAGATCAAGCAACAGTATGATCAGCTTGTGAAGTGTCATGAAAGCAAAGGATTGACACTTGATCAGGTTCTTCTTCAATATTTTCTCTTTTTTGATGCTCAAATTTTGTTATATGATTGCGAAATGTGATTTTTTTTATAAAAAAATTGTTTTTAATTGTGTTGAAGTGATGTTAGCTTGAGTGGTGCCAAAGGAATTATTCATCATTGTTGCTTCTTGTGTTGAGATACCTTTTCAATTCATTGAAGGAACTTTAGTCATCTTTATACCATTTTGAAAATCATTTAGATGATTCCTTTCTCATTTGAAAATATCATATTCGATTTACCTTTATATGGAGTGTAAGTAATTTTATGTGAAACTGTAACGAATGTTCGGACAGCAGGTGAATTGATTATCTTACCGTTTGGTTCACGTTTCACCAATGGCGCGTATTGAGATGATTTATAGTTTCATGGTGTAGTGCAATTGCGGGTTTTAGATAAATAAGAGTAGTCGAAACTCATTCTTTTAAAATGTTTCTACACTAGTTGGTTTATAACATGATAGATTCTACAAATTTTGAAATGATGCCGAAGTTATGAGTTGGTTGAGATTGATCATGGCTTGTAATGATGCATCTGCTTATTGGAGAATGTCCCACGGAAGTGTAGAACTTACTCCTGATAAGAATGCAATAAAACATTTTTATGACTAGGTGCTTGATCAGTTGGTGCAGGTGAGTCTATAAACTATGCCTTCTTGTAGTCATGGAAGATAGTTTCTTTGATATCATTTTTTGGGATATATGGCATTACTTAGTGTGCCACATTAGAAATTTGAACTTTCCTGAGGAAGATGAATTCCTACATGATGCTGCCAAATTGACTTTCTAGTACACTTTTTCTTGAAGATGGGAGGAAGAATAAATCAATCGGCTTGTGATCACTTTTAGGAACCTGGATTCAGTTTTTTCTTCATTTTTTTGTTGTGGAGGAAGAAGGGATTTGAAAAGGTGTGATTTTGTTTAGAATAGACCAAACCTCATAATAGACCAATGGCAAGCAGACCAACACACTTGTCGTGCCCTGCATGTTGAGATCATGTAATTAAGTAGTGGCTTTTATGGCCAGATGAGGAATCGTTCATAAAGAACTTGATCAGGAAATATATGCATATCCGGTGTCATATTTCGCTCCTTTTCGTGTGCTTTTGTTTTCTATTCTCTCTAACTCTTTGTTTGTTTCTGTCATTCTGCTTGTGCACGTTATGTTTTCTCTGTTGAGGTCTTTAGTGTTTATACTACAAATCACTGCTGAAATTCCTTTTGTCCATTTGTCGTTTCAAAGTTTATTTGTCAAATGTAAAGCTCAGTCTAGGTGTGAATTGGAAATTCATTTTCATTATTTATAGTAAAGAATCGTTACAATATCTTAACTTTTGAACTTGATTGAGCCGTGCATTGTATACTTGACTGGAGTGTAATCTCATGTACCAGAGATAAATTCATAGTTATAAATGATTCAGGTTCTACATAAATCACTGACATTTAATTGGTATCGAAGTTGTTTTCTTTTTCCCTCAAATTCTCATAGTGCATGGTCAAACTCATAACTCTGGAGTTGCTCCATTGCATGAGAAAATTCACTATTGTGTATCCCTTCCTTTCTGTTGTTGCCCAGGACTGTGCAACATGGAGCAAGGAATGGTGACATTTTGATCAAAATGTAATCCATGTATTTAAGCATCTATCCTCTATACACCTCGAAATAAGTTTCCAGTATTTATTTACTATTGCTTTTTTATACTTGGAAAATGAAACAGCCTGAGGCAAAACCTTGCTGTTTGGCTATTGGTGCACAACTCTAGATAATATTTTTTTTTATGTTTTTAACTTTTTAATACAGATCATCAACATAACAATTCTTCATGCGCTTTCGTTATGCAGGTCGGAGAGTTTGCTAATTGTTTGGTTGAAGCCAAACATGAGCTACAACAAAAGTAAGTTTACGCAAATATCTTCACCATACTTTTCTTTTCAAGTCTTAATTACATATTGGTTCTGCATGATCTAATTTAATCAGCAGTTTCGTAATCTGTAACTTCATGGATAATATTTACGGAAGTTCCAAAATTATTCCTAGTAGTATCTGATAATGCAGGCGGTCTAAGTCAAGTGTTAAGAGACTAATCTTGCTGAGCGTAGGACCTTGTCTTGTTAGAAAGCTTTATATCATTAGTTGGGTCATTTCCTGACAACTTAATCTTTTGAGTATAGTGGTTATTAACATGGTATCAGAGCTTGATTTAACCCATATGTTATGCGTTCGAGTCCCCTTATATGCATCTATTTATGTATTTGTTTTGTAATCTGCATCTGTATTTGGGTTTGGTCCACGTGCCAAGTCCATTGGTCTGGCACGTGAGGGGTATATGTTAGAAAGTTTTATATCATTAGTTGAGCCATTTCCTGACAGCTTGAGTTTTGGGGTCTATTGGTTACTAACGTGTCTAAGGGAGGGATTTACTTCTCAAGATTGGCTGCTCAAATCACTCTCAATCACTGTCACTCATTCACAAAATCTGTTAGCCAAAACCCACACCGTATGACCATTAGTTGTATTTTCATCATTTACTTATTTTCTTGTATTTCTATCATTTATGTTCCGGTCAATTTTTCCTTGTTAGATTGATCTTACAAGTATATTTGTACACTTTGTACTTTATATAGTGAAACTCAATCAATATACAAGTTATTGAAAGACAAATTTCTTTATGGTACCAGAGTCTGATTCACTATCTTCTATATGATCCCTTAAGACAAGTTCACTATCTTCTGGAGCTTCATCAAATTCCGAGTTTTAATGATGTTTTCCAGTAATTTATGATTTTTTTATTGGTCTAAGGCAACTTAATGTCATTTCCGCGATTCATCACTATTATTGTAACTTACTAATTCTTCAATTTCTATTACAGGTCTGAGGTCATTAAGCGCAAGTTTACAATAACAAAGGCTTTGCTATCCAAGGCAGACAGGTCTTCATTTGACCGCCTTCGACAACAGGTGATTTATAGAATTGATTTGATATACTTGCAGTATGAAGTACCTCATATATCTTGGTTGCTTCAGATTACTGCATTGATTGTTGTGATATGAAGTAGCCGTTTCACCGTGGTCACTTTTAAAAGTGGATTACTGCACTGATCCTTTAGATATTCAAGCTAGAGACGGAACAGAAGAGATTAGAGGATGATGCATTTGTCTATAATTGGCTCCAGCAACAGCTTAAGCTTTCACCAGCATACAAGAAGGTAGATATTCAGACCCTTTTATAGAGAATTTTTTCTGATTCGAGACCTTAAATGTAGTGTTGGTAACGCTCTTCGTAGTCTTTCAGAATGGCTTCAATATAACTTGATTATGCAAATGAATAAATAAATATGAATTCTAATCATGACAAAGAGGCCTTATTTTATTATTTCATTAATATTACAGGCTGCTGATTAGCTGTACTATAATAGATCGTTAGGCAGATGAGATTCAAAGATAAACTGTTTAGTTGTATAAAACAACTCTCTCCCCAGAGTGATATGGCGCACAGATTTTTCATAGATTGGCATTTTTAAAACAGTGTTGAAAGAAGAAAAGATTTGATTGAGAAACTAGTGGCAATGATTTGCATATTTCCTAACGTTTACAGTAGGACGGGAATGTATTTAGTCTTTAAAAGTTCTCTCTTCACCAATATATTGCTTTTGTAAAACTTGGAGGGACTGGGGAAAAACCACTATTTTTCTCATGAACACTTTAAGAAAAGCAGTTCTTCTTTCTCCTTTTCTCGGACACTCTGCATAAGATGACACAGGACCCTTTTGTTTTTTTCCTATTAAATTGTCTTTGCTTTTTCCCATCAATGTAAGTGGAGTTGGGCAGTGTGTGTAGTGGTTCTGACATCAACCATAATTTGAATAGATGTTCTGTCTTGTTTCTACTTGTGACCATTGCTTTGTCATATATTGTAATGATTGTGACCTCACTTTCTCTGCCATTAAAGATGCTCGAGTTGAGTGCGACCATGGAGCTGGAGGCCGCCAAGTCTAATGAGCTGATGAAAAGCACAGATACTGATGAATTTGCTGGTATTTCCTTCGAAGAACTATTAGCACAGGAGAAGAAAGATTCATTTTGGTTTGTTGCCAATCTCAAATCCTAGCTGCCGCTTTTTATTTTTTTCCTTGTTTTCTATATTTAATAAAAGTTGCTATTTTTTATTCCCACTTGCAGGCAGAAAGCTGGGAAATCAAGATTGTGTTCAACCTGATAACAATGCTTATCTGGCTAACTGTACTTATGGAATCACTTTTTTGTAGTGAGTATACTCGATACCCAAAATTATGCACGATCCCAATAATCTCATTTTGGCTGCTTGTGCTTCTTTTGTTTGCTTTGATGAACCGGAGCTATCCCTAAACTTTCTATTTTTAATGTTCTTTCTAGGTTCTCATGGTGGAAGGTAGTCAGTCCTATGAATGGTGCACGACGATGTAGCATACCGTCTTCTGCTGCTGAATTTTGAGCTTTTATAGTTACTAACCATCTGAAAGTTGATTCTGGTATCTTCCCAAATCTTCTTACATGGCTTCAGATACATAAAAACGTTTCTGCCATGGAATCGTAACTTCTTGTAAAATGTTTCTATCATGGCATTGTAACTCAAACCTACTTGACTGAAGCTATGAACTTGACAGGTTGGTGTTATGTTATGTTATAGAGCTTTTTAATACATAAATGAGAGGCTAGCAAAAGTTTTCCATACCCAAAAATCATGATCATACGAGAATTCTTGAATGGAAGGGTTTCTAGTTGTCAATTTCCCGTATTGGTTGTTTCTCAAATTGTGATCCAGTCAGGCACTGAAATCTTGTCTGTGTTGTGATATACCAAAAGGGATGTCTTTAGCTACATTTTCGTCAACAACGCGTAACCTGTGATAAATAATTGCATTGATTTGAAACTCAAATCTATTGTACACGTACAAGTCTATCGTTGGATCTATTAGGGGTGCGCGTTTTCGAATAACCTGACTCGGAGATAGCACCTTGTAGTGCAAGGGTCTGGTTGCGACGGGGCTCTCAGTCTATCCAGCAACTGTCTCCGAAGAAATTTGCATCCATGGGAGGCTTTATATGTAAAAAAACAACCCAACCCGGAGAATAATTTCCTTGTTTTCTGATTACTTCAGTTGAGACAATGAGATGACAAGGAAACTTGCAACATAAAACAAATAACATGAAAATTGCAAAAGAAAAATAAGTTCTATCTAGTGCATGTAAAAGTAATAAACACAGTTCCAGCAATTTAATCAAATGATTTTATGATAAAAAATGAATGTGAGACGAGCTGTAGTTTGAAGTATTAGATAAAATATAGTCCTAATTTTATTTATGGTCAAATTATCTCCATAATTTTATTTGATCACCCAACTCTTTTCGCGTTAATTTCTGTTAAATTTATCACTAAATGTTTCTTTAAAGGCATTTCACGCACCAACGTTTAGAATAAGTAAAAATGATTCTTGAAACTTTTCGTTTTTTTAGAATGTCTTCCGAAACGTTTCGTGCTAGAAACATCTACAGACATGTTTCGCTTCAGAAACGTCTTCCGAAGCATTTTGCTTCTGAAACATCTTTCAAAACGTTTCGCGTCAGAAACATTTCTGAAACGCGCGTTTGACTCGTTTTGACACGAACGTTTCTGTGAAAAACGTCTAAAGCTTTGGTGTTCGTTTTTTTTTTTTTATCTATTTCTTTATCCTAACATAAAAGGACAAAATTTTGCATGAAAATGCGAGCTTTTTACACCGACGGTTAAATTAAAAACCAGGGCCATGACATGGTTGGTTAGGACCAGCAGCAACTCTCACCATCTCTTCTTCTTATCATCAACAGCCATGGCAATGTGTTCCAGCTTTTGCCCTCAGATTCCCAACTCACTTAGAGAAAAACCCATCTTTTCTTTTCCCAGTAAACCACTGTTTTCTCTTTCTTTCAAGGTCTTCTCTTCTCAGGCAGCAGCAACCAATGTTTCAGCTACAGGTATCTCTAAATTCTATGACAATACTTCTTTGCATGTCTGATGATTCTTTGATGAGTTATTGGTATCTTTTTGGTAGTCTTATCTGTTTATATTCTTCCTGTTATGGAATTTGCAGTGATAGTTTCTGTGCATGAAGCATGAATTTTGTGAGAAAAATCATATGAATATATATATATATATATATATATATATATATATATATATATATATATATATATATATGATTTGTTAGAATTTTGTTGGTTGAAATTTGACTAATTTCCACACAATGCTTTAGTTGAATCAGCTCTTGAATGTTGCTGATTGTGCCTGCATGTTTGTGTTGTGAAATTTACCTAGAAATTGAAGTAGAATGTCAGTTTTGGTCTGTTGGCTTCATTCATATTAAACTGGCTTTTAATTAATTTTTTTTAGAAAAAGCTGTTTTTGGGTATTAACTATGTTTGTAGTTGCTACCACACCAAGTGCTCAACTGCTTAGTCAGGTCTCATGTTGAATGTGCAGAAGAGGAATTGCCCGCTCGGGTTGGCTTTCTAGGTCTTGGAATTATGGGTTCTCCTATGGCGCAAAATCTCATCAAAGCAGGGTATGACTTGACTTCTCCAGTAATTAACATTTAGCACCAAAGAGAGGCACTGAACTCAAAAGTCCCCATTTATTATATTACAAGTAATAATGATTTATCATCAATCGATCATGTTATTGTAAATACTATTCTGTTTCAGTTGTTTGTGAAAAGAAGCATTTGTTATATAAATATGCTCAAGCGAGGAAATGATAAGCCATTTATCTACTGTAGAGTGGTTCGTATAAATTTAATGTTTGAGGTTGACCGGCTTATTGGTTATGTTGTAGATGTGATGTGACTGTCTGGAATAGAACGAAAAGCAAATGTGATCCTCTCATCAGCTTGGGCGCAAAGTTAGTATTTTCAAACTCACATGCATCATTGGCTTTCTATTGCTCTAATGAAAGTTTGTCAGGGCATGAATATATTAAGTTTGTACTGTTGTGTTTTTTATTTGTAGAACTTTAGCTCGTCATTATGGTGTTCACATTTTTTTCATGTCAATTCAATGCTAAAGAAGACGGATAACATTTTATATACAAATGTAAATAGATTATATGCATGTAAACCGATAAATTCTTTTATTTGTATTTACATTTTTTGTGTATATTGTAAAATAACCATAACCTGAGAGCTCATAGACTAGGCTTCAATGTCAATATTTTAACTGTTGGTAAGGCCTAACTTGGTACTAGATTTACCTAATGAAAGGACAATATAGCAGAAGACTTGACATGTTTCATTGTTTCTTCTATCATCATCATTATTGGACCGGTTTTGCACCATAGTTAAAAGGAAATCTAAAAGTGTATAGAGAATAAAGATAAAGTCCCATTCTACATCTTTGGCACTAACTCTTGCGTCCTATCTATAAATTTATATATTTTTTTTTCACTAAGAAAAATATTGCCATCACGTTCGAATGAGGTGCTGATGGTGTGTTGCCTTTGATTGTGGCACTGATACAGGGATCTTGCCCCACGATAACATGTCTGTAAACAAATGTAATTTGTTTAGGCTTGTTGAACATCATCTACCTAGTAGCTTTTCCGTTAGTTGTTGATAGTGTTTCACCCAGAACATTCAAAAGCCATTTTGTGAGGAGATTCAACCTTGAAAGTCTAAATAAGGCACTTTATTTCTTTTTGCAGATACAAACCATCCCCTGAGGAAGTAGCTGCATCTTGTGATGTCACATTTGCCATGCTTGCTGATCCTGAAAGTGCAGTGCGTATGTTTCTATTAAATTGTTAATATAGTTTTCTGTTTTGCTCGCACTGATATATCAGGTATGGCAACTTATTGTTGCTTTATATCAGATTGATGTGGCATGTGGGAAGTATGGAGCTGCAAGTGGAATTGGTCCTGGAAAGGGGTATGTTTTCCTAGCGTCCTCTCGTAATAAAAATGTTTATACTTTTGGCTCAGTTAATGCTCTTAACAGACTAAAAGCATCTAATTATTGTGGTAAACATTGCTTTCCACTTACCATAGTTGTTACTACTTATAAGTAGCTTGACTTTCATTTTTCCTGTTATTAGAAAAAAACTAATTATGTGAAGCAAAACATGTTTCAGTCTCTACTCTCTGTACATATAAGAAACTTTTTTGACTAGTTCTGCCACATAACGAACTGACTGGTAAGTGGAGCAAGGGTTTGCCATTTCTTATTTCAAAAACAATGTACTTGTGCTTCATTTTAGCTGTTCAAATTCATAATTATCTGTATATCTTTCAAAATAACTTTGATATAATACAAATAAACTAATTGAATAATATATTTATTTTTCAAATCGTATATATGTTTGTCCTTCGTAACTCAGGTATGGGCATTGGCAGGTACGTGGATGTTTCAACAGTTGATGGTGCTACTTCTAAGTTGATTCATGGACATATCAAAGCTACCGGGGCATCATTTCTAGAGGTAACAAAGTAATGATTAAATTTCCTTCTCTAAATTTCAAAAATGATCCCAACCGTGTTCTGTTATTTATGCATGTTTCACCAACATGATAACACAGATTTCTCATCAAGATTTAGCACTTCTTGTGTAGGCTCCAGTTTCAGGCTCCAAAAAGCCGGCAGAAGATGGACAACTAATATTCCTTACTGCAGGTAATCATTTTTCTCTATTTGGTGTCTTCATTATATTGCTGGATACACTTAATTGGACCACAGATATTGAGGCATTGGCTTCGACCTTTCAGGTGACAAGCCTCTGTACGATGAAGTAGCTCCATTCTTGGACATCATGGGCAAGGTATTGTCTCACTAGTCGGAATAAAAAAGAAGAAAGAAAGGTTGCTTGATGCCTAACTATATTGATGCTTTTATCCAGTCAAGATTTTACCTTGGTGACGTTGGAAATGGAGCGGCTATGAAATTGGTTGTGAACATGATCATGGGAAGGTACAGATTTTCCTATTTGTTATAATTTATTGTATTTTTTTGTTTATGCTTATAAATGTGGCGAAAAATTATCTTCCTTATTTTTCCTGACAACTTGCAGTATGATGGCATCTTTTTCTGAAGGATTGCTTCTCAGTGAGAAAGTAGGACTTGACCCTAATGTATTAGTTGAGGTATTTCCCAAAACTTTTCATATTTTGCGGGGCTGGTCTGCTAAATATACCTTTCACTAAACTAGTCAGAAATTGATTGTAAGCTCTCTCTTATGTTTGTTTGACGGGTGGGGGTAGCAAATAGCAAAACAGTAAACACAACTTTCGGGGTAATTGCTAGTTGAAATGGCTTTGAGATCATTTAGAAGAAATAGTAACATCGATTTTCAAATTATTTAGAAACCCCTAACCTTAAACATGTAAAGAATTATGGCAAAAAGCTAAACTGAACTACATCCATTTGGGGATCTGCACTGAATTTAATTTAAGCCTCAAGGCCTTTAAAATAAAGAATTTAGGCAGATTTATGTCTCTTAAAAGTGATTTAAGATATTGGTGGTAACTCCTTTGAAAAGATTTCAGGCTGGATAGTCACATATATATTTATTTCTCAAAAGTTCTTGTCGGAGCTCTTATGAAGTCTGTGCATGTTGGTGATATTGCAGGTGGTCTCACAGGGTGCCATCAGCGCACCGATGTACAAACTCAAAGGTCCATCAATGACTAAATCACTTTATCCCACAGCATTTCCTTTGAAGCATCAGCAGAAGGTTTGTAACTTCCCTGGGCCGAAACATCATAGAAACATAGGATATAGTTTCTTTGATATCTTTCTATGATATAGCATAACTACAATAGGATCCAAGTGGTTTATTCGTCAGAAACTCTCCCCGATATTTTACAGTTCATTAGAATTGTTCAGTAACTTTCCCTCAATATTTCTTGAAATTTGGGACCGCCTCCTTTGTTAAAAGGTCATCATCGACCGAAAATAAACGAACAGAGTTAGGCAAAACCGAATCCTGAGGGAGGTCTCAGAACTTTATTCTAAAACACACTTCATCATCTTATAATGGTACATGGTGGCAGGATCTTAGGCTTGCTTTGGGATTAGCAGAATCGGTTTCTCAGTCTACTCCCATTGCAGCAGCTGCAAATGAACTATATAAGGTGGCAAAATCTCAAGGCCTCAGCGATCAAGATTTTTCGGCAGTTATTGAAGCATTGAAAGCTAAACAGTGAGAGCATGGAACAAAAACTGTCTTCCACGAGAGCTGATGCATAAGCACTTCCCTTTTAGCTTTTCTGATTTGGTAATAGTTGTGTTATTTCATTTCTCGTATCATTTCTATATTATAAAGAGAGCATTTACTTAATGAAAAAAAAGGGAGTATTACATGTCAAGAGTCATTCCATCGCCTCCCAACCTCTCTTAAAGTGGCCATTCCAAGCCCCATGAAAACAATGTCGAGTTCCAAGGTGGCCAATGCATTTTTATTGTTGTTTGTCCTCGTAACATTATTGGATTCTGAAAAAAATATTGAATTCAGTTTCTCACTCTCTTTGTAAACTCTCTTTTCGAAAACAACTTTGCAAAATGATGCCAACACTGCACATATGCTAGAGCCTTCATTGCGGCGACGATAAGAGAGTTTACAGGAACAGAGATGGATTTCATGGTCTCCCTTTGCCAGGACTAATGCTACATGAAGAGTGAAAACCTCCATCTCACAAGCGAATTCCAACTCAAAAGTCAAACGAACAAATATCATACTTAAAAATAGATATTTACAGTAAATGTCATATTTTTCCAGCACAATAATGTGGTGTATGAAGTTAAAGATCTTGCGATTTTGAATAAGTGGTACACGAGGATGTGCTTGTAATAATATTATTACTATTGGCATAGATTACGAATGTCTAACTTGCTGGTGACATGTGGCTTTTAAAACTATAAGGATGAAATCTGCCATGACCAATCGACCTCATGTTTCAGAGTTTATACAGTAAGAATGTCAACTCAAATACATACAAGTAAATATTTATTGATCGGAGTTCGACAGATGTCAAAAATCATAATCACAGGAGACAACACAACAAATACATAGTATGAGTATAAAAGGGTGTGGGTAAAAGTAAAAAAGTAAGGTTTTAATTTTACCACTTTCTTACTTTTACCAATCCATAATAGAAATGAGATGAGAGCTATTCAATATTTTTGTTTTATTTTCCAATTGAAACCTGTCAACGTATCTCCCCCCCCCCCCCCCCCCCCCCAAGTGACTGCAATTCCAATATATATTCATGATTGGGGATGTGATGATCAGTAAACATATTGAGATTCTGAGAGGCATCAAGACAATAAAATCTAACTCACAGCTCAAACTTCTTGCAGATAAACTAGTAGTACAGTGCAGTTCATATTTTTTTAGTGTAAACATAACATATTTCAATCCTATCCTAGAGCGAAATAAAAAGGACTTGACAAGAAAGTAGGACACAAAATTCCCAGGAGTGTAAATTTGCCGATACAACCTAAAAAGTCATCCGTTTTTCTGCAGCTTTGAATCAGTCGATTTTCACTGAGGAATAGATCTTCCGTACAAACCAGAAGCATGCGTAGAAGCCAATTGTTCCCGTCAAGACAAAGAAAGCATACGAAACAATGATCATGTAAGCGAAGTACAGGATGCCTGAAACCAGCTTTGTGATTTCCAACTTGGTGAAGAAGTAGAAAACGGAGTAGAGGAAAAGGTACACAGCTGAGGAGCCAGCCGTAAGATAAGATCTCCACCACCAGTAGTAGTCTTCACTGCACAATTGGAAGTAGCAGAGGACTATAGTAATCTCAGCGCAAGTGATCAACAGGATAACAAACACTATGAAAAGGAAGCCGAAGATGTAGTAGAACTGGTTCAACCAGATTGAGGTCAAGATAAAGAAAAGCTCAATAAAAACGGCCCCAAATGGAAGAATGCCTCCAATGAGAATTGAGAATACTGGTTGCATGTACCATGCCTGCTCTGGTATCTGCCTAGGAATTTTGTTTGTCTTAACTGGGTCTTCAATGGCTGGCTTTTTGAAGCCCAAGTAACTACCCACAAAGACCAAGGGGACTGAGATACCAAACCATAAGAAAACAAGAGCAAACATTGTCCCGAAAGGCACTGCCCCAGAAGATTGCTCTCCCCAAATTACGGCATTTAGCACAAAGAAGACTGCAAAAAGAATAGCCGGAAACATAAATGCAGTTTTCAAAGTAATTCTCTTCCACTCGGTGCCCTTGAACATCTTGTACAAACGTGATGAGGAGTATCCAGCAAATATGCCCATGAAAACCCATAACAGAACCATAGCAGTCATAAGGCCCCCCCGGTTTGATGGAGATAGGAAACCCAACAATGCAAATATCATTGTTACCAGTGCCATTGCAAAGAGCTGAACTCCTGTACCAACATAAACACAAAGCAAACCAGCATTAATTGGTGCCCTGAAGACATCTCCATGTACAAGTTTCCATCCTGTCTCTTCCTGAGCCTCATCTTGGGTCTCCAATTGATTATAATTTGCAATATCTCTGTACAGTGTTCTCATCATGATCATAGCTACCATGCCAGAAAGAAATAGGACTATCATCAGTGAATTAATGATGGAGAACCAATGGATCTGATCATCATTCATGAGGAGGTAGGTATCCCAACGAGATGCCCATTTGATATCACTCTCCTAAAAAGGCCGAAGAAAGTTAAGAGTACTCTGTACTTTGTAGGAAGAAGAGATGAAAAAAAGGGTTTAAAAAACTGTACCTTGAAGGTAACATCATATGTAAACACAACCTCCTTATTTTTGTCAACTTCTTGCGGAATAGCACCACCTTGAGCTAAATTTTTGGTGTCCTTATTGCAGGTGGTCAACTGAGGATCCTTCTCATTCCACTCCTTATATTCATGATTAATACTGTTTGAAGATTCAGATGAAAATTATAAGAATGACATTAAAGGTAATCATTTGACAACGCACAGAGGGTGTGCTTGAGACAAAAAATCTTAGTTTCTTAAAAAGCATAATACACCCTGACACACATAATACAGGGATGAACAAAATGGCATTACCACCTAAAAAACTTTTGCCTAACCCCCCTCCCCTCACCTAAAGAATAGAATATGAGCCAACCAAGCCAATTATTCACAACAATATACAACTGAGCAAAAGCACAGAGTGAAGAAACAGTATAAGACCTGTTTGGAGTAACCTCAAACCCAACAATTCTTGCAGAATCAGTCTCAGGATCCTTGTGATACATGACTCTAAAGCTCAAGTGGTTATTAATAAAATATTTCTCCTCTGTGCTCTGCAAAAAGTATAACATGTTAAGATAGCATATAAAAACAACACTTCTACAATAGTAACT
This sequence comes from Xanthoceras sorbifolium, assembly GCA_003430845.1. Taxonomy (NCBI): domain Eukaryota; kingdom Viridiplantae; phylum Streptophyta; class Magnoliopsida; order Sapindales; family Sapindaceae; genus Xanthoceras; species Xanthoceras sorbifolium. The sequence goes on along the minus strand of CM010622.1, from coordinate 3,354,514 downwards.
GAATTCCGATCCATACTCCTTGATAATTTCCTTTGAACCCGACACGGAAACCATGTTCATATGTTGTAGCCTGACTTCCATCCCTCCTTAGTCTAAGAACAGCAACAGGAAGATTGTCAAGAATCCTGCATATCAATTTCAGAGCTATTAGTGCCAATAGGAAACATGTGAACAGAACAATCTAACAAAATATAAGTGAAATCCTTCTTAGCAACCTTGATTGATGTCCCAACTCATCCCATCTTCAATCTCCAAATATTATTTGGAAAGCCAAGGTCCCTAATAAAGTCAAGTTCTTGGTTTGGTTAATTGCTTCAGGTAGAGTTAATACTAATGATCTTTTGCAAAAGAAGAGACCGGGGATTGCCTTGTCTCCTAATTGGTGTATCATGTGCAGAAGAAATCTTGTATTTTCTAATCACCTTTCCTTCGTTGTTCAATGGCCTTTTCCTATAGTCCCTTTTTCTTGTAGAATGTTGTTGTCAGAAAAATGGGCTGGTTTGGTGGAGTTAGGAAGGGTAAAGCTCTTTGGGAATGTACCAGGATGGCTTTCTTTTGGTGTTGTGGAATCAAAGTAACAAAAGAATCTTGGAGGATTTCAAAGGCGAAGGTGTAGAGGTTTTATGGGATAATATCATATTTTGGGCTTCCCTATGGGCTTCTATAATGTCTCAATTTAGGGATACTTCTCTTTTTTTCATTATTCATAATTGGAAAGTAGTGCTGTTGTAAAGCCTTCGCTTGGTTGTTCATTTTCTATCTTCGATTTTTGTAGGGATTTTTCATTTTTGTATGACCTCCTCATTTTGTTCTCTGGGTTGTTTTTCCCTTTTGTGGACTACTTGTTCACCCATGTATATGTTTTCATAATGTTTATATAATTTTGTTTCCTATAAAAAAAGTATCTAACAAAATAATGTGACCTAGAAAGAGAAATAGTGAATACAAAACAATGAAAATCATATGTAAAATCTTCATTACTTACATATTAACTCGATATTCATCATCAATTTTTTCCTTAAAATTTTTTGCAGATTCAGCATCAAGTTTTGCTCTACAGGCTACTTTGCACGGCAGATCCTCCCTCATTTGAAACTGTGGTAGAGTTGTAAATTTAGATCCATATAAATAAAGTAAAAGAAACGAAAAGCAACAGCATGTAAAGGGGTTGTTATCATTTCAGATGTTAATAACATTATAGAGAAAAGGTAAGAGAAAACTCACTGTATATACAGAATTTTCAATTCGGTCACCACGAAGAACCTCCCCCAAGTTTTCTGCATTGTTCACAATCTTCACGGGCTTACAGTACTTCAAGAAGTAGTAGTCATATGGCAGTTGTGTCTTGGTAGATGACAATTTGTTCACTTTGACAGAAAGTAAGTTGCCCTGTACAGAAAGAGAACAACAATGAGATAAACAACTGACAAGATAAATAATGATGAACATGACTACACACATATAAACAAAGAACCACCTCACCATATTCCTAAAAATGATAAGCTAAACCCACCTCTCCAACCCAAGATCATATGCATTTATTTACACATTTTTTTTTATGATTTTACTCTATTTACATTTATAAAACGCGTGGCTTTCCACTTAGTCACCGAGTACAAGTGGCTTTCCACTTAGTCACCAAACTGGTGGCTTTCTGGGTGGAAATCTTTTGTTGCCACACAACAACCAAGCCATGCAAGTTGACTTGTTTGTTTTCGGGTGATGGATTACAATGAATTTCAACTCCTATTTATAGGAGAAATATTGCAAAAACCTGACAAACCAAATGGTTGCCACCCATAAAAACACTTGTTTGGTGACTAAGTGGAAAGCCACTTGTAACACTCCCCTTAAATTTCCACCACATTTATTGTATTTGAATTTACAAAGAAACTCAAGTTCTCAGGAGACCAAAGTAAATAATTTTACAGTACAATAAAGGTTAGAGAGGGAGCATAGAAAAGTACTTTTCATCAAATGATGTACCAAATTAAGCAAATCAGCCCAAATCTCACAATATGCATAGGCAGCCTGATATATAGAATTTACTAACACTGCATACAGTCATCACTTGAAATTGAAATATTCATCTTTTCCGCTTTTTAAACATGAAGATAAGCTTCATCATAGGACGGCCTAAAAAATGGCATCCTATTATCATCAATGACTATCGAAAATTTAAACAGAAAATTGCCGCCCTATAACTTAAGCATAACAACAGCAGCTCCATATCAGTTAAAGCTCTCACGCAGAAAAGCCCAAAATGTTCTATCCCACTAAACACAAATGGAACCATTTGAATAACATAAAACAACTAAACAAACCGTAAACATATCCATATCTCTTAAAAAAGAATGTTACCCTCCCAGCATTACATTTCAATGTTACCATAATTTTCACCCACTATTTCTCACTGATTGAAAATTATAGAAAATCGGCAATACCACCAAACTCTGAAGCTCAAATTTTCAGCGCACAATTAGGTACTTCATATCTTCTATATTATCTTTCCGGAAAAATCCTTCTCCTACTTTTGAATTTCCAAAAACAAGAACTTTACTTAAACAAGCCTGCTCCTACTTTTGAATTGCAAAAACAACTTCACGTGAGGTTCGAAGATGTTTCCTACACATTCCCTTCTTCTTAGTTTGTATTTTTTTTTTTTTTTCATTTTTATCCTTCATTTCATTATCTTCAAGCTTCAAAAATAAAATCCGTAATAGACAATGCATCAAATCAGTTCATGAGTAAAAATCACAAAAAAAAAAATCTATCGGACAAAAAAGCACAAAACTTGCAAAATCATCAAAGTCAAGCTCAAATCTTTTCACTGCATCAACACAAACGAACATCAAAAACAGAAACTAAAACATAAACAAACCCAGATCCAAAACAACCCCAGAAACCTATAACCAAATCAACAACACAAACCAACAGATCAAACCCCAGAAAACCTAGATCCAACTCTACCTCATCCAAAACATAACAAAACATAAACAAACATCAAAAGTAAGCGAAACCCGCCAAAACCCGCCCGAAGAAACAGTTAAACAAAACAAAAAACAACAAAAACAGAGCTTAGAGAGAGAGAGAGAGAGAAGCAGTACTATCTGGAAATCACGAGGAGCGACACCGGGAAGATAGAAAGCGTGAGCAGAGGAGATCAAAAACAGAGTGAAGAAGAGTCTTCTCATCGTTGCTCTCCAGATTTTGGGTTTCTCCATTTTTTTTTTTTTCTTCTTTTGTTCTTTGTCTCCCGAGAGAGAGAGAGAGAGAGACGATGAGAGAGCTTGTTTAGTCTACTATCATATAAAAGTCCCAGCGGATTTCGTTTTTGTTTCCGTTTTCGTTTTTCGCTGTTTCCAGAAAAAACTGTTTTTTCCCTTCAAAAACAGAAAAAACACATAAAAAAAATACCAAATACAAAAAATATATATATATTTTTTTACTTTCGATTAAACAAAATCTCCAAAAATAAATTATTTAGTTAATTTTTTTTTTTTATATTGAGGAGAGAATCTAGGTGCGACGGGATGCACATCTATCATTTGTTGCGAGTGCATTATAATATAAAATTTACCATTATAATTGAATTGCGCGTCAAAATTTAGTAAGTGATAGGATCGAATCAGAAGATACATATTCCTACGTACAAAAATTTTCCCCTAAAAATGATAATAAAAATACTTTTTAATCACATGTTCATATAGTAAGCTGTTCATATAAGTTTTAAAATATAAAATTTCAATTTTTTTATTTTTTTTATTTTGATATAATTACACTAATAGATAATATTTGATCATATCAATTCAAACTTTACCTTACATTTGAAAAATATTGCACGGACATCCCTTGCATCAACTTGAGGCCGTTATTATCTAACGGTCAATGGTCAAAGTAAGAAAATACCTAAAATACCCCTCGTTTTTATTTTTAAAAATTTAAAAAAGTTAAATTTTAATATATTAAATAATTAACTAATATATTAATTTATAATAAATTTAAGGGCAAATTGTAATAATATGCGCTAATGTTTGGCCATATTGTAATGAAATCGTGAGTTAGCCTTAATTACATGTTAATACCATTAATTAACTGGTTGACCATTATCAAAAGGTAATATAATCATTTTCACCTTAATTTTTTCAAAAATAATTAAAAAATTGTCAAAAATTGTAAAAATATTAAATGAATCTCCACCGTCTATCAATCTTGATGGACAATAAGATTATATTAACAAAAAATAAAATTAAAATAAAAAAAATTTATGTTCTTGGTTGGAGATTCAATCTGAATCTCCTCAAAGAACAACAAGAACACAACTAAAAAAAAAAACTTTCTGCAAATCTGCTCCATCAGTAGGAGGAGATCTGCTCCCACTGATGGAGCAAATATGCAGAAATTAAAAAAAAAAAAAATTTGGTTGTGTTCTTGGTGAACATCCAAATTTGATCTCCATCACTAGGAATAGCAAAAAAAAAAAAAAAGATTTAACATAAAACTAATTTTTTAAACTATTTGATTTTTAAAAAAAATAAATAAATATCCACCGTCCATAACCAAGATGGGAGAAAATAAAGAGTGGAAGAGTCTTCTAGTTGGTTAGGTAAAGGTCGCCCCTCATCAATCTTAATGGACGATACAAATTCATTTTTAAAAAATTAATTTTTTTTCATTTTTTCAATTTTTATTTAATTTAATTTTTTACTTAGGGTAGTTATGTCATTTTACACATAAATTATGATTAAATCGTTATATTTGATTGGATCAATTGACGGTAGATGACTAATATGTATGGTCAAACGTCAAGGCGTTTCATTGCAATTCGCTCTAATTTAATTAAAAAATTCTTCATCTTTCTTAATCAACTCTCATCACCATCTCCAAATCATCAAACATCACCCAACTATCTTCAAATATTCATTCACTTAATCATCTTCATCAATCCACAAAATCCAATCATCTTCAGAATATCAATCCACACAGAAACCATATTCATATCGATTAAACATCAATTAAAAAAATATCTCCATCGACCATCAAACATTTCTAAAAAAAACAAAATCAACATAAAAAAATCATCTTCTTCTAATCACCATCTTCATCAGCACAGAATCATAAGAAAAAAAAAATTATCAATGGACCACAGCTCTTCATTGAACATGAGAAGTAGAAGCAGCACCATCACAACATTTACCACCACCAACACAACATCCACCACCACCACTAGAAATAGAAAAAAAAAATGATGGGATGAGATGGGATGGAGCGATCTGCCACGATATAGCTCAATTGTTCCATCATGGAGCAGATCGCTCCGATAAAGGAGCAGACGAGCCCCATTAATTCTAGAAATAGAAAATAAAAAAAAATAATAGGAAGATAGAGCGATTTGGTCAATCAAATCACTCCGATGGAGCTTGTCTACTCCATCATAGAGCAGAGGAGCTCTATCAATATCCATCTTCAGGAAAAAAACTGAGAAGTTAGAATGATGGATTCTGGCCTCCATGTAGCAGCTGCTCCATCTCATGAACCACCGAGGCGCGTATCGATGGGAGATAGAGCCAAAAGGCTTCATCTCACTTCTAACGGACCAGATTTGATCTGGTCCGTTAGATGTTAATTTTTAATTTTTTTTAATAAATTATTTAATATAATAAAAATTAATTATTTAATTTTAAAAAATAAAAATAAGGACATTTTAGACTTTTTACACCTTTGACTGTTGACCGTTAGCCTCAAGTTGACAGCAGAGAATGTTCGTGCAACATTTCTCAAACGTCGGGTGATATTTATATTAATATGACTAAACATTATCTATTAGTGTAAAATCAAACATTAGGGGTGTTTGTGTAATTCTCCCAAATAAAAAAAATAACAAACAAACCCTATATTTATTTTATCAAGAAATACATTAATTTTTATTAGAATGTCAACTAATAACTATAACAACATATAGGTCTTCAAATTATCAAAACAAATATCATATTGATATATCAAAAACACTATTTTCACGCATGCTAAGTAAAAGATTAATAAGAGCACTACTACTCTTGTAGTCAAAACGTTAGTTAACCAATACAAGAAAAAAAGTGTCATCATAATATGAATATTTAATAATAAATTTAATAATATTTTAGTGAATTTGATTAATTTACATTTTCAAAGAAGCATATCATTAGAAAAAGCAATCATATAAGATTGAAACTACTAAGATGAACAACAAGAAGAAGAGAGAAATGCAAACAGAAGAGAGAATCAGAGTTGATTATATAATATCAGTCTCTCTAGGTGTATATATATAAAGGTTGTACACATCATAGATAGTTAAAATGTAAATGAAGATAGACTTGTAGTTGTTGTGGAAATTCGGGCTATTTTTCCACCAATAAATAAATTCAATAGTGCCCGACAATAACAACTTGGAAGCACAAAATTAAAAGAGAGAACACCAGAGATTTAACGAGGTTCGGCCAATTATGCCTACTTCCTCGGACACAACCAAGAGATAACTTCACTAATTTCAAAGAAGAATACAAAAGAGAGAGAAAGAATACTAAGCCTTAGAGATGAGAGGCTTTAGTGGGATGTTTCAAAACCAAATGAGGGGTCTTTCTTTTATAGCATAAGAAAGCCCATCACATCTCATATCTCACCAATGTGGGATTATGATAAAAGCCAAAATACAACAAATCTCCACCTTGGCGAAAAATCAAAATCCCAAGAAACATTTACGAATCTCTCTCACAGAAAAGCTATCCTTAGTAGTGTCTCCAAATGCGCCTAGGGCGCCACCCATCTTCAAATCTTCAAAATATTTATCAAGTCCAAACAATGTTGGAACTTGATCGATGTCACAACTTTGGTCATCATGTCTGCAGGATTTTCAGCTGTGTGGATCTTCTGAAGTAATATTTGACCTTCTTCAAGAATTTCCCTTACAAAATGATATCGGACATCTATATGCTTCGTCCGTACATGATAGACTTGGTTCTTTGCTAAACAAATAGCACTTTGACTGTCACAATGCACTTTCACGTGCTTCTGACCAAATCCCAAGTCTTTCAGCAATCCTTGAAGCCAAATAGCCTCTTTAACAGCCTCTGTAACTGCCATATACTCTGCCTCTGTAGTAGACAAAGCAACTGTTGACTGTAAAGTAGACTTCCAACTGACCGGTGCCTTTGCAAGAGTAAACACATAACCGGTAGTTGATCGACGCTTGTCCAAATCTCCAGCATAGTCGGAATCACAATATCCAACTACATATTGACCATTTTTTTCATCCCGCTCAAACATCAAACCAACATCCACGGTGTTCAGAATATACCGCAGAATCCATTTGACAGCTTGCCAATGTCCTTTACCAGGATCATGCATGTACCTGCTCACAACCCCAACTGCCTGTGAAATGTCAGGTCTTGTACACACCATAGCATACATCAAGCTACCAACAGCATTAGCATATGGAACTTTTGACATATATTCTCGTTCAGCATCATTCTTTGGAGATAAATCAGCACTAAGTTTCATATGAGGGGCAAGTGGTGTATTCACTGGCTTTGACTTGTCATTTATGCCAAAACGTTGCAGTACCTTTCTCAGATATTGTTTCTGAGTCAAACAAAGTTGCCCCAATTTTTTGTCTCTACTTATCTCCATGCCGAGAATCTTCTTAGCTTCTCCCAGATCTTTCATTTCGAACTCTTGACTCAATTGAGCTTTCAACTTCTCAATTTCTTCTTGATTACTTGAAGCTATCAACATATCATCAACATAAAGGAGAAGATAGATAAAAGATCCATCTTGTAGCTTGCGCAAATACACACAATGATCGTACTTGCTCCTTGTGTATTTCTGCCCCAACATAAACTTGTCAAATCGCTTGTACCACTGTCTTGGAGATTGTTTCAATCCGTACAATGATTTTCCAAGTTTGCATACCAAATCTTCTTTTCCAGCAACCTTGAACCCTTCTGGCTGAGTCATATAGATTTCCTCCTCCAAATCTCCATGTAAAAATGCAGTTTTTACATCAAGTTGAACTAGTTCCAGATTCAATTGAGCTACCAAGGCCAATAAGATTCTGATGGAGGAATGTTTCACTACTGGAGAAAAAACTTCATTATAGTCAATTCCTTCCATCTGAGCGTAGCCTTTAGCCACCAATCTTGCCTTGCAGCGAATACTTTTCTTGTCAGGAAATCCTTCTTTCTTTGCATATACCCATTTGCATCCAATTGCCTTCTTTCCCTTCGGTAGACTTGCTAGCTTCCATGTCTGATTTTTATGAAGAGACTGCATTTCTTCATTCATAGCATTCCTCCACTTTTCCTCTTCTGAACTTTGAACTGCTTCTTGATACGTGGTAGGAATTTCATCATTTACAATTATAGATGCATGAGCCACCATATCATTAAATCGAGCAGGTTTGTGTCTCTCTCGTTGTGACTTTCTTAATGCAATTTGTTCTTGTTGCTGTGGAGGTGCTTGGGTTAGAACATCTTCTTCATTTAACTCCTCTTCTGCCGTAGGAGTTTCTCCATCTGCTTTATTGATTACTGAGCCAATTCTTCTTCCTTCAAACTCCACCTGCTTTGGAGTTTTCTCCACCTGTTGCGGAGTATCATCGATCTGTTGAATATCATCTTTTGTCACCTTTTTCAACATGGCAGATTCATCAAAGGTAACATCTCTGCTAAAGATTATCTTCTTTGTTTCTGGACACCAGAGACGGTATCCTTTCACACCAGTAGTGATCCCCATAAAGAGTGCCTTCTTAGCTCTCGGATCCAACTTTGATTCCTTAACATGATAGTATGCAGCGGAACCAAACACATGTAAGGAATCATAATCAGTAACAGATTTTCCAGACCAAGCCTCCAGAGGTGTTTTGCCACCAATAGCAGTTGATGGCAAACGATTAACAAGATGACTCGCGTATCTCACTGCCTCAGCCCAAAATTGTCTGCCCAACCCAGCATTGGACAACATACACCGAACTTTCTCCAGCAATGTTCGGTTCATGCGCTCTGCCACCCCGTTCTGTTGTGGTGTATTTCTAACTGTGAAGTGTCGAACAATGCCTTCATCTTGACAAATTTTGTCAAACGGATCACTTCTGTATTCACCTCCATTGTCTGTTCTGAGCCGTTTAATTTTTTTGCCAGTCTGCGTCTCTATCATTTTTTTCCACTTAAGGAAACATTCTAACACTTCATCTTTTGACTTCATAGTGTACACCCACACTCTTCGAGAGAAGTCATCAACAAAAGTAACATAATAATGTTTTCCTCCCAAAGAAGCTGTCTTGGAAGGTCCCCACACATCAGAGTGAATATAATCCAAAATACCCTTGGTATCATGGATTGCAGTGCCGAATTTCACTCTCTTCTGCTTTCCCATCACACAATGCTCGCAGAAATCTATCTTACAGGTTTTTGCATCTTTCAACAATCCTTGTTTCACCAGAATTTGCAAGGATTTTTCGCCTGCATGCCCTAACCGCATATGCCACAACCTGGTTACATCTGACTCCTCATCATCAAGAGTAGCAACTGCAGCTGTCCCAACAATTGTACTACCATCATAGTAATACAAATTATTCTTCCGAGTGCCTTTCAACATCACCAGAGCTCCAGAGGTTATTTTCAGAATTCCATCTCGCATTGTCACGATTAATCCTTTGGATTCTAGAACTCCCAAAGAAATGAGATTCTTTTTCATACCAGGTACATATCGGACCTCTGTCAGAACTCTAGTCGATCCATCATGGTTCTTTAAGTAGATTGAACCAATTCCAGTTGTTTCGCAATATGTGTCATTGCCCATGTAAACAACTCCGCCATCTACTTCTTTAAATTCAGATAACCACTCTCGGATATGACAAATATGTTGGTTACATGCTGAATCAAACAACCATTTGTCAGATCGCCTTGTTGAGGTTGTAACGACCAGTGAAAGATCTGAATCTTCATCACTGTACTCAGCTACACATGATTCTGCAACAGCTTTGCCTTTATCATCTTTACCCCTGTTTTTCAATTTTGGGCAATCTTTCTTCCAGTGCCCCTTCTCTCGACAAAAAGCACATTCGTCTTTACTAGGTCTGCCTTTCGAACGAGATCTCCCTCTTATTCCTTTCTTCTGGCCTTGTGGTCTGCCTCTGGCTACTAGTGCTTCTGCTACCACTTCTGCTTTCTTGCTTTCCTCTCTATCCTTTTTCCTCAATTCATGACTATATAGAGTACTGCACACTTCACTAAGGGAAACTTTCTCTTTCCCATGAAGTAACATGGCTTCTATAAATGTGTACTCATCAGGAAGGGAAAACAGCAACATCAAGGCCAGATCCTCATCTTTGAAAGTTTCATCAAGATTCATCAAATCAGCTACTGCCTTGTTAAAAGCAGTAATATGGTCGTTCATGGTGGTACCGGATTGGTAACTAAACCGGAACAATTTCTTCTTCAAATAGAGCTTATTATGACCGCTCTTCTTCAGAAATTTATCCTCCAATGCCTTCCATAGCTTACTTGCAGAAGTTTCCTTTGAGAATGAATACTTCTGCTCTCTGGAAAGGCATGATCGAATAGTACCACACGCCAACCGATTGATGGTCTTCCATTCTTTTTCATCAATCTCATCTGGTTTCTCTTCTTCAATAGCAATGTCTAGACCTTGCTGAAAAAGAGCGTCTAGAACTTCACCTTGCCACATGCCGAAATGACCCGTACCGTCAAAAATCTCCACCGCAAATCTTACATTTGGCACAGTTAATCTCGTCAAAATTGATGACGAAGAGGCTGTCGAAGTTGATGCGGCGGAAACTGTGGATTTTTGAGTCTGCTCCATATCATCTGTCATTTTGGCTCCGTAGCGTGAAAAATTACTAGCAATAAAATGGTCTTAAAAAAATGCACCAGGAAAGTTCCCAGGAAAGAGAGGTGGGTCACAACGGACACTCTTAAGTACCAAATCTTTCCTTAGACAGACCTTTCCTAGACATGCACTAAATTAGACAATATATTACTAGTAATCAAAACACCAAACAATTCTCAAAAAATTCTTTCTGATGTGGAAGATCAGTTAAAACTGCGACCACAGAGCATACTTGAATTTTAAGAGAAATCGCAACCAAGAGCTCTGATACCAATTTGTTGTGGAAATTCGGGCTATTTTTCCACCAATAAATAAATTCAATAGTGCCCGACAATAACAACTTGGAAGCACAAAATTAAAAGAGAGAACACCAGAGATTTAACGAGGTTCGGCCAATTATGCCTACTTCCTCGGACACAACCAAGAGATAACTTCACTAATTTCAAAGAAGAATACAAAAGAGAGAGAAAGAATACTAAGCCTTAGAGATGAGAGGCTTTAGTGGGATGTTTCAAAACCAAATGAGGGGTCTTTCTTTTATAGTATAAGAAAGCCCATCACATCTCATATCTCACCAATGTGGGATTATGATAAAAGCCAAAATACAACAGTAGTGACCAATTGGTCTAATATAAAATCATGATCGATTTTTATTAACTGTAGAGTACCACCTTCTCCAGTGCTCTCGCAATCATCAGACACACTGATATGGTCCATGGATCAGATGCATTCCAATGAAAGTCAACAACCTTGTCTCTGATTCATAAATGAAAATAACTAGTATTATTATATCTGAGAATTTTAATAAATGGAAAAGTGAGGTTACAATCACCGCCAAAAAATTAAGCGTGGTACTTCGTGGAGGAGATGAAAGCCACCCAACTGTTCCAGTACATGGAGGTCAATGAATTCGACTCGTGAGTTACTTAAATGGATGACTTGGATAACTTGGAGAAACTTAAGGAAATTGACAACAAAAATAATGAGATATTTGAATATAAAAATGGAAAAATTTGTATCACAAGGTGCGGAAAAAAAGACCTACTGATATAAGGATTCGGTGGATTATAGAACCAGTCAATAAGAATGTCAGCTGACATGGAATCCACCTCATCCTTATACCAAAAGATTTTCATCCCATAACTTATATTACAAATTCATCCATTTTTTATATTTAAATATCTCATTATAAAATATTTTATTATTTTTACAGTCAATATCCTCCTTAAATTTGTTCAAGTTATTCAAATCATCATTGGTAGATGACAATTTGTTCACTTTGACAGAAAGTAAGTCGTCTTGTACAGAAAGAGGACAACTATGAGATAAACAACTGACAAGATAAACAATGATGGCCGAACATGACCACACACATATAAACAAAAGAACCACCTCACCATATTCCTAAAAATGATAAGCTGAACCCACCTCTCCAACCCAAACCCATATTCTTTTTTATAATTTTACTCAATTACATATTTTTTTTATATATAATTTTACTCTATTTACATTTATAACACACGTGACTTTCCGCTTAGTCACCAAGTACAAGTGACTTTCCATTTGATCACTAAATAGGTGGTTTTATGGGTGGCAATCTTTAGTTGCCACACGACAACTAAGCCATGCAAGTTGGCTTGATAGTTTCGGATGATGTATTCAACTCCTATTTATGAGAAATATTGCAAAAATATGACGAGCCAACTTGTATGACTTGGTTGCTCCATGACAACTGATTGTAAATGTTTACAACGCATAAAAACACTTGTTTAGTGACTAAGTGGAAAACAATTGTGTTATAACACTCCCCTTCTCCTACTTTTGAATTTCCAAAAACAAGAACTTTGCTTAAAAAAGTCTTCTCCTACTTTTGAATTGCCGCAAATAACTTTACATTAGGGTTGAAGATGTTTCCTATACATTCCCTTCTACTTAGTTTGAATTTTTTCTTTTTTCATTTTTATCCTTCAAACTTCAAACATAAAACCCATAATAGATATAATGTATCAAAAAAAAAAAAAAAACTATCAGACAAAAAAGCACAGAACTTGCAAAATCATCAAAGTCAAGCTGAAATCTTTTCACTGCATCAACACAAACGAACATCAAAAAACAGAAACTAAAACATAAACAAACCCAGATCCAAAACAACCCAAGAAACTTATAACCAAATCAACAACACAAACCAACAGATCAAACCCCAGAAAACCTAAATCCAACTCTACCTCCTCCAAAACAGAACAAAACATAAACGAACATAAACACTTCTCATATTGCAATCAAAATGTTAGTTAACCAATACAAGAAAAACCTGTCATCATAATATGAATATGTTAAAAGTAAATTAATAATATTTTAGTGAATTTGATTAATTTACATTTTCAAAGAAACATTTTATTTGAAAAAGCAATTATATAAGATTAAAACTACCAAGATGAACAAAAAGAAGAAGAAGAGAGAAATGCAAACAAAAGACAGAATCAGAGTTGATTATATAACATCAGTCTCTCTAGGTGTATATAAAGGTTGTACACAAAAGAGGTACACACCATACACAGTTAAAACATCTTCATTTGATCTCCATGAGAGAGAGTTCCATAGATAAGTTAAAACATCTTCACAAACTAGAAGCTAGCTATTCAGATTTTTTATCACAGTTCAGAATGTGAGACTTGAACTTGTCTAGCTCTGCCAAAACCTCTTCCTCCGATCGGTAAATCAAATCGATCATACGCCATATCTGCACCATAACGATGGAAACATATCAGTTGACGCTTCGAAATTAGTTGCAACCAACAATCTAAGGAATGAAGAATGAAGTCTCATGTTGTTCATTGGATGGAGAAATGACACAGTAGGCTGATTTGTATTGAACATGTTGATTAATATACGAAGAGCAAGTTAGCAGTCTAAGACCATGCATTTTACGTTTAATTAATGCAGGAAGTCTCCGGCTAGATGCTCACGAACATTCCCTTTCTCATTTTTCTTATGTTTGATAAACCACAGGCAGATGTTTGATGTAAAAATAAAGTGTACTTTCTCACCGAACAACTTTGTGGTCAAGAAACTTACGGTGCCCTACAGACTTCTGATCTATATAGCACTAAAATTGTCATTTCAATCTAAAAATGAAGACTAATTACTAGTTTTCTAGGGATTTAGACTCTTCCCAGTTAGTTCCTTCCAAAATACATAATTAATAACCTCCAGATAATAGGTATTGAGACAGTTGAAGCAAAATGTGTGTCAACAAAATCACCCAATTTTCCGTGATGCAGCACACTGAATGGTAGCATGACAACAAAGGTCGTAGAAAAGGAGAAAAAACACTTTCATCTGTATTTCGGAATTGGACAATGATTACAACCATCCCTTACTTGTTTTTGAACAAGAACAAAAACTGGTATTGAATTTTACTAAAATTAATAGATTCCACGGGATTTTGAGGATAATATTCTCTCTTACCCATAAAAAGAGCTTACTAAGAAAAATTGACACAAAAAATGAAGACAGACTTGGAGCTGCAATAACAGAATGGAGTGAGCAATTGGTATATAAAATCAAGATCGATTTTTATTACCTGTAGAGTACCACCTCCTCCAGTGCTCTCACAATCATCAGACACACTAACAATGGTCCATGGATCAGATGCATTCCAATGGAAATCAACAACCTTGTCCCTGATTCATATATGAAAATAGCTAGCATTATTATATCTGATAAATTTAATAAATGGAGAAGTGAGGTCACAGTCACCACCAAAAAATTTACATTATCATCTGATGAAATGTAGAAAATGATACTACTGTTCATATAAGGTAATCTCAAATTTAAAGGCTTGCATGACTTTTCAGCAAAGGTTAAAAGCAATAACAATAATCAAACTAAGAGAATAGTTATAAAAATGCAGGCAATGAGGAATATCCATCTACCAATTTCAACATAAACAGGTGCAACTATACGCTATCAATTCTTAAACCCTCAATCACATAGAAAACATATACTGAACTGTCGAGGAGTTCATCTAAATAAACCATATTTGTGTGACTGTAGAATACACTAAATCATCCACATTCCACATGCGTGCATATGCTTACAAATGTCCTCTGCTATATGCAAAATATTAAAAGCTCCATACCTATGTCCAGCATGTCGGAAGAATAAGCCTGGTGGATAGTTTGATGTTTTCAATCCAACAGAGTCTTGCTTGTTACCAATCTAAAAACAAATTTGTTACATGCATAAGAGAAACATACAGGAAACCTTCAACCGATAACTCAAGATCTTATATATGAAATAAAAATGTAAACCACCCAAATTCAAAGAGGAACCACATATATTCAGGAGAAAAATAAACTTCAAAGCTGATAAGAAAACTTTGTGACTTTACACCTTCTCATGATCCCAGATGTTCAGAAGTCCATCCTCCGCAGAACTCCCAAAGACAGATGACTTGTCTGGAGACCACTGGAAACAAGTGTATATTTTTGTTAAATGTAAGGGAAAAAAACAACAGGGCATGTTCCAGAAGAAATCATTCTAAAGCAACAGGAGTTACCTGTACACAAAGGACAGCAGCACTGTGACCCTCAAATGTATAAATTGGTGATCCAACTCCACCCGAAGTGAGGTTTCGCCGGTCAAACATGCGAATAGTATTATCAGCAGACCTATAGTAGAAGCATGTTGGATTGAATGCAACCAATGAACAGCAAGGATCTCAAAATAAAATCCGGAAGTCTAGAAATTCAAAACTTGAAGGAAACCGGCAAAATATTTATCACACATTATGTTTAGTCAGTGTACTTCAAAAGAGGGCGGCAATGGAAACAAAGACTAAGGAATATAAATACCCTGTCAGAATGAAATTTACATCATGAGGATTCCAATCAACACAATGAATATCAGCGGTATGGGCTTTCTCAACCTGCCATTATAAAAACAGAAATGCCAAAAGCAAATCAATGTTAGATAAAAACTGACAGGAAAGCAGCTGCGAGTTCACCTCCACGACAATTTTCAGGATCCAATTCCTGGAACTACCAGCATTATAGAAAAATGCCGAAAGTGGAAATAAACAGAAATATTGAATAGAATGCTAACCTTGACAGCTGGAGCAGAGCCAGCTCTGGCATCCCATAGTATAAGGCATGAATCATCACCTACACTGCAGAACTCCTGTGCACTACACAGAAAGAACAAATCTTTTTCAAATAAAAAAAGGAGCAGCTAAACTACACTGAAAAAATAACAAAAAAAAAATTCAAAAATCAAGGAATTGCTCATATTTTTGTATAAAGGAGCAGAAAAACTCAGGAAACATCGACTAACTCCTTATTGCTTCTCAAATCTGTATAGTGGCAATTTCAATATAACATTCAATATCAAATGAACAGAACTGAGTGACAGAGAGAGAGCTTCTCAGAATCAATGACAACTCTACATTTTTTGGAAAATTCATTCTTTTAGTAGGAAACCAGAAAATTTGAATTCATGTTACCTGAAAGATGGTAAACTACCATCCAACTCCAACACCACTAATACATAATTACTTAGCAACACATAACCAACACCTATTACAAGATCAAGCTTTACCAGCTACCTTGATGGGCAGAACTGAACATCTTCGACAGTATCCCCATGCCCTTGGTAGATTCCTCGTGGTCCAATAGAAGGGCTTGCTGCAGATTTATCACCAGTCCCACCACCCTTGGAAGCATGTTTAGTATTGGAACCACTAGACCCTGGAGACTTTGCAGACCCTGGTTCTACAGCTAAAGTTGAGATATAATCTTGAATGCTCCACAAAACCACTGACTTATCCTTACCTGCCATAAAAATCTAATAAATCAAAAAGATAATTTGACAAAAGTACAAAACAGTCTAGCTCATAAACCAGAATACAGATTACTTAGGTTTAGCTGCAGATAGTGAAGAGATAGTATATATAATATATTTAAGGAATGTCATGCAGCTATTTTATCAAGCAAAAAGAAAAGGATTATGTACCGAGTGATATGATGATAGCATGTAATTAAAAAAAAAAGTTTACAAGCCTATGTACCCCACAAAGAATAGTATAGAATCTCTTAATCTATGGTCAGCTAGCATATTTGTTGCAATTTAGGAGCAAGCTTACCCACAATAAATATAAAGCAATTCATGATTACATCAATAAGCTGTAACTGACACTATGATTACATACTGTTATATCTGAAGATACTTTGGACAGTACATACATGGAGACAAACAATTATTCAACATACACTTTTCCTTTATTAAATGACAATTATTTTTGCAAGATCCAAAAATAAGGCAATTAAATGCCATTTATGCATGGCCTGATTCAAGGATTGGATCAGATAAGACTCCAAAAATCCAATACTTAACAGAGAAAAAAAAAATCAGACCTCCAGAGAGCACAAAGGGTTCAGTTGGACACATAGCAAGAGCAAATTCAGCATTATCTTTATGCCCAGTCAATATCTGCAAGATGATATGCTATATGTTAACAAAGCTAACTGTAAATTGGAAAACCAATAGCATAGCTAAGAATAAATAATTCTATTTACACAAGTGAGCATGCATGCATATCTCCAAATTCCAAATGACCATCACCAACTAAACACTATTTCACAAATTTGACTGCACGAAGGCAAATAAATCAGATTATGGTGATGATAACAATAATGCATTTGTACAAGCATACCAAATCTGGACGAGATTCTGTTGCTCCGAGGACAGCATGACGATTGGGTTGAGCCTCAACATCCCAAATGAGGACCTATTTACACAATATCAGAAATTAACAGACAATGAACATCACTAAGTTATAAACCTCAAATTCAAACAGGATAACACAGTAAAACAAATGCTTACATCAGGACTATCAGTGTGTGTGGCTACTATCTTACTGTTCTGTGGGAGTTCTCTAATTCTGTTCACCTGAAAAATTATAAGTAAATATTGCTAAAATGCTCCTCCCAGAATCTAAAACACTAAGCAGCAAATATTAGTCTAAGTCATAACTCAGTGACAGAGAGAGAGAGAGAAAGAGAGAGAGAGAGAGAGAGAGAGAGAGAGAACATGCAGGCTTGGAGAACTAAAAATTACGGATATAAAAAAAATGAGGAAGTGGGAGGAAATAATGAAACCGATCCCCTTTATGCATTAGGTGTAAATTACAGTTTCACTCTTAACCTCTTTTTATATCTCGTGACAATCACAAATAACATTACCAGTGTCAAATTGGACCAAAGTTTACTTACTAAATCCTCATTCATCATAAGAAGCTACACATTCTCAGCATCATTCCAAATTTTCGGCATTAAACAGTTCATTTTTTGAAGATGTACACATTTAAATGGATACTGCACAAACCAAATGATGGTTGCTTATTTAGTTTTAACCAAGAGAGACAGAAAGAGACGAAAAGAAATCACGTTTGCATACAAATCAACAGATTACCCACAAGAACTTTCATAAAAGCCGCACTCAAGAATGTTGATGGATACCTCACCGGGATGTATAATAGTTTTATACTTCTTTACAAAGGGAGAACGTGCTTCTTCATTGAACTGTAAGAACAAGCAATGTCAGAATACCATAAGTACTCAATAAATCAGACGAAGCCAATGCCATCAAATAGGGAAAAAAATGAATGGAGGAAAAGGGGTCCATCACCTGCGATATGTGCTCAGCAGCTGCAACCCTAGGTTTAACAACCTCACAGTTTGCTATTACCAGTGTATTTGGAACACTGCCATCAGTCTGGGTAAAAAGAAAATGTAAACAGAACAAGAGAGACTAATCAACAAACTCAGTAACATATATGAAGAATTTTGGAAACAACATATAACAAGATAATAGATTGACATAAATCACCGCCCAACTTGATCGAGCAAGTATGAAGCAAATACTTTATGAGAAGATGACTTTATGTACCCTTTGGTTCTCAGGAATTACGAGGGAAACAGAACGAAACATGAGAATGGCCTCCATTCTTGAGCATTTTTCTTTTGTCTTCCTTTTACATTTTAAGAACCAAATAAAGAATAAAAGCAAAAATTAATAGAAACTGTAGATTGTTTCCACGAAAATGCCAATTCCTATAGGTTTTAGATTCATAACCAATTTTCCAACACTTCACAATTGAAGTCAACCAGATACACTTCTAACAAACAAAGGCACCATTTTCCAAGAGGCATTGATAGTACTTTCTAAATTTCACTAACCAGAATTCTCCTTGGTGCTACTTATTTACAATAACAACTCAAGTTAACAGATTGCATCCACTAACTCTGAAATGACCAAATGATTGCTTTCACAAAATGAGTAACTTGCCTGTTCAGAAAGGTAAAGACGCTGGCGATTCTTATATGTAGCTTGCTCTAGTTGAGGACCCCATCTATCAGAACAAAATTAAAGAATAAAAAGTCATTCACATGATTCTTAAACAATTGAAATGAGTGTTTAGGCATGCATGTGCCATACACAAAGATTTAGTATATGTACATAAATATAGATGCATATGCAAATTAATTCATGTAAACAACCCCTTAATATGTTCCATTCAACTGCTAAGAAATATACAAAGATGGAAACATCAAAAGTTCAATACTCAATATTAAAGTCTAGGAGTCCAACACTGCCTTATATACAGGTTTTTAACATCATCATAAAACCAAAAAGATTTTGAAAACATTTTTCTTCCTTTCCTCAGGTCTCTCTCTCCAACCATTTAAAGGGCTTAATGAGACAAGGAAACTACACTAAAAAAAGATGAAATATTTGAAATTACCTACTAATGTTTAGGAGTGAAGAACATGAACGAAGAATTGTACATTTATTGAAAAGTAATACTAGATTACCCATATTATTTGCTCAAAATCATACCCTAATGATGTGGGAAATGAGTTGTCACTAACACATCATCCCATGACTTACTTGACAATTATAACTCATATGCCACATTATTTGAGCATGATTTTTAGGTAAATAATTTTGGCAACTTAGTATTATTCTTTATTGAAACGTACATATAAGAATTCCTACATGCTAAAATGTAATCCTTATTTTCCAACAAACCAAACAGAACAATTACAAAAATCCAGACACTTCACTATCACATCCAAAATGCTAAAATGCACAAAGCAGAAAAAACCCTTCAGCACAAAAACACATATGAAATATATAATGCATTAGAACATCACCATTTCAACAGAATTTTAAAATAATAGTAATAAAAAAATGTACTTTAGACAAAACCCTAAAAAAGATGACATTTTTCCACATGCATTTCCATCAACTACCACAAAAATCACAACCAAGGACAAAACTACCAAAAGGGTATGCTAAAAATATACAAAAAAAAAAAAACAGATAGAGAAATGGGGTTGGAGAGAGTGAGTGTACGGACGGACCGGCAAGAGAGAGAGGGCCAAACGAGGTTGTGGTTGGCGAGCCAGTCATAGAGTACCGGAACCAGAGACTTCCACTGAGAGTACCTCTCGTCTACAGATCTCTCCATTCCTTTCCCTCCTCTCTCTTTCATTTTCCTTTTCCTTTTCCTTTTCTTTTCCCGCCTCTCTGCTTGCTTGCTTTGATTTTTCTCTGTTTTTTCGTGTTTGTGCTTGTTTTTGTGTTTTTGATGTGATGGGCGGTGAAAGTGAAATCAAAATCTCCTGATAATCGTATATCAATATCGATGGAAATACCCGTCCTATCAGCACAAATTATCATAATATAAGGTACGATAATTAAAAACAAAATTATCCTATTTTTTACCGTATGATATCCTTAGCGATTATAAAACTATTATAGATTATCGATTTTTACCAAGATTAAATTTTTACGAATATGATTTGAATGTCTACTTTTATAATGAAAATCGTCTATTCCCAACATAAATAGTTAAAGGAGCTTGTACGGCTCTAAGTAACCACCGAAATAAATGACTAATATATAATGACTATAATATATAAATAAGAATGTAACACACGTACAAGCTATATAAAATTATAATTTTACATTAACACTTTATTCTCTAATATTATACAGCAATATAATTTAAACACTAAAAAAAGACATAAATAATTCAAACATAGTGTGCAACATGTCAAATTAGGAAATATCATCAATTTTATACTTTACATTGATAGAAATATTTGTGATATTTTATGAAATTTTTTGATATTTCATAAAATTCTCACGATATTATATAAAAATACGTTAGATGTTCACCGATATTAATATTTTATAAAAATATCATAAATATTTTTAAAAATTTCTTTAATATATTACAAAAAAATATTACACAATTACACCCTAATATTGATATTGGTACTCCTAAAACCGGAATCAGCGTAAAAATTGGAAATTCTTTTTATATTTCAAGCTGTACCTAGTCTAATAAAGGCTCTGTTTGACAGATTTTTTACTTTAAGTTTTTAGCTTTTTGAGAACTTTTCCTACAAAAATTATATATTTTTATTCTTGAAAAATTCAAATACTCCCAAAATTTAGAGAGTTGCCTTTGGCTCCTTTGCCACTTCACCTCTGGGGCAAATATCACATCACATCAAATTACTGTAACTTATATTTCATGTAATGATTATTTTCGAATATAATTAGTTAGTACATATTTTCTTAACATATCATCTGCTCTGATAACGATTCAAACTTAAAATATTATCAGGTTGAATGAGTATTCTTGCCATTGAACCACGTTGGACGGTGATCAGACTGTAGTCTCTTTTAATTAATATGGACACTACCTTTGATTATTTTGAATATATAATCCATTAGTAACATTTGAATAGTTTAACCTTTCATTTGTGATTTATATGCTGTCTCTTTTGAAATGAATTTTCGATAATTGTATGACAATCCGTAATCTTAATCTATCATAGTCGATTTTGTGTTGTGTTTATAGGTTATGCCTAAAATTGTGTCTCCTACCACATTTTTTTTTTCTTTTTTAAATTTCAATGTTATTAATCAATCGGTACATAATTTATTTATTAAACTTATCACAATCTATAAATAATACGATAGTTAAAAAATTCGAAATATTTTTTTAATTATTGTCTAGTTGCTTGACAAATCGACCTTTTCTAAAAATTATTCAACTATTAAATTTTTTTTTTAATCTTTTATATTAACTGTTTAATAATTTAGATTTAAAACAATAGCATGTCCTAATACGACATCGCATGACGAGAGTGAAACGCAGCGTTTTGCTGCACATAAATACCGCTCCAATTTGAAAATAAAACTCAATCAATTTTCTCTGCATAGAAACCATTTCTTCACTCTATCAAAAATTCTCATCAATCAATGGAAATCGCCGGCGAAGACGGTTCGAGAATCCCAATAAACCCGAATTCCACCACCGTGTTTGGCAGAGGTTCCGGGTTCAACACCGCCTACCGTACAGTCTCCCGCCGCCATGTGTTGTTCTCGCTCAAAGAGTGCGAGTCCGGAACCCGAGCGGAGCCCAGAGTCTGTTTCGAAGTGATCGGGAAGAATCCCATCTGGGTTCGGAGCCGAGAAGGTGGGGAGGTTAGGGTTTTCAGGAGGAGGGAGAAGGGTGACGTGGCGGCCGGCGATTGGCTGTGCGTTGGCGGTCAAAGTCCTGTTTGGTTTGCTCTGAAAAAAATTGAATTTGAAGAAGAAGAAGAAGAGGAGAGTGAGATTGTTGAATCTAGTGGGGAGTTGGAGAATTTTGATGTGTCAAGTATCGATCCTGTTAAAGGTATGATTTTTAATTTTTTATTGTTAATTCTTTTTTTTACTTTGATGAAGCAATTATCATGTTAACTGCGGTTTTCTTTAAGTTGCTTCTCTAAAACCACTTCTTTTTATTATAAAATGACAAGAAAACATGTTTCGTTGCTTAGAGGTGCTTATCTGATTCCTTAGGCTTAGAAGCACGTCTGTTATTGGATCAAGTAGTTGTTGTTTGGAAGCACTAACAAAAAACATTTTTTTGTTGTTTGGAAGTGCGTATTTTCAGTTCATAGAAGCACTTATGTTATTGGATCAAATATTTGTTGTTTGGAAGCACTTTTAGCCCCTAGAAGCAGTAACAAGTAAACCCTTTTTGTTATTTTGAAGCGCTTTTGAGATTTGATTAGTACTGAAATCACTTCCATTCCAATGACAATCATGGTTCATTGTTTTTGATTCATTTCTTCTTTCTAAGTAGATTTCTTTTGTAGTATGCTTTTACTCTCTAGTGATTCCACAAAATTTATCAGGCAGGTGGATTTTGAAGAATCACACTAGCACCTTCTTTTCTTTTTTCAGGAAGCACTTTAAAATTTATCTACCTTCAATAAGCTCTTGCTTATCTTAACATTATAAAGTAAAGAAGAAAGTTTTGAAGCTCTTTCAATAGTGCTTATAGCAGTCCCAACCGTCTTCTATGTTGACTTTGTCAAAAGAATCGAGATTTTTAGCAGATATTACTGGTGTATGTTGCACCCCCTTGTATAATATTTCTTAGGATCATTGATGTGAATTTTCCCAAACACAGGTTTAAGTTTTCATTATAGGCTGTTAAGAGCTTTGATGTTTTTGCCTGAATCACGTAGACTCGCGGTTTGTCCCATTTCCCGTATTTTGCAGATCAATGAAAGTTCTGTTGAGTTAAAATATTTGTGATGTGGACTTTGGATTTCAATACGGGGCTAAATAGCATATTAGAAGTGAAATTGATGTGCATATTGTGATGATTATTGTATAATATCTTGTGAAATGCAGAGTTTGGTTTTCTTGTGATTGGCCACGAGTTTGATCACTATCCCAAGCAAAGGATCCGCGATATAAGGAACTGGGACTGGTTCCTCGAGGAACCTAGAAAAGATAGCGATGAAGACGATGAGGTTTCTGATAAAAGGAAGAAGAGTGGTTGGAGAAGAAAGAGAGGGAAAACAGAAGGCAATGATGACAATGACTGGACAGGCGAGAGCGAAGAGGATAAAGAGCTAATTGCAAAGGTAAGGAAGGTTCAGAGACCAAAATATTCTACTAGATCAAAGGATGGTGACATACCTCAAACGGGTACAAAACACAGTAAAAGTTCGGTGCAGAAAAATGCTGTCCCTACGACAGGAGAAGATAGCAAAGATGAAGATGATCCTACATTGGGAGGATTTATAGCAGATGACGAGGATGAGGAAATAGAAGAAGAAAGTGATGTTGACGGAAAAGAGGATGAAGAAGAATTTGACGACGACGACGATTAACTTTGATGATTTTGGCAATTAGAAGTAGAGACGTAGAGAATAGGTCTTTTTTGAAGTTTTACTAGTAATAGTTACAGGGTGTGTATGTATGTATGTTCTTTCTTGGATGGCTTTTCATGTACAATGCTTGAATGGCATGTCATGTACTGCAGAAAATCTATGTTCTTGTTGCTTCTATATGATATTTGTATTCGTTTTCAAATATCATGTATATCCAATGTAACAGGGTCATGTACAAGAAAGAGGGTGTTGATTATCCTACTCTTCTTTTGTATTGTAAGCATCACATGTAAAGTCACTAACTCGGCGATTCGAACCTGAAAACTTGACAGACTATAGAATGAGCTTAATGTACCGTAATGACGTAAATTGTAATGTAACTGAGATTAGTGAATTTTCTAAATTAACTAAGTGGTAATTAGAGATTTTACAATCATACGTGTAAAGTTTAAATTATGATATAATTTTAGGTTAATACTTAAATTTTATATTTGAAAATTTCAATATAGTTTTAAGTACTTCAATTTTTGAATATGTATTTGATACATACTTTCAATTTCTGAAATATAAATTTTAAATTAACTGCAGATATTTTGTGAAAATAAATAATGACAATAATCCTTACCTAAAATCTAAAAATTTATTTTGGAAACAGATAGATACGACATCGTTTCACTCTTAGAATTATACGACGTCGTTACTCTTTATAGCTCTGGTATATAAAACGAGAATCGAACTTTTCAAATTCAAAATCCCGTTCCCCTCGCAGAGCGA
Organism: Xanthoceras sorbifolium; assembly: GCA_003430845.1. Taxonomy (NCBI): domain Eukaryota; kingdom Viridiplantae; phylum Streptophyta; class Magnoliopsida; order Sapindales; family Sapindaceae; genus Xanthoceras; species Xanthoceras sorbifolium. The sequence continues at coordinate 3,329,603 of CM010622.1, read as the reverse complement.
GTCAGAGCTGTAGCTAGGGTTCATTTCAATCTTCAACTCCAGTCCATTACCAAAAAAGCTCTCAATTTTATTTCTTTTCAGCAAAAACCCTAGAAATTGGGGATTGAAATCAAAATCACAACTCCTGAAAAAAAAAAAAAAAAAAAAAATCTAGTCTTCAATGGGCGATTTTGGACACCACTCGCAATTCGAAGAATCTTTTGAACAACAAGTCCCAACAAATGATAACAACATGATCAACAACAACAACCGTTACGAGAAAGACAATTCAGTGTTAGTTTTGGAATAAAAATTTGGATTATACTCACATATATGAAATGTAATGATGAATGATAATTTGTTTATTATTTTTTTGGTTGTGAGACAGGAAGCTGTTTGTTGGTGGCCTTTCTTGGGACACAACTGAAGGTAAAGTTTGATGGTTTGTGATCACTTTTGAATATATTTTTGTTTTTGATGTTTTCGGCTTCGCACTACGTTTGCAGTGTTTCGCGGGTTTCCTTTGATTGTTTGATAAAGTTTGTTGATTTCATGTATTTTCAATGTAGCACTAGATTCTTGTCAGTGATAATTTAATGGAATGATAATCGTTTTTATTGGAATAATTAAGAGAATAAAAATATTCGAAAGATTAAAATTTTACAAATTGAATCTCACAGCTGAGTGTTTGGTTGGAAAAATCTCTTGAATCTGAGCCGATATTTGTAGTAATAACTAGCCATAAGAGTGATTATATAAGGCAAAGAAGTTAATGCAAATGAACCAGATACCGAGCTCCAACGAACGTTAATCAATTTTGTTACCTACCGTTTTTGGGAATTTAGACCGTTCATTTTTCAGAGACCATATGAAAACCATACATATAAAGAAAACTTAGAAGTGTTCGAGAGATTTAATTTATTATGTGAATTGTATGAAACAAATTTTTTTTTACTGGTTGGACTTGTGCGAAGCTATATGACTGGGAGAAATAATAGAAAAATAGGTGTTTGGCTTTAGAGAAAGAAGTGAGAAGGCAAGAAGGGAATTAAATTATATTGTTAAAAGGCACTGAATTGCCATTCTTATTTTCCTTCTAATAACTTTTGTTACTCATGTAATGCTCGAGGTTAGAATGTGAAGCGTGATGTATTAATGCATTGTTGTGATATACAATTGGTCCTTATGATAATTCCAACGTCCCTGAATGTTTTTGTAGATCGTGGGGTGATAATGTTAATAATGATATGTTTTCACAGTAGCTTCAGAATAAGAACAAAAGTTAATAGTTTTGTCGTTGAATAGGATCTAGATCTCCTTCGAATGTGTGGGCATATTGAAAATGATATATATATATATATATATAGCTATTTAACTTGTAACGGAATTATTGTTTTGTTATGCTTATTTTATCCCGTGGATGTTAGAGTGTTGATAGTATGGTCGGCATTTTTTTTATAACCAATGTGCATCAAGAGAATAACACGTAGCATGGTAACATTTAATGATACATATTAATTTGCGTCAAGACTAAAAGGAGCAAAGTTTTATCATTTAATGATGTTTAACTTTAGTTTCAGCTGTGTCTTTCAGATTTAGTCTCATTAATTGAGAAATTTTTGTTTTAGATACATTTGCTGAGTACTTCAGCCAGTATGGTGAAATCGTGGATTCTGTAGTAATGATGGATAGACATTCTGGAAGGCCTAGGGGGTTTGGGTTTGTAACTTTTGCTGACCTGACTGTTGCAGATCAAGTTTTGGAGAAAAACCATGTTATAGATGGTAGAGCTGTAAGAATTTTGAGACCTTAATTAATGATATGGTATTTAAGATATCTCTTGATTATACTCTACTGGAGTTCGTTTTCACACACTTTACGTGTAGGTGGAATTGAAGAAAACTGTCCCTAGAGAAGAGGCGGTTAACAAGGTGTTAGAAACAAAGAAAATTTTTGTTGGTGGACTGCCACCTTCCTTGACTGAAGGTAAAAATTGTTTGAGATGATCATTTATCTATTTACTCTTTCCTTTTAAAGCATTAAAATGTTTGCCTCTTTTGATTGTAGATGACTTGGAGGAATATTTCTCCTCGTATGGTAATATTGTTGAGCATCAGATTGTGCTAAATAATATAACTGGGCGGTCAAGGTGCTTTGGTTTCGTCACATTTGAGACTGCAGATGCTGTCGAAAAGGTTTTATCTTGGGGCAAAATACATCAGCTTGGCGGGAAAAGGGTAAGGGAAAAATGGAAATTCTTATTTGACATTGATTTTTGGTTGCTTCATTGAAGAAAAATGCTCATAACTTGAATAATTAACTATTTATATACCGAAATGTAGGTGGAAATAAAGAAGGCCGAACCCAGAAGACTTGGCGGCGATTACAGTGATGGTTCTGCAAGGCCACATGACCGCGATTCATCAGGACGTGGAAAATATAGTTCCAGACTTCAGTATGATGAAAAGATGGACCAGGGTTATTATAGTGGGTATGGCGGCTATGATTATTATGATGGTTATGGAGGAAGTAATGGTGGGAACTCCTCTGGATTTTACTGTGCTTACGGTGGATATGGGTATGGGTTTGGTTTTGTCAACCCTATGTATGGTGCTGGATATGGTGTTGGTGGCTATGATATCCCCAGTGGTAGTCAAGGTGGCCCTATTGCCGTCTTTGGTGGCATGAACGTATTTGAAACTGGGGTTGGCGGTTCAAAAAGTAGAGGATACCGAAGTGGTGGTGGTAGGTCCGAAGGAAGGTTCCATCCCTATAGGAGGTACTGATGAAGTCTTGAATATCATGGGAAACTTTGATTTAGAAGCTTTTAGCTTCACATATGTCAAATATAGATTACAGAAAAGTTTATCTTATTCAAATACAACAGAATTTATGCGGGATTTTGTATGTTATATATAATTCTTGTAGTAGAATTTTGAAGTCCGTCACCATTTGAGTATAGGCCTATGAGGTCTGTTGGACCTAGCGAGATCAGTCACTGTAAGTATGGTTTGGAAATCAAAAGAGGAAAATGTTCTCCATACTTTATAAATTTATTAACAAAATGTGAGATTTAAATTCTTATATTACTAATTTGAAAGATAAGTGTATTAATTACTTGAACTCTGAATTGGTATGAATGTTGTACGAGATCAAAAAAATAATGAAATGTGAGTGGATGGAGATTCTATTTGTAATTTTTGATATCAGCTATTACTTTAATCGTGTTAATTAAAAATAATTATAAAATATTGTTCATTGTCTTTTTCAATTTTTTATAAAATATAAAATTTAAGAATATAAACAAACTACTAATAAATTAATAAAAAAGAAAGAAAAAATAATTTTACTACTGAGCAGAGGATGCTTATTTAACTTTGTTAATAGAGAAAAATGAATCCTATAGTCAACGAAAGTCAACTGGACCACATAGGTTTGTTTAGTGATCAGTTGGGTTGAATATAGGTGTTAAGTTGTGATGAGCCTGCAGGGAGAGTTCTTGCAGGAATCAAGGGCTTTTCAGAGAGGGCTTTCACGAATTGCTACCTATCAAGACAAATGAAGATTGGTGAGACGTGCCGGACTTTAGCTGGCGATCAATTTTCAACGATCAAGTCAGTGTCTTTCCTTAAAGAGAAAAAAAACATATTAAGTGCTTTTTAGGGTTGGTGAAAGTATTCAATAGCTTACCCTTATTCTTTATTGGGGTTCGTACTTATAGTTCTTCAAACGTTCCTCTTGTTGACCTTCAATTTAGGAATGGTTAGGGGTTGTCAGGGGGCAATCAGAGGTATGTTTCCTTAACCATGTAATCTCCACCTCCTTAGGTAGTTAGGGGAGCTTTTTTTAAATGAGATGAGGGTAGCTTGTCTGAATGGTAAACTTACGTTGCGAGGACATTTAATTCACCTGCCATTCGTGCTAACACATTTATGGTCTCCTCTGGGTTCGTCGCAGGTGTTAGACTGGCGCGCTTCAGTGTCAGGTCATTTCCCTTTTATTGGGTTTGTCCTTTAATCAACTCCTCGCTTTGGTTTTTGAAACAGCGCGGCGAGAATGTGGCGTTGTAAGAGAGTTCTCGCTGCCTGTGTGGATACGTCGGTGATAAAGGGAAAGCAAAGATGTCTTAGCTTTCTGCGAGGATTCACATTTCTTAGAGGTTTGACTCGAAACGTTGATACTACGACGTTTTATTTATTCATGGTCGTGTGGTAATTTAAGTGTGAAATTCACCCTCAATACACTCAGTAATAATTTAAATTTGAATCGCAACTGCCACACATTAAAAAATAATAATAATAATAATCTTTAGAAATTCAAAAAAGACTTTTGGTTCGAAATTTTTTTTTTCCAATTTTTTTTAATCTTCAATTTTTCCCTCATCGTTTCGTTTTCTAGTAATTTTCCTGAAAATTTCATGGCCTCTACAAACACCCCCTCAAACGAAAAATGACTCAACGATAACGTCGACTTGTCCGGTCACGGCACCGCCGCGGCCTCCGCCAGCGGTATCCCCCTCTTGAACCCTAAATTCCTAGAGAGAGAATATAGATTTCATCACTGTAAATGTCACTGTGCGTATTATTATATGTGATGTTTGCAGTTTGTACGTAATTTTGGTATATGGAGCTCCTGTTGAAACCAAACTGTAACCCCTAAAACGCTGCCTTTCTGTTTCTCTGTATACAATATATCAGTTTATGTGATTGAGACTCTTTATATATATATATTATCAGGGTTTGATTAGCAAAAAATAGATTGTATAAAATGTGGTTTGTGGATGTAAACAATATCGATTTTAAACAATAGTGTCTATAGATAGTTTATCTTTGTCGAAAATTTCGTTGTTGGGTGTGCTTACTCTATAGGATCTTTATGGTTACTGAGTAATTAATGCTTATTGGATTTCAATCTAATGATTTTATTAAAAAATGTTTTTGAAGGTGAAAGATAAAATAATTGAAAATGTTTTTGAAGGTGGAAGATAAAATGATTTTATTGAAATAGTCTGATTAGTGATTAGTTTTATGAGCTTACTTGGTTGTCAAATGGAGAAATTGAATGGTATATGGATTTGTTTACATATTTGTTTGCACAATTCAATTTATAAATATGATATATATGTGAAATCGAGAGAGACACATTATTTTCTTTCAATTTCTATTAAATACATATGTGTTTGCATTCTGTTGTTGAAGCTACATTAAGCTTTGAATTTTATTTGGTTGCTTGTCTATTTTAGGGCTTAGTGCAGAGAATCCAGCAAGGTCTTTAATTGCACAAAAGGCAAGTGATCAAACTGTACATTTTTTTTTTATATATATATAGTTTTTTTATTGGTTTATAATTTATATTGTGAAATGCTTTATTGTTCACTTTGTAGCCTCTCTTATATTTTCTCAATGAGTATCTCTTTGATGTTTCTCTTTTTGTTCTGAGGAAAAAAAAAATAAATAAAGAAAAGAAAGGGTTTGATGTTTTTGCTGAATTACCTTCAGAAATTGGAAAAGCGACATGCAGCTGTTCTGGAAACGTTGTCCCCCAATGCACGGAAGCGCGTTGAGGTCCTAGGACAGATTCATGTTTGTTTGTTAAATATCATATTCTTTACATTGTGTCATCTGTTTTTATATCATATTGAAATGCAAAAATGTTTTTGTACAAGCTGCATGACATGATACGTGCATGCTAACTTTGTTATTGTTTCTCTTGCAATTCATAGTGATATATTTCCTCACTTGTGTTTCATAGAAGACCTTGAATTTTTAAAATTTGAATGATTGAAGGCTTTTGCATGCATGCATTTATGTGTAATATATGTTTTTCAGAGTTTATTTTGTTTCTGCCATTGAATGCATGTGAGGCGCTTTTATCTGTTACAATATACATTTTCACTGGCAACTTTCTTTTAAAGCCTTTCCCTCAGCCTGAGGCAAGCCTCTTGGTGTAATTTTTTTTTTTGCAAGCCAACTACGTCAAGTATGGTGCTTCCATATTTTTCAGTGTTTTCGAGGCTTATTAAGACATGTATGTAGATGTGAATTGACAATAGGTGCTTATCTTCTAGACATTATGTACTTCACCTCACATGATTTTATGCATTTGTGTATTGGAGTATAGCTAGTGGTGCTGTAGTGGAATTATGTTCCTCCGATTTTTTCTTTTCCTCACTAATTTAGAGATAAACTGAACAAATACAAAGTGTTTGTTGATTTTATTCTTCTCCATATGGAGGCTATTTATAGAAAAATACAAAGTCCTTACCTACCACACCAATGGCTAGGATTAAGTCCTCACCTACCATACCAATGGCTAGGATTAAGTCCTCACCTACCACACCAATGGTTAGGATTAAGTCCTCACCTACCACACCAATGGTTAGGATTAAGTCCTCACCTACCACACTAATGGCTAAGATTAAGTAATAGATTGTCAACTATATACAATAAATATCTTACAAAATAAAATACTCTAACACTCCCCCTCAAGTTGGTGCATAGATGTCACTCATGCCCAACTTGCTAATTGAGTCATGAAAACTCTTTCCATTAATGGCCTTTGTAAGGATATCTGCAAGTTGGTCCTTACTTGGAACAAAAGGAAGCTCGATTATCTTTTCTTCTAATTTCTCTTTGATGAAGAATCGATCAATCTCCACATGCTTAGTACGATCATGCTGTACAGGATTGTTAGCAATCTGTACTGAAGCCTTATTATCACAATACAGTCTCATGCAGTCTCTTTGGTGAAATCTCAAATCACTCAATAAATTCTTCAACCACAATAATTCAGTGATTCCTTGGGCAATCCCTCGAAATTCTGCCTCAGCACTGGATCGTGATACCACGGTCTGTTTCTTACTCCTCCAAGTGACTAGGTTACCTCCTACAAAGGTGAAGTAACCAGAAGTAGATCTCCGATCACTAGCATTCCCAGCCCAATCAGCATCCGTGTATCCCTCGATATCTAGATGTTCGTTTTTAGAAAACATTAATCCTCTACCAGGAGCTCCTTTTAAGTATATCAGAATTCGAAGGACTGCATCCATGTGACTCTCAGTAGGAGCGTGCATAAATTGGCTTACTACACTCACTGCATATGCAATATCAGGACGAGTATGCGATAGATAGATAAGCTTACCAACAAGCCTTTGATATCTTTCTTTGTTTGCTGGGGTTCGATCAGGGTGATCTGGACATTCACATAACTTGTGATTTTGGTCCATAGGAGTGTCTGTTGGTTTGCTAGCAAGCATCCCAGTTTCTGTAAGTAGATCAAGAACATACTTTCTCTGACTGAGGAAAATCCCATGTTTTGATCGGGCTACCTCAATTCCCAAAAAATACCTTAATACCCCCAGGTCTTTCATTTCGAACTCTGTGGCCAAGTGTCTTTGGAGATTAGTCATCTCCAGATCATCGTTTCCTGTAACAATCATATCATCAACATAGACAATCAGTATAGTGATTTTGCCACCCTTATGTTTGAAGAATAAGGTGTGATCGGAGTTACTCTGCTGATATCCGAATTTCCTCATGGAAGTACTGAGTGGTCCAAACCAGGCTCTAGGTGATTGTTTTAGTCCGTAGAGAGCCTTTTTTAGTCTACAGACTTTACCAGTTTTAGAATCAAAACCAGGGGGAAGATTCATATAAACTTCTTCATTGAGTTCCCCATGTAGAAACGCATTCTTTACATCAAATTGTTTCAATGGCCACTCCAGATTAGCTGCTAGTGAGATAAGTACCCTAACAGTGTTTAACTTTGCTACCGGAGCAAAAGTCTCCTGATAGTCAACTCCGTAAGTCTGAGTGTACCCTTTAGCAACCAACCTGGCCTTGTACCTTTCAATCGAGCCATCTTCTTTGTGTTTGATGGTATAGACCCATCGGCATCCAACAGCTTTCTTCCCTTGAGGTAGATCTACTATTTCCCAGGTGCAATTTTTTTGTAAAGCTTTCATCTCCTCATCCATGGCTCGGACCCAATTCTGGTCTGTCAATGCATCCTGCAATTTACTAGGAATAGATACAGAGGATAATTGATGTGCAAAAGCTTTAAAGGTTTCAGATAGTCTATGAGTTGAGGTGTAATCAGTAATAGAGTAAAGGGCCTTACTATCTGCTTGTAGTCGTTCGGGAGAAAAACCAAACCGTACAGGTGGTCTATGTTCTCGACTAGGATACCGTTTAGTAGATAGAATGGGGTCAGGATCTATGTAATTTTCACTAGACAAGTCATCAGATAAAATAGAGGGTTCAAGAGTTACCTCAGGTGCATTTTCAACCTCAGAGTCTGATTGACGAACCGGTGATGGAGAAGAGGAAGGTTGTACTACTTGTATGAGAACTGACTGCCCCTGTTTCTTTTTCCCTTTATTCTGCCTTTCATATATTTTCAAGGGTGGTTCTGTTTTTTTCGTGAGACTACCAGGAATCTCATTTTCAGAAGGTAAATTCTCTCTCTCGAAAGATTGACCTCTCAGACTAATGGGTATACCACTGTCAGTTTTAGGAGACTTCTCTTCATAGTTCGAATTCTCCCCCTGAAGAGAAGTCTCGGGAGTAAAGTATGCCTCATCTTCCCAGAACGTGACATCTTGTGACACAAATACCCTACGGGATGGAGGATGATAACATTTGTACCCTTTTTGTGAGCTAGAATACCCTATAAAAACACACTTAAGAGCACGTGGGTCTAACTTTCCTCGATAAGGAGCATGCACATGTACATATACCACACATCCAAAGACTCGAGGAAGAATATGTAATGCAGAGTTAATATCACAGTAATGAGACAAGGATTGCAGTGGAGTTTGAAAAGACAGAGCACTGGATGGCATACGATTAATGAGATATGCAGCAGATAGAACTGCATCACCCCAAAAAGATTTAGGCATATGCATACCAAGAAGTAAAGATCGTGCAACCTCAAGGAGATGACGATTTTTACGTTCAGCAGTACCATTTTGTTGTGGGGTATGTGCACAAGATGTTTGGTGGAGAATACCGTTTTTCAAACAAAAAGTTTTGACACTATGGTTTAGATATTCACCACCATTATCTGAGCGTAAAACTTGAATTTTCTTATGAAATTGTGTGAGAATCATATGATAAAAATTTTGAAAGACGTCACAAACATCACTTTTATTTTTTAAAAGAAAAATCCAGGTCATGCGAGTACAATCATCAATAAATGTAACAAACCAGCGCATACCAGATATAGACACAATATTAGATGGACCCCAAACATCAGAATGAATAAGAGAGAAAGGCATAGATCTTTTATTACCATTACTAGGGGGAAAAACAGTGCGATGGTGTTTAGACAAAACACATGTCTCACACTGCAGATTATCATGTCCAATAGTTTTAAACAAAGAAGGAAATAAAAACTTGAGATATCCAAAAGAGCAATGACCTAAACGCCTATGCCAAAGGAAGATATTACTCTCGTTGTCGGCTCTAACTTGTACTACTCTGTGAGGATGACTGGAAACACTATCTGCTGTAAAGTAGTACAACCCTCCTTTTTCCCTACCAATTCCAATCGTCTCCTTGGTTGTGATGTCCTAATGAGAAGGCCAGAACGTAACAACACAATTTAGAGATTTAGTGATTTGGCTAATCGAGAGTAAATTATTAGATAAAGTGGGCACGTGTAAAACAGATGATAAATTTAAGGACGGAGTTAGAGGTATAGATCCAGCCCCAAGAACCGGGGTAGGCGTACCATCAGCATATGACACATTATTTGTTTCGGTTGGACTACGATGACTAAAGTTTTGAGAATTAAAAGTCATGTGATCCGTTGCACCAGAATCAATTATCCACGTATTATTACTAGAAATTGTAGAAACACTAAAAGCAGAATGAAAAATACCTGAGTTGGAGAATTGAATTTGAGAATCACATATGTTGCCATATGGAGTAGAAGACGAGTTGCCAGAGGAGGAAGCAAGAGAGGCATTTCCAGTCTTCAGAGACCCCTTCTTCCTTTTTTCCAAGTACCACTCAGGATACCCAATCAATCTCCAGCATGCATCTCGAATATGATTCTTCTGTCCACAATGAGTACATTTCCTGTCCCCTAAATTTCCCTTATTGATTAGTAGGGCAGAGCGGTCACTTACTTGTGGTGGAGCTAGCATAGTAGCTTGACGTTGTGCCTCACGGCGGACATAGGCAAATGCTCCTTCAACACCAGGAAATGGATCCATACGTAAAACATCAGCTCGTACCTTGTCAAATTCAGGGTCTAATCCTGCAAGGAACATGTATACTCGTTGTTTCTCAATGCGATCATTCAGTCGAACCACATCTGTAGCATCAGTCATATCATTAGGACAACGATGATCTAACTCTTGCCAGATTGTATTCAATTCCCCGTAGTATTCAGAAATAGGACGCCCAGATTGACGCATATGGAATACCTTGCTGTTGAGTTCATAGATGATGGACTGATCTGCACCATCATAGTAAGTACGTGCAACTGCTTCCCAAATGGCCTGCGCTGTAGGTAATCGGATAAACATTCCCATAATTTTGGGAGTCATAGATCCTAGGAGCCATCCTTGCACAAGAGCATTGTCTGCCAACCATCGTCTATAGGTAGGACTGATGGTTGCAGGCTTAACACTTTCCCCTGTGAGAAAACCATATTTGTCTTTTCCAGCCACAAAGATCTCGACAAACTTGGACCATAAATGATAGTTTGATCCATCCAATTTAATCTCAATCTTAGATGAGTTGTCATGAGAATAAATTGGAGGGAGTGTTGGGGTTGGTGGAATCATATGGCTAGATATGTCGGATTCATCTTCAACAATGGCCATAATAACAATGGAAGTAGTAACAGTAGCAGCGGAAGTAAAATTTTTTTTTTTTTTCAGAAATAGAGCAGAGGAAAAAATTAAAAGGAAAAAAAAAAACCTAGATTGTCGTATGATAATGGCGCACGAAGTTCGGCGGCAGTCTGGTAGGATGACGGTCGGAGGTGTACGACGTCGATTTTGGTCACTGTAGTAAGGAACAGTGATTGTAGAAGTAGTTCCGGTGGTAAATTTCACCAGAAAAATAGAAGGAGTTTAGGTAGACAATAAAAAGGAAAAAAAGTTTTGTAGAGAAAGGAGAAGAACCCTAAACAATTTGTTTGAGCTCTGATACCATGAACAAATACAAAGTGTTTGTTGATTTTATTCTTCTCCATATGGAGGCTATTTATAGAAAAATACAAAGTCCTTACCTACCACACCAATGGCTAGGATTAAGTCCTCACCTACCATACCAATGGCTAGGATTAAGTCCTCACCTACCACACCAATGGTTAGGATTAAGTCCTCACCTACCACACCAATGGTTAGGATTAAGTCCTCACCTACCACACTAATGGCTAAGATTAAGTAATAGATTGTCAACTATATACAATAAATATCTTACAAAATAAAATACTCTAACATAAACTACAAATTCTCAATTTTCAGAGCCAATGTGAAGAAGTGGAGAAAAAGTATTTTGAGGAGAGATCAGCTTTGGAGGCTAAATATGAGAAGCTTTATGAACCATATTACTCCAAGGTATAAAGAATGTATCAGGTGTTAGTTAAACATTTTTGGGTACTGAATCACAACATCCTTATTTTTTTCATGTTCGGTATTTTGTTGATTTGCAAGAATGGGGGACGTATACATTGTGTTAACACTGTTTTTGTATTTGGGACTTGCAGAGATGTGAAATTGTGAATGGTATAGTAGAAGTTGAAGGAGTTGTAGATGGAGATGTTACTAAGGAAGAAGATTATAAAGCCACAAAAGGTACATCCTTCACTCTGGTTCAGTTGTAGGCGTGGTGTATTTTTTGTTTCAAATTTCGAAACCTTACAAACTAATGCATTATTTCTAACTTTGATCAATAATTACATTTTTTATGTAGAGAAAGGAGTGCCTAACTTCTGGCTCACTGCGATGAAGACAAATGAAGCGCTGGCCAAGGAGGTAACAAATCACATAAAGCCATTGATATTGTAGATTTTGCTTGTAAAAATTGATGCAAGAATACTATGATTTGTTTGTTGTAGTAGATCTCTGAACGTGATAAAGGGGCTCTCAAGTATCTTCAAGATATCAAGTGGTGTAGAATTGATGATCCTAAGGGTTTTAAGCTGGAATTTCTCTTTGATCCTAATCCTTATTTCAAAAATTCTGTCCTGACAAAGACATATCCCATGAGTGATGATTATTTTGTAGCTATTCCAGAAAAAGCAATTGGGTAAGTTATTTCTGGTGCTGTACTTAGAAGTTTTAGGTTGTTTTTTAATGCCTCTTAGACTCTCGCTGTGTTGGTTTACATTGTAGGACTCCAATAGAATGGTATCCAGGGAAGTGCTTGACACAGGAGCTTGTTGAGAAAAGATGGGTATTGAAATCCATGGAAACCGAAGAATGTGAAAGTTTTTTCAATTTCTTCAAAGCTCCAGCTGTGCCAAAGGAGGATTATGATTATGGTTATGATATGGTTAGTTTAGCATCATTACATATGAGAAGCTGATGCTTATTGATAGTTTAAGCCGATTTTTGTTTCTTCCATTTTGTGTATGTACAAACAGGATGAAGGATATCGGTATGGAGTGGAGGACGACTTCACCATTTGGTAACTCATTAACATCAATCTTTTTTCTCTTATGGGAACCTTCACTTCCTATTGTGGAAATTCTTTAGCCTAGAAAGAACAGGATGTTGAGGTTCAATGGAATTATTTTTAATTTGTCTCTGCAATTTTATTAGCTATGAGTTCTCTGAATAATTAATAAAACCTGCCTTATTGACTCATTATCTACTTATGGGGTGACGGAGGGATCATACCATTCGAGCCTTTTTTTCATGCTTTTCCTTGGAGAAAGCTGCAATGGATAGGATTTTCCTAATCCTCTCTTCCCTAAAGGAAGAACATGATGAAGTGGCTACTCATCTGATGGTATTGAAAAGATTAATATTGCATTGCATTCCATGAGTTGGAGTTATCATCCAAATGCTAAATTCTGCAATAGTTGGAACTGTGTCAAATGTATACTGAGTGAGAATCATCGTTGGTGTTTTCTAAACAGTTTAAAATTGTAATATGCATGACCTAGGCAACACATGCTATGGAAAATGAATTGAGTTATTCCGCTTACCGTGATAAGTATTTTCATGGCTGGCCGGTAAGTTCATTGAAGATGGTACTGAGGCTTGTATCTTATCATATCTTCTTAGGCTTCTTATTTTTTGTTTTTGGTTGCAGTATTGTTATATATATCTACTTGGTTGAAACAAGGAAATGTTGGAAATAAAACACTCAAAAAACTTTTATTTGAACTCAAACGAAATATTACAAGAACACTCTCACTCAAGAACTCACTCACTCTTTACTTCTTCTTCACTCACTTAGAAGCTTTGTTTCTTCTTGATGCCTAAACCAAAATGGGGAAGGGGTATTTATACTACTTACAAATCATTTTAGACCACACAAATAAACTAATCCAAAATTATAATAACCATACACCTCATCATTCTACATCCTTCTACACCCTTCCAATTGACCACATGATTTTTATGCCTAATTACCAAACCCTAGAGAATTCTAGATAAAGGGCTTGGACCTTATTTTTGGACTTGGACTCTAATTTATTTGGGCTTGGGTTTGGGCTTCCATAATAGTTCAGGCCTTCAAATGGTTTGGGCCTAAAACAAGTTTATACTTCAACACCCCCCTTTAAACTTGTTTTATCATCCCAAGCAAACTTCTTAATCTCGAAAAATCTTCAAACCTGAGTGGCTTGGTGAAAATATCTGCAATTTGATCTTTGGACTTCACGTACTCCATTTGCACATCCCTTTTCGCTATGCACTCCCTTATGTAGTGGTAACGAGTATCAATATGCTTGCTTCGATCATGGAACACTGGATTCTTTGCTAGGGCAATGGCTGACTTGTTGTCGACACAAATCTCAGTTGGCTTTTCTTGTGGCAAACCCAATTCCTTCAGCAAATTTCTGAGCCATATTACATGACAGACGCTCGAAGTAGCAGCTACATATTCAGCTTCACAAGTAGATAAGGTGACAATCGGTTGCTTCTTTGACATCCATGTGAAAGCTGTGTTTCCCATGAAGAACACGAACCCACTGGTGCTCTTCCTATCATTTACATCTCCACCCCAATCGCTATCGCTATATCCCACAAGCTTGTAATTATTAGAAACTGAATAAAACAAGCCAAAATCAATTGTACCTTTAATGTAACGGAGAATTCTCTTAGCGGCTTTGAAATGAGTGGTTGTTGGATTCTCCATGTATCGACTCACAAGTCCAACATCATAAAGAATATCTGGCCTCGTGCATGTCAAATAGCGTAAGCTTCCAACTAAACTCTTAAAGAATGTTGGATCTATGTTTTCACCTTCACCATGCTTCGATAGTTTGATTCCGCATTCTGCTGGCGTGTTTATCGGCTTACAATCATTCATCTTGAACTTCTTGAGTATCTCCTTTGCATAATTTTCTTGGGAGATAAAGATGCCTTCTTCCTTTTGCTTGACTTCAATACCAAGATAGTACGCCATTAATCCGATGTCAGTCATCTCAAACTCCTTGGCCATTGCTTTCTTGAACTCTTCAATCAGGCTTAGGTTATTGCCGGTGAAAATCAAATCATCCACGTACAAGCATACTATCAGAATATCTCCATTCATGATCTTGATATATAGGGCGTGCTCGTAGGGACATTTGGTGAAGCCATTCTGTTTGAAGTACTTGTCAATTCTGCTATTCCATGCCCTTGGTGCTTGCTTTAACCCATAGAGAGCTCTTCTCAGCTTCAGAACTTTGTCTTCTTGGCCTTTGACTTCGTAACCCAGTGGTTGCTGAATGTAGACATCTTCTTCAAGAACTCCATTTAGGAAGGCAGACTTTACATCCATCTGATGTATCTTCCACTTGTTTTGCGCTGCCATAGAAATGATTAGTCTTATAGTTTCTAATCTAGCAACTGGAGCAAATACCTCATCATAGTCTATTCCAGCTCTTTGACTGTAGCCCTTCGCAACTAGCCTTGCCTTGTGCCTTTCAATCTCTCCCTTAGAATTTCGCTTTGTTTTGTACACCCATTTGACACCAATTGCCTTGTGTCCTTTTGGAAGTGGAACAAGTTCCCAAGTGTTGTTCTTTTCAATGGCCTTGATTTCCTCATCCATCGCATCTCTCCACTTCTTTTCTTGAGCAGCTTCTTCAAAACTTACTAGTTCACAATCAGCAAAGAGGCAAAAAAGAGTAAGATTATCAGATCTCTCAGTTACCTCGTATAAATCTTGAAGACCTCTTGTTCGCTCCATTGCTCTTTCTTGTAAAAATGATGGTGGTGAATTTCCATTATTTGTTGAAGCTGGTGATACTGGTGGTGTAGTGGATTCTTGTTGAGGTTCTTCTAGTTGCTCCACTGGCGTCTGCTCTGTTTCTTCAAATTGTGGAGTGAAGTTGAAGTTGTCTACATGCGATCCAAAATCCCATTCTCCTTCTTCATCAAATATCACATCTCGGCTGATCACAAACTTTTTGTTGTTCGGGTTGTATAGCTTGTAACCTTTCGAATAAGCGGGATAGCCGATGAAGATGAAACTCTCACTTCTATCGTCAAGCTTGGTTCTTCTCTCATCTGGTACATGAACATGAGCTATGCTTCCAAAAACTCTTAGGTGGGAGATGCCGGGCTTTCTACCACTCCATACTTCTTGAGGTGTCTTTCCCCACACACTTCTTGTTGGAGAACGATTGGACAAATACACTGCACACGCCACTGCTTCCGCCCAAAACTCATTAGGTAATCTCTTGCTTTTGAGCATGCTTCGCGCCAAATCCAGGATTGTTCTATTCTTTCTTTCTGCAACTCCATTTTGTTGGGGGGATCTGGGAACAGTTAGAGGACGTCTAATTCCATTATCTTCACAAAACTCCAGGAATTCCTTGGATGTGAATTCTCCTCCTCTATCGGATCTCAGTGCCTTGATCTTATGGCCACTCGCTTTTTCCACAGATGCTTTAAACTTTTTGAATACTCCAAAGACTTCTGATTTCTGCTTCAAGAAATAAACCCATGTTTTTCTTGAAAAATCATCAATGAAGAGAAGGAAATAATTACTGTTACCGAGAGAGCTTGGCTTGATCGGACCATACACATCGGTATGGACTAGCTCGAGTGGCTTCTTGGCTCTTGAGTTTGACTCTTTTGGAAAGCTATTTCTAAATTGCTTTCCGAGTAAACATCTTTCACAAAGTTGGTCAGGATGATTGATGCATGGTAGTCCTTTCACCATTTCCTTCTTAGATAGTAGCTCCAAGCTTCCAAAATTGAGATGCCCAAATCGAAGGTGCCATAACCAAGATGCATCTTTGTAGCAGGCTTTCAGACACTTTGCAACATCGTTTTGAATGTTCAAAGAAAATAATCTATTCTTTGACATTTTTACTTTGGCTATTAGATTTCCTTTGCCATCTCTTATAAAAAGACTACAATCCTTCATATGAATATCATAGCCTTTTTCTAAGAGTTGACCCATACTCAGGATGTTGCATGTCATGTTGGGCACATAGTAGACATTAGAGATTAATTGATGACTACCATTTTTAGTGCGGATAAGGATGTTACCTTTTCCTTTCACTGATATTTTTGAATCATCTCCAAATGAGACATTGCCAGCCACTGATTCATCTAGCTCTACGAACATACTTCTTCTTCCACACATGTGATTGCTTGCACCAGTGTCGAGGTACCAAGCATTTTCTTGGTCTCCATCATTGTCTCTTCAAGCTAGTAGCACTGTCTCCTTCTCTTCGGTTTTGACTTCCACATAATTGGACCTTTCGTCAACCTTACTGTTGGGAGCTCTACATTCCGAAGCATAATGCCCAAATTTCTGACAATTATAGCATTGAACTTGAGATTTATCGTACCTCGAGTTTGAATTGCCTCTCCCACGGCCTCTTGTTGAGCTTTCTCATTTCTCGTAGTTGTTGAGGTTGCTGCTGTTAGAATTCCAACCTCGTCCATGACCACGGCCTCTACCTCGTCCTCGGCCTCGGCCTCTACCTCGACCACGCTGGCTTCTCTCTTGGCCTTGACTTTCTTCCTTCTCCTTCAGTTGTATCTTGAGGAGTTGGTCGTTGATCCCTTGCTTCCTTTTATGTTTTTCTTCATATGCTTGCAATGATCCTTGGAGTTGCTCGATTGTCATTTCTTCCAGGTCTTTAGTTTCTTCTATCGTCACGACAATGTGCTCAAATTTGGGATCCAATGATCGAAGTATCTTCTCTATTATTCTTACATCTTCTAACTTTTCACCGTTTCTTTTTAATTGATTAGAAACGGCTGCTACTCTTGAGAAATAATTTGAAATAGATTCAGATGCTTTCATGTGTAAGGATTCGAATTCACCTCTTAATGTTTGGAGACAGACCTTCTTTACCTTTTCGACTCCTTTGTAAGAGATTTGCAACTTCTCCCACGCTTGCTTAGCGGAGCTTGCACTCGAAATCTTCTCAAAACCATCATCATCTAACGCTTGATAGATGAGATAGAGAGCCTTCTTGTCTCTCTTCCTTGAGTCTTTTAAACTATCCTTTTGAGTTTGGGATAGAGTTGACTCATCTTCTGGTTCGGTGTAGCCTTTCTCTACGACCTCTGTAGTCCTAAAAAATCGCTCGGGGACACGGGGCACTACAACCTGCAAAGACAGAACGCACGTGACCCGCAGGACGTCTGGGACACCGGGATGGTGCCGGCCAAAGTCACTCCGACGGTCAAGTTAGCGAGTGCTAATGAATGTGTAATGCTCGTAAATGGAGATGAGTGAGAAATACTTCCTGCTATCTTCACAGTTGGGGTTTCTTTGATCAAAGGAGATGTAAGGTCGGAGGGTGATCGGAGAAGATGAGCAATGGCCGGAGGGTGTGGTTCTTTCTCAGTAATCTCTGGATCTCAGTTTTTCGGCCGTCCCCTCTTATGAGGGATTATCTTTCTCTTTATAGGAGACTGATGCTTCTTCTTTCGAGGGATCTCATCATTCTCTCTTCTCTGTCTTCCACCAAGAAAGCATCTGGGTGCTTCTTTTGATCGGGCTGCCATCAAGTGTCATTATGACTTTGTAGGACCTGTGTCAAAGTAGATCATAATCTGGTCTCCCTCGGAGCGACGGAGATGCTATGTCATACGACATGTAGGTTTCTTGTCAATCTGGACCATGATTGGGTGATGTAGCACGGTCGCACTACATGAGGGTATATGTCGTGCGACAAGGTCTTCAAATAGGTACGTCGTCGTACTACACGAGTGCTTCGTGTGGTGCGACATAGTCTTCTAACTTAGTACGTCGTCGTACTACATGAGTGCTTCATGTCGTGCGACAAGATCTTCGAACTAGTACGTTTATATGATGGCGCTTCATGTCGTGCGACTTGATCTTCATGCTGAGCTACCTTCGTACTACATGAGAGTGTAGTCCCATTTTTAGCTATGGGCTTTGTCTTTGGGCCATACTTTGGGCCAGACATATTTTGGCTACTACAGTTTGCCCCCAAACGCATTGGATCTAAAAGGCCAAGGGGTTTGCGTCGTACGACATGCAGGCATAGATATGTATGGGTAAACTCCAAGGTTGGGTTGACATCGTCGCACCACTCTGTCCTTCTGATAGGGTGTATCAGTGTTGGTGAGTAGATGACAACGCGTAAGTTGTGTTTTTGTCGTACGACAATGTTACTTTAGAGAACGAGTGTTTGGTCTCCAAATGACTCTTTGATGTCTGTGCCGAAATAAATGCCGTTTTTATGGGTGGAGCGCATGCATGGCAAATGACAGGTCATGGGAGTATGTGTCAAATGAGAAGTTGACACGTCAGCATAGGCATCTTTTTAGTTGCCGCCCTTTCCCTTTCTCTCTCATTTTCAATTTTTTGCTCTCTCTCTCTCTTTCTCGTTTTCTCTCTCAAAAACCAGTCGCCGTTTTTCGCCACTTTCGTGTTATTCCGGCGTCTTTGCTGCTCATCTTTGCCATTCCGTGTCTATTCCGACGAAGAATTTGCATACCTTCGCTATTTTGGTAAGTTTTCTTGGTTCCCTCGTTCTTTTGATTTTTTATTTGTGCTTTTTACTGGGTTTTTCTTATGTTCTTCGAATAGTTTTTAAGAAAAACTTTAAAAAAGTTTTTTTAAAGTTTGTTAGATCGAAAATCTAGAGTTAGGTTTAGGCACAAATTGTTTGTAGAGTCTAGGTCGCACGACAGTAGCCAAGACGTATAGGTCGCACGACCTTCTTAACAGTCTTGGGAGCTGATATCAGGTCGTGCCAAGTCTTTGATCTAGGTTATAATACTAACCATTGGCTACTGTCGTTAGACTTGTAGGTCTGATGTCGAGTCGAGGAGATGAGAGTCCTCCCAGTACCTCTGGGCGTGGATACGACGATCCAATAGATCTGTCGTACGACTCATGGGGAGAGTCAGAGGCAGCGAGTGCTGAAGTAACTATTGCTTCCTCGTCGTACGACACCGTGACAGTTTCTCTTGCTGGTACATCGCGAGTGACGGACGACGTGGCAATGGGAGTGCCTTTAGTCGAACTTCCGGGCGACGCAGCAGGCCCGTGTCCAATGGGACCCAGTAGGCCGCTAGGGTTGCTTTTGAATAACCCAGCAAGCGTGCTAACTGAGGACGACATCATGCGTCTTCGTTTTAGCTACGGCATACCTGATGGTGTCGCACTGAGGGCACCGTATAAGGAGGAGAGGCCAGATTGGGACGTCCCAGGATGGACCTGTTTGTACGAGTTCCCGTTCCAGCGGGTGGGATTCAGACTGCCAGTAGTCGGACTACTGAGGAAAGTGCTCGATCATTTCGAGCTTGCCCCAGGGCAGCTGATGCCCAACAGCTGGAGGATCCTGTTGGCGTTGGATCTGCTGTGTACGAGGGAAGGGATAGTATTCGAGCTTCCTGACCTTTTCTATTCGTACACCGTGCGGGAGCACGACACAGAGAAGGGGCGTTATAACTTAAACCTCCGACCCAACAGGACGCACCTGATAACGGAGTTAACCACAAACGACAGGTTGTGGAAGGACAGGTATTTCTTTGCGAGGGGCCTGCTTGTTGATTGGCCTCTCGGGGATACTGTCGTTCGTGCGACCTGGTCCAAGGCTGGTGGGTCTTTTATTTAGTTGAGTCGTACGACAGTATCTTACTTATTGTTATTACTAACTACTGTTTGTTTTGTAGTGAACACAGGAGCGCCGCAATCAGTTGTTGGTTTGACGTGTGTGACACGTACGGAAAGGGTGTTGTCGTACGACGCTAAGGAAAGGAGTTGGAGGAGTATTTTGGCAGAGGAGAATTTGCGGCCGAGCCACCTCTGGAAGTTTAGCGTGATAAACGAGCCAGGTACCCCTTACCCTGCCTTCAAAAATTTAGTGGAGTTTGTCAGGGTTAGGCACTGTGTCGAGCGACTGTACGGCACACGCTTTTTGACTCCCATCTCATACGTCGAGCGACGATTTGCAGTTGACGTTATGGCTGGAGAGATCGCCGCGCCTGCTGCTGACGATGCGATGAGGAGGCTGAGGGAAAAAAGGAAGGGAAAGAAGAAGGCTGAGTCGAGCGACCAGGCGGCTTCCACTCCTCCACCTCCTCCAACTGGTCGAGCAAAGGCCTCCCAAGATGTTTCTTCAGCTGGGAAGAAAAGGAGGAGGGAAGATTCAACATCGGGTGTCGACGCGTCGGTCGACCTGGTATTCCCACAGGATGCCTCCGCGTATTCTGACGTTGGCTCGATCCTTCCACAGGTCGAGCGGCTGCTGTTACCTGAGGACAAGAGTCGTCTCAGGGAGATGGGTCTTTCCCAAGCTGCCGATTGGGGCCTAGGCCATCTCTTCCAGGTATGGTCGTACGACTGTTGCTGTTTTTATTTTTGCTTATTTTAGAATCTGTTCTAATTTGTTTCATTTATTTTTGTAGGCTCTCCAGTCGCACGTGCATTTGAAAGAAGAACTCGGCTCCGCCCTTAAGAAGATAAGAGAGCTGAAGTCGAGTAACCAGAGTTTGAAGCAGGAAAATGACAATTTGAAGGCTTCAAACTTGGAGGCAAAAAAGACAGCTCTCGAGGCGTCGGGTCGTGCAGTTGAGGCCACACTTGAGCTGAATAAACTAAAGTCGACTGTCGACTTACTACAGGCCAAGCTGAAGGCCAAGGAGGCTGATTACGACGCTCTGTACGACAAGGCGGAGGATAATGTCCTTAATGCTGTCATCAAGACCCGTGCAGACCTGATGAGGGAGTATCGAGACGGTCGTGCGACGGAGTGGAAGGTCGAGGACTGGATTGCTGATCACGAGGAGTTGACGCATTCTGATGGTGAAGCTGATGCAAAAGACGCAGGCGATATAGCTGCTCTTCCTCTTCCAGAAGGCTCGGCAGTCGTGGCTTTGGCTGCTCAGCCTGCTGGAGAGTCTGATGGTTTTGCCCCATAAGGGGTTGTAACTTTTTGTACTTTGATGAATTTTTATATTTTGTTTGAACAATTTCTTTTTAATATATTTATTTTGATTTTGGAATTTTGTTTTAGTGTATGTTAGAATTTGTATGATGGCGGTTTGTGACCATATTTTTGCTTTTGCGACTTTGAGTGTTGGTCGTGGTTCATGACCTTGAGTGCGGGTCATGTGACCGTGTGGAGATGGCGACCATGAATGCAGGTCGTGGGTCATGACCTTGAGTGCGGGTCATGTGACCGTGTGGAGATGGCGACCATGAATGCAGGTCGTGGTTCATAACCTTGAGTGCGGGTCATGTGACCGAGTGGAGATGGCGACCATGAATGCAGGTCGTGGTTCATGACCTTGAGTGCGGGTCATGTGACCGAATGGAGATGGCGACCATGAATGCAGGTCGTGGTTCATGACCTTGAGTGCGGGTCATGTGACTGAGTGGAGATGGCGACCATGAATGCAGGTCGTGGTTCATGACTTTGAGTGCGGGTCATGGTCGAGTTTTGTTTTTTGTGATATTGAATTGCCCCAGTTGGAGTGTGTAACTGCTCAGTTGTACACTACAACTTGTGATGTAGTGCAAGATAGACTGTGCAATGCTGACCTGCGTAAAAAATATTGTAGAGTGATAAAATTCGGAATATATAGATATATATATACATATATTTTTCTAAAACTGATATTGTTTTAGATGGCACACGTTCCAGCTGTTGCCGATCTCCATGCCATTTGTACATCGTAGTTTATAGGCTCCATTTCCAAATACATTGGTGATTTGATATGGTCCTTCCCATGTAGGACCGAATTTGCCTGCTCCTTTTTCCTTTGTGTTTTGGAAGACGCGGCGAAGAACCCAATCTCCAATATGGAATGACTTGAGACGAACATTTCTGTTATAATGGCGGGCGACTCGTTGTTGGTATACGGCCAATCTGATTGCGGCCTTGTCGCGGCGCTCGTCGATTGTGTCGAGTTCACTCAGCAATTCTCTGTCGTTTGCTTCTTCTGTTGCGTGTCGTATCCTATAAGAAGGGTAGTCAGCCTCTGTTGCTATGACGGCCTCTGAGCCGTAAGATAGAGAGAATGGTGTTTCGCCTGTTGACGTCCGAACCGTCGTACGGTAAGACCATAGCACACCTGGTAGCTCGTCGGCCCACTTCCCTTTGCATTGGTCGAGTCGCTTCTTGAGGGTGGACATGATTGTCTTGTTAGTGGATTCTGCTTGTCCGTTAGCTTGAGGGTATCTTGGGCTTGAATAGCTTAGTTTGATGCTCCACTTGTCGCAAAAGTCTTGGAAATCATACGAAATAAATTGTGAGCCATTGTCGGTGACTATCTCTTGTGGAACTCCGTAGCGGCATATGACATTCTTCCAAATGAAGCTTTTTACCTCGGCGTCTTTGATTCTTACATATGATTCGGCTTCGACCCACTTTGTGAAGTAGTCGGTTACGGCTAGCATGTAGACTTTTCCTCCGGTAGCGACGGGCAATTTCCCTACTATGTCCATGCCCCACTTCATGAAGGGCCATGGTGCTGAGATGGGGTGGAGTTTTTCCGGGTGTTGATGTGAAACGTGGGCGAAGCGCTGACAGGGGTCGCACCTTTTGACGAGGTCGTGCGACTCGGATCGCATGGTGGGCCAGTAATACCCGGTCGTGATTGCTCTATTGGCTAGGCTTCTCCCGGCCGAGTGATTTCCACATTGTCCCTCGTGTAAGTCCTTGAGTACTTGCTGAGCTTCGACTGGGTCGATACATTTGAGGTAGGGCCCGGAGTAGGATCGCTTGTAAAGTTGACCTTCTATTATAGAAAATCGGGCGGCTTTGATTTTAATTCTTCGAGCTTCTACCTTGTCAGATGGGAGGGTGTCGTCCCTCAAATAGTCGTGGATCGGGGTAATCCAAGTGGGCTTGTCCGAAATTGGTTTGATTTCCAGCTTTGTCGGCTTCCATACGGCTGGCCATTGGACGAACACCATTGGAATAGTTCGTTCAATTGTGGTAGCTAGTGCGGACCCAAGATTGGCCAGTGCGTCAGCATGCGCGTTGTCGGATCTGGGTATTTGCTCGATGTCGAATGACTTGAATGAGGCTTGTAACTCTTTTACCAAGGTCAAGTAGGCCGACATTTTTAAGTCCTTGGCTTGATAGGACCCTTGCAATTGTCTCACAATTAATTGGGAGTCACTGCGTACCCTGATTCGTTCGACGTGTAAGTCCTTTGCCAAGGTGAGCCCGGCTATGAGGGCTTCGTACTCGGCTTCGTTGTTGGTGGTCTTGAATCCACATCTGATGGACCTCTCGATGACGTGCTCCGTAGGGGAGGTAAGTACTATTCCCAGCCCGCTGCCTCTAGCGTTACTTGATCCATCAACTGCTAAACTCCACTCCTCCCTTGGCGTGTCGCACGACATAGTGCAAAGTTCTTCCTCCGCTCGTTGTAGAGTCCCTGGTGTGAAGTCTGCTATGAAATCCGCCAGTACTTGCGACTTGATCGCCGTGCGAGGTTGGTAGTTGATGTCGTACTCGCTCAGCTCTACGGCCCATTTCACTAGACGGCCGGATAGTTCAGGTTTATGTAGGACATTCTTCAAGGGGAAGGCAGTGAGTACACTAATAGTGTGGCATTGGAAGTACGGCCGTAATTTCCTTGCGGCCGTGACTAGTGCGAGGGCTAATTTTTCGAGTTGGGCGTACCTTGTCTCTGCATCGAGTAGAGTCTTGCTGATGTAGTATACGGGGAGTTGTTTGTCATCCTCCTCCCTTATCAGTACAGCGCTAACGGCCGTTTCGGATACAGCGAGGTAGAGCAGGAGGGTCTCGCCTTCCTTGGGTTTGGACAGTAGAGGCGGGCTTGCTAGATACCTTTTTATATTTTGGAAGGCGTCCTCGCTTGTTTGATTCCAATCAAATGACTTGCTCTTTCTTAGAGCATCGAAGAAAGGCTTACATTTTTCAGACGACTTTGAAATGAATCGGTTGAGGGCCGCGAGCCGTCCAGTTAGCTTTTGTATGTCTTTGATGCTTTTGGGGGACCTTAGATCCATGACGGACTGGAGTTGTTCTGGGTTGGCCTCGATGCCTCTCTTGGTTACTAAATAGCCAAGGAACTTCCCCGAGGAAACGCCGAAGGAGCATTTGGTTGGATTAAGCTTCATCCCATACTCGTCGATGATGTCGAACGACTGCCGGAGGTGATCGAGGTATTGGTCTGCTACTAATGACTTTACCAGCATGTCGTCGATATACACCTCCATGGTCTGTCCAAGCATGGTTGCGAACATTTTGTTGACTAATCTTTGGTAGGTTGCCCCGGCATTCTTGAGGCTGAACGGCATTACTTTGTAGCAAAAAATGCCTCGCTCCGTGATGAAAGAAGTCTTCTCTTGGTCGTCCGGATGCATAAGGATTTGGTTGTAACCGGAGAAAGCATCCATGAAGCTCAATAGTTCATGGCCAGCTGTAGCGTCCACCATCATATCGATGTGTGGGAGAGGAAAGGAATCCTTTGGACAAGCTTTGTTGAGGTCTGTGAAGTCGATGCAAACTCGCCACTTTCCATTCTTTTTCTTCACTACCACGACGTTTGCTAGCCAGTCTGGGTAATTTACTTCTCTTACCGAGCCAATGTCAATAAGCTTTTGGATTTCTTCATTTATAACCTTGTTGCGCTCGGGCGCGAACTTCCTTCTTTTTTGCTTCACAGGTGGATGGTCCGGGTCGACTTGCAACTTATGTACTAAGACTTCTGGGCTAATTCCGGTCATATCTGCGTGCGATCATGCGAAGCTGTCGTGCCGCGCCGTCAAGAAGCTGAGTAGTTTGGCTCGGATATTTTGTGGAAGGCGGGATCCGATACTAACTTTGTGGTCCGGAAAATTAGGATGTATGGACACTTCGTCGAGTTCTTCCATATCGGGTTCGTCTTTGTTGGTGGGGGTGCTCTTACTCTGTAATTGCTATAAGTCGGACGACCTACTTTTAAGAGTGTTTTGGTAGCAGTCACGTGAGGTCTTTTGCTGCCCTCGGATCTCGTGAACTCCCCACCTGGTAGGGAAACGGATGACCTGATGATACGTTGAGGGAACTGCCCTCATCTCATGAATCCATGGACGACCCATGATTATGTTGTAGGACGACGGGCAGTCTAGGATGAGGAAACGCGTGTTCAAGTTGACGCCTTCCGCGTAGACTGGAAGGGTGATTTCTCCCAGAGTGTTCTTGTGTTCCCCACTAAATCCTACAAGGATTGTGGAACGACGCACGATGTTACACTCGTCAATATGCATCTCTTTCAACGCGCCGAGGAAGAGTACATTCGTTGAACTTCCATTGTTCACCAGGATCCGTCTGATCAAACAATTGGCCACCGTCAGTGAGATAACTAGTGCATCGTGGTGGGGATTGAACAAGTCCATATGTTCATCGCTGCTGAAACTGATTGGGTAGTTACACGTGGGATCCGTCGTACGAATTTGTTGGACGTTCGTACGACCGGCCTGTCGCGAGTGGCGCTTTGCCTCCGAGTAGGTTACTCCATTCACTTCAGACCCGCCAGAGATGACGTTCACAGTTCTCTCGTGTTTGGGAGGTTCTGGTGGTGGTATTGAAGCAATGTCGCGCGACCTCTCTTTATTCATAAAAGTTTGCTTACCTTTATCAGTCAGGAATTCTTTAAGGTGGCCTTTCTTGAGTAGTTCGGCCACTTCCAATCGTAGCGCCACGCAATGCTCAGTTCGATGGCCGTGGTCTCCATGGAATTCGCACCATTTAGTGTTGTCTCTTTGATCCGGAGGGCTCATCATCTTGTCTGGCCAACGAACCGACCTACCCATTCCTTTCAGTATGGCAACTACCTCCGTTGGTCTGATGTTCAAGTTGTATTCTGGTGTTATGTTTTTTGGACGAACGAACGGCCTTGGTGGTCTGTCGTCGCGCCGGCGCTCGTACATCATACGGCTGTCCCTTCGGGGTACGGCTGGGTATGGCCCGCTGCGTCGAGTGTTGATTCGTTGTTCGACCATCCTCTCCGACTTATCCTCCTTGTAGTTCGCGCTATTAGGTTTATGGTTTACTTCGTCCTCTTCCCATTTTATCTGTGCCCATGTCTTGGCGAGGACGTCTTCCATGGTTTTACAAGGGTATTTGGTGAGCTCTTTGTACAGATCGGAATCATAGAGTAGACCCTTGCGGAAGGCTGATATGGCTGTCGCCTGGTTACAATGAGGGATGGATACTTTTTCATGGTTGAACCGGCCCACAAAATCTCGTAGGCGTTCACCCCTCCTTTGGCTGATTGTATAGAGGTCGTCGGATTGTTTTTCTAGCTTTCGGCTACTAGCGAACTGCTCTACGAAGGTGTCAGTGAGTTGGGCAAAAGAGTTGATGGAAACATTGGGGAGGTTGGTGTACCATTGTAGGGCAGGTCCCACGAGGCTCGAACCGAAACCTTTGCACATGCATGCTTCCCTAAGGTCACGAGGGATGGCGGCCGTGAACATTCGTTGTCGATACTGCGCAATGTGTTCGTCGGGGTCGGTCGTACCATCGTACTGCTTCATACCTGGAAAGTTGAACTTCCTTGGCATCTCCACCAATGCTATTGTGTCGACGAAGGGGGAGTCGGCAAAACTATTGGCTGCACTTTTCTTTATAGGAGTGGGCATTCCCGGAATGCGTTGGATGAGTGCTTCCATCTCTGTGAACCTTTGTGCCAAGTCCCGGTTGGCCAAGGTCGGCTCGGCGCTCACTCGGTTTGGGTCTGGCGGCGCTGAATGCGAAGGGCCGGATGACGTTCCTTGTAACGGGATGGTTGGTTGGGTTGAGCCGACGTTGCCATTGGGAGTGGATATAGGTGGCACTCCTTGTGTAGCTCTTGCCATATCGTCTGATCGATGTCCTCCCATCCCATTTGGTATATTCTCTGCCGTATGTCGTGCGACGATATGGGGTCCACTCGTAACTCGAATGTTGGGTTCTGACCCTACGTGGGTTGGATCGAGGTTTCGAGCGGTAGTACCATGTTCGTCCGGGCGGACTGGCGCGTAATAAGTAGCGTGAGCGGCTTGCTCGAATGGCAAGGGTTGTGACGTCGAAGCGTCTCCAAATGGTCGTACGGCGGTGAGCGAACTGATCCTATTTTGCAATTCTTGGTTCTCTACCAACACTCGTTGATTCTCTTGTTCGAGTGCTTGGAGCCTTTGGGTATTCTCTTGCATTTGGGATATAAGGAGTTGTACCCTAACCTCAATCGCATCATGATGAAAATCGTCAGATGACATAGTCGGAGCTGCCGCGTTCTACCTTAGCTTGTTTAGAGATTGTCGGGCCCCACGGTGGGCGCCAAATTGTAGTCCTCAAAAATCGCTTGGGGACACGGGGCACTACAACCTGCAAAGACAGAACGCACGTGACCCGCAGGACGTCTGGGACACCGGGATGGTGCCGGCCAAAGTCACTCCGACGGTCAAGTTAGCGAGTGCTAATGAATGTGTAATGCTCGTAAATGGAGATGAGTGAGAAATACTTCCTGCTATCTTCACAGTTGGGGTTTCTTTGATCAAAGGAGATGTAAGGTCGGAGGGTGATCGGAGAAGATGAGCAATGGCCGGAGGGTGTGGTTCTTTCTCAGTAATCTCTGGATCTCAGTTTTTCGGCCGTCCCCTCTTATGAGGGATTATCTTCCTCTTTATAGGAGACTGATGCTTCTTCTTTCGAGGGATCTCATCATTCTCTCTTCTCTGTCTTCCACCAAGAAAGCATCTGGGTGCTTCTTTTGATCGGGCTGCCATCAAGTGTCATTATGACTTTGTAGGACCTGTGTCAAAGTAGATCATAATCTGGTCTCCCTCGGAGCGACGGAGATGCTATGTCGTACGACATGTAGGTTTCTTGTCAATCTGGACCATGATTGGGTGATGTAGCACGGTCGCACTACATGAGGGTATATGTCGTGCGACAAGGTCTTCAAATAGGTACGTCGTCGTACTACACGAGTGCTTCGTGTGGTGCGACATAGTCTTCGAACTTAGTACGTCGTCGTACTACATGAGTGCTTCATGTCGTGCGACAAGATCTTCGAACTAGTACGTTTATATGATGGCGCTTCATGTCGTGCGACTTGATCTTCATGCTGAGCTACCTTCGTACTACATGAGAGTGTAGTCCCATTTTTAGCTATGGGCTTTGTCTTTGGGCCATACTTTGGGCCAGACATATTTTGGCTACTACAACCTCCCAGACATCGTGTGCTCCAAGGAGAGCCTTCATCTTGATACTCCAATTATCATAGTTTTCGCTCTTGAGTGTTGGAACTTGAAACGACGCCATACCATTAGCCATAACTCTTAATATGGTGAGAATTTTGAAATTCTGACTACACGGATGAACTCAGAACGTCGAAAAACCTTAAGATGAACTCAGACAAAAAATCAATTTTTATGGTCAAAGTCAAAGTCAACGGTCAACCTAACCTGGTCAACAGTCAACGGCTTGGCCGCTCGGTCAGCGGCTCGGTCAACAAGCTTAGTGGCTCGGTCAACTGGGCTCCAACTTGGCTGGACTCACTTCCAACTCGGCTGACTCGGCTTGAACTCGGCTTGGACTCGGTGAGCTAACTCACTCTCTGGCAGCAAACTTCCGGCGGCCCGTGGCGGCTCGTTTGAACTCCGATCGGGGCGATGTTTGTGGCGTCGGCTTCGTCTCGTCGAGACCTTCAATTTTGATATGCTATAGTGCACACCTTCTAACCAGGCTCTGATACCACTTTGTTGGAAATAAAACACTCAAAAAACTTTTATTTGAACTCAAAACAAATATTACAAGAACACTCTCACTCAAGAACTCACTCACTCTTTACTTCTTCTTCACTCACTTAGAAGCTTTGCTTCTTCTTGATGCCTAAACCAAAATGGGGAGGGGGTATTTATACTACTTACAAATCATTTTAGACCACACAAATAAACTAATCCAAAATTATAATAACCATACACCTCATCATTCTACATCCTTCTACACCCTTCCAATTGACCACATGATTTTTATGCCTAATTACCAAACCCTAGAGAATTCTAGATAAAGGGCTTGGACCTTATTTTTGGACTTGGACTCTAATTTATTTGGGCTTGGGTTTGGGCTTCCATAATAGTTCAGGCCTTCAAATGGTTTGGGCCTAAAACAAGTTTATACTTCAGGAAATGTATTTCTTGCAGTTCTATTTTTCATGATGAGATTATTCCCCGTGCAATATCATGGTTCATGGGGGAGGCTGTGAGCGATAGTGATGATGAGAGAGAGCCAAATGAACGGTATGATGATATTATTGAAGAAGTGGATGATAGGAAGAAGGTACATACATCAATAAAACTTCGACATATATCTCTATTCTCCGCTTATTAATGACATTATTATTATTATTTTTAAAATCATAAGTCACTACAAAAAAACAGTGCCCGTAGTGGATGAGCATCCACTACGGGCGCCAGCCCGCTATTAATATGGCCGTAGTGGATAATCTGCGGTAACGACTACGGGCGCTGCCCGTAGTCGTTACCGTAGTAGATAACGTTTCTACTACGGGCATTGCCCGTAGTAGATGTTTTTTTCTACTACGGGCATTGCCCGTAGTAGAAAATATTTTTTACTACGGGCAATGCCCGTAGTAGATGTCTTTTTCTATAGTGTAGATAATCTGACATTTATTTTTTTTAAATTCATTTTTTTTATTATACAATTCATATTGGTTTCAATTTCCTGCAAAACATTCTGCAATATTGCATCATATGATTCAAAAAATTATAAATAATAATATAATTAATAAAAACTAATATAATTAATTTGAAGAATAAAATCACACATAATGATATCATCTTGATTACAAAACATTAAAGTTTTAATGTACCAATAAACGTACATACTATATGACATATTTTGTTGGCCAAGCAATAAATGAGTCTTTTGCGTCTTCAAGTATCATAAACTCATTAGTAGCACGATATAAAGGAATTTTGCTCACAAAAACTTTCTTCACACAAACTCTCCAACAATTTGGACCAAGACTCATGTGATGGATTGTAGCCTGTGGATCTCTGCAATCAACTTGAGCTTTGGCTAATACCTCTCCATTGCCCATCCAATGTAACCATTTCTTATCTATTTGAATGCAAAACTCATTGTAATAATCAATAAATATTTGAGAAATGACAAACACAACCATCATATAGTTTGAGGAAAATGATACTAAAGATTGACAATACAAACTATATATATATATATATAAGTTTTTGGCAATTCTGATATAAATTCACACAAGATGTAATAACAATTCAAAACAACAGTCCAGAAAAATAACTGAGTCCAGAAAATTGTTGTTGTGTAACAACTAAGAACAATCAAGAAAAATTAACAGTCCAGAAAAAAAGTAAATAGTTCAGCTCCTTTGAATTAAAATTGAGGTGTCAAAGGACTAGTTCAAGACAAATAATTTATAGCTGATGCTGTAGTCAGAAAAGTCTACAGCATCAGCTAGCATATCATAAATTCATAAAATTAGAGATGCGTGAGTATATGCTAGAGCTCTGAAAACCAAGAAATGAAGCAACTATATTAATATATAACAAAGTTGGTTATCATGAATCAACTCTACTACAATATCTTGAATTTAATTTAAAAAAGCTTTTTACTATATAGTTTATTATCTAGTTAATATATAGCATAGGGCTCTACTAGAAATTAGAGTTTGGATGAATATTTGGAGGACCAATACTTTGTATGTACTAGACAAATGGGATTAAGTATCCCATGCATACTACTGTTTGAGATAGAGATATATTTGCCATCCTTATAACCACAGTCATCACACTAGATTTCAACCAAAAATAATGCCAAGATGCAAGGTATGAGTACAACTTTGCTTATATATATATATATATATATATATATATATATATATATATTAAATGATCAATAATTTCTTAATTTACTTGTATAGTCTAAAACAATTACTTTTGCTTATTTAGACAAGGATATGGATGACGAAACTTATTCAATAACATTAAATTGAAAGTAATTTATAACTTCTATTGTTTTTTCATTCTTTTAAAATTATGGGGCCTTGGTGTGATTAATACAAATTAAAATAGTTTAAATAGTCAGTATATTTTACTTCACATTAATAGTAAGAGTTCAAGTTCTACTATATCTATTTACTAATATACGTGGACAGTTTTATCGACCGATCCCGATAACCTTATATTTAGTCTTATAATTATACAATTCAAAAAACAAAAAATAAAACAACCTATTGAGGCATTGTAAAGTCAATTATATTTCATATAAAAAAGTAATCATTTGAATTTCATGACTACCTGGTATGTCTTTTAATGCAATAATAACAGTATCCCCTGTTATCAATTTCATTGTTATGCAGAATGTTTATCCACAATTGTGTAACGCTTTTTCCACTTTATTACTCTTCAAAGTCCAAAGGTAAGTTTTTTCCACTTTAATATAAACGTCACAAGCTGTGTATATTAAAAACAAAAAACATGGAATAGTCCAGTACTGTTAGGGATGTCTTTTTATCTATTCTTCTTCAAAAACTCTTTTAAATTAAATATTTTCTAACTTCTTTTCAATTAATTAAAATGACATATTATTCAATACTTTTTTGAATTATTTTTATACCACTACTATTATATTTTTTATACTGAGACCAAGAAGTATACATCATCATAGACCACTGGAAAAACATAAAAGCTTTAATTCGGATTTGATTAATCATTGGATTAAATGATATAGTTTGTCAATAAAACAAATTTTCATAATCTATTTAACTCCCTTAAATTGAAAATTTTCCAAATATTCAAAAATTTTCAAGAATACAATTAAAACCTAAACAACTGTTCACGATTGTAATTGACAAACAAAATCACTGAACATCTGGCTATAGACCAGGTGGTTTGAATAAAGGAACCAAACCAAAAAAGCCATCAACATCAAACAAAGTATTAGTCTTGCATTTCCAAGTGTTGAACCATGGTCATTCCCCATAAAACAAAGTATAAAACATAAAATATGGAATAAACATACCCTGTACAACGGCGGACAAGCGACGCAAGGGTGGCGACAAGGAGAGGTGCGAGGCGAGGAGAACTAAGGTGGTGAGGAGAGGAAGAAGAATAGGAGATATGCGGCGAGGAGAGGAAGAAAGAGAGGCGGCAGCGACGGCGAGGAAAGGAAGAAGGAGAGGCGACAGTGGCGGCAAGGAGAGGAAGAAGGATAAAGGAGTGGCTGGGAGAGGTAGCTGCGGCGGGAGGGAGAGAAAAAAAAAGAAGCGAAAGTAATAGGGCTCCAAAGTAGAACCCGGTGGTGGAGAAAAATAAGGGTATCCACTACGGGCATTTCTGGGCCCGTAGTGGATGATACTATCCACTACGGGCCCATAAATGCCCGTAGTGGATCATTACACATTCACTACGGGCAATTCTTGGCCCGTAGTAGAAGCCTTTATTTACTACGGGCTTAAGATGCCCGTAGTGAATGTGTAATGCCCGTAGTGGATAATTACACATTCACTACGGGCAATTCTTGGCCCGTAGTAGAAGCCTTTATTTACTACGGGCTTAAGATGCCCGTAGTGGTTAATCAATTATCCACTACGGGCCTTTAAAGGCCCGTAGTGGATAATTACACATTTACTACGGGCAATTCTTGGACCGTAGTAGAAGCCTTTATTTACTACGGGCTTAATATGCCCGTAGTGGTTAATTGATTTTCTATTACGGGCCTTTAAAAGTCCGTAGTAGATATGTTTATTTAAAACGGGTCTCCTTTGCCCGTAGTGGAAAACTATTTTTTTTGTAGTGAGTTCATGAAGCCTATTTTCTGTGAATTTCTGGACGAGCATTACGATGTTTGGTGATTTAAATTATGTTTGTTGTTTCTATTACTGCAGAAGAGGCGACGAAGAGTCTGCTAAAAGGCCTTCTTGGGAGCGCTCTGACGATTGAAAAAGCAACAACAGTGTCAAAGTTAACATACGAGAGTTTATGGATGCAGGCTTCAATAATCAATGGATACAGACTAGGGCAGGTAGTGATGTTACTGGTTTTAAGCTTGTATTTTGGTACACATTAGAATGGTTGTATATAAGAACTAACTTTTTTTCACGGTTTACTTGTACATCTTTTCTCCTCATTAGGTGGGAGAATATGTCTTCCCCATATGACATGTAGTAATTAATTTTAATAGACTTTCAACCGGTTTAGTGTACGCCTTAAAAAAAAAAAAAAGAGATAAACCTTATTTTTCTTTTAGTCTTGTTATATGTAGCTATCAAGTATGTAGGTAATTATAAAATAATTCAAGATGGTCCTGAAAAAAAATATTTCACTTTTACAACGGTATGACAATTGAATTCAAATGATATGTGGCGATTGTTCAATTATATTATATTATGATATAAATTTACAATCGATTTATCTTAACCATAAAGATATCAAAACCATAAAATTGTGAATCGAAACCCGAATTAGGTTCGGTTTCCATCTCTAGTCGATTCATAAGAGAATTGGTTATCTAAGCTCTTGAGCCAAGTTTACGTGTTTTTATAACATGATATGATGATCAAAATTTGTTGTACAGCTGCCATGGCAACCGAAATAAGCAGTTCTATCTGAAACGGCTCTCCTGTACTACTGCAATTCCTCCTCGATGAGCTCGAGCGCACGATCAAAAATCTCACGAGCCTTACTGTAATACTGCTATTAATATATGGAACCTGAACAGAGAAATCGCAACGCAGCAAAATGAGAATTAATTTTCCTGTGTACAAATACTGCAATAGCAGAGAAATATTCTGTAGCCTAACAATTAACCTACCTTATATTGTGATATAATTTCAGGTGTCTGCACATGATGGAACTTATAAAATCTCATGTTCTCAAAAGCTCACTCATTTCTTTAATGGCTTTTCTCCAGGCTTCACTCGCCTCTCCATTCACTCTCTTTGCTTTTCGGACTTCCTCTTTTATAAAATTCTGAGAATAAAAAAGAAAAATCGAATATGAAAATAGTTAGTTGCTCTAGAATACGAAAAGAGATAAACGTTATGTTCACGTACATAATCTTTTCATCAAACTTTACCTCATTCTTTGTATCTGAATATTTTTTCATTTTCGACTTGATGGTTTAGAAGTATTAACCATATCTCTTAACGAAAGTTGAGGTCTCAAGTCAAAGTCAAAACAAAAAAAGCCAAATTGTTAATGAGAAAAAACATTTTTACCTTCTAAAATCAACTCCAGTCCCACAAATGTTTTAAGTCCAGAATTAACAATGGCTGTCAGGTAGATCTCTATAACTGACAACCTCCACTTCGACTCCGCCCAATTGGTCCGTATCCTCCACCCGCTCCATCCTCACGTGACCTCGTCACTTCTCTACACCAACCAACCACAAAAACAACACAAAACAATATCTCATTTTCCCTCGTTTTCCTCCGATTCTCGCTTGTATTTTCTGGCCTCGCAAACACTCCTGTCCTCCCTTAGAAAACCAAATATTTTTTAAAAAAATGACCAAAAACTACAACAACGATGGCGTCGACGTCGCCCTCCCCGCCGCCGCCGCCGGTATCACATTCTCTTAACGCTGAATTTCGACGGGAGAATCTTAAAAGTTGAATATGTTTCGCGTTTGATTATATACTATTCACAATTATTAACGCATGTCTGATTTTTCTAAGTAATCTTTGTCATTTGTGTCTGTCAAAACGCTGTGTGTTAGCTCTGTGTGTGTCTCTCTCTCTATATGTATAATATTATCAGTTAAAGATTTGAATTTTAGGTGTCAGGCTCGAATTACAGGTTTGGATTTTAAATTTTTGTAGAATGATCAATTTGAGAAGCCCTTCTGATTGGCATTTTGTTTTATTGTAACTTTTGGACGTATTGAATTTTTTATTTTGAAGATTATAATTATGTCAATGAAGTGAAGTGATCGAATGATTGTCGAAATTGGATGAGTTTGAAATTTTGGCTGAAGGGTTTTGATTAGTGAAAAAAGAATCATATGAATATCTGTTTTTATGCTGGTGTCAAAGGGGTGGCTCGTCGTCGGTGAATATTCGTTTTTAGGTTTTGTGTGTTGAATTTTGTAGAAAGAATCTATTAGCTTGTGATATTTGGGCCTCATTTGGGTTACTCGTATGGAAATTGAATGGTTTCTAGTTTTGCGCGTATCTTTATGCAAAATGCGATGAGTTAACGTGTGTTTATAGGACTACTAGCCTGTTTAATTGTCATATGTTTTTTGTGTTATGTTATTGAAGCTGCCACGTGTCTTTGAAGTTTATTTGGTTGTTTGTTTACAGCTCTTAGTGTGGAGGATCGTGCTGGGCTTGTGAATGCACTTAAGGCAAGTTATTACGCCGTACTCTTTTTGGTTATTTTATTGGTTCGTATTGTCAATGATATATCGTCTTGTCCAGTTTGTAAAAAAACCTGAAGTTTTCTGTCATCGAAGATGTGAAAAATATGAAGATGATGGTTTAAATTACTTTGAAAAATGCAAAGGTGACTTTCTTGGTTAATGGGGGAACAAATGTGGTATTCTGTTTTGTGTTTGCAATAGAGGCAGAGCTCCTCTATACTTAAAAAAAAATTAACTTGAATAGCATTAGACCTGATGTTTCCATTTATCG
This sequence comes from Xanthoceras sorbifolium, assembly GCA_003430845.1. Lineage (NCBI taxonomy): Eukaryota > Viridiplantae > Streptophyta > Magnoliopsida > Sapindales > Sapindaceae > Xanthoceras > Xanthoceras sorbifolium. The sequence goes on along the minus strand of CM010622.1, from coordinate 3,293,362 downwards.
GTTGTTGTAATTGCAACTGTTGTTTAATTATTTGCTACTAGAAAGGCTTGGAGATTTGGGAATACCATATTTTTTGATATGTTTCATGAGTGAGTAGTTCTGATGTTCTTGCAGCACAAGCTTCATATTTTTTCTGATAAGCATTCGTATTTTATGGAAACTGTTTCGCCCAATGTCAGGACGCGTGTTGAGGTCCTGAGAGAAATTCAGGTTCGTCTTTCAAATATTATCCTTTAACGTTTGTGTCATTCTTTTTTAGCTTATAGCATATTATTCAGCCCGTGCAGTTTTGTGGTGATATGTTTCCTCAATTCTGTCCAGAGAAGATCAAAATTACGAAATCTGAATTTGTGAGGCCTTTCATCTTTGCCACATAGTTGCATATAAGGTGTTTTGTTATGTTCAAGTGTACATTTCTTCATTCTCTTCTTTTGAAGCCTTGCCCTGGGCCTGAGGCAAGACTCTTGATGTAATTAGTGCAACTCTACATTCATCTAGGATGGTGTTTGTCATGCATTTTGGTAGTTTGGAGGCTGAGGTCAGTAAGATTTTACTTATGCATTGATGTGAGTCCACCATTAATGCTTATTTCACGGACTGAACACTTCACTTCATGTCATGTTTCTTTGTGCATTAGAGTATAGTTACTTGTGGTGTTGAGGTCTTTAAATATTTTCTCAAATTTAGAGATGACAAGCACCTTCACAAATTCTCAACTTTCAGAGCCAACATGATGAACTGGAGCAGAAGTATTTTGAGGAGAGAGCAGCGTTGGAGGCTAAATATCAGAAACTTTATCAACCACTTTACTCCAAGGTATGCAGGAATTTTCACTTTTCAGTTGTTTGTCTGTAATTTTCAACTTTGAGTCACTACATCTTTAATTGTTCCGATATACACACCCTTTTGGTGATTTGCAGAGATATGAAATTGTAAATGGTCTACCAGAGGTTGAAGGAGCCGTAAATGGAGATCTTACCAACAAAGAAGTGAATCAAGCTCCCGAGGGTACCTTTCAAAACTTGAACTCTTCATTAAAACAATAATACATTATTTGTGAATTTTGATATGTAATTACATCCTGATTAATGCAGAAAAAGGAGTGCCTAAGTTCTGGCTCACAGCAATGAAGAATAATTTGATACTGGCTGATGAGGTAAACAGGTTACATAAAGCTATTGATTCTTCTACACATTTTTCCCGTTGTTTATTGATTATTATAGTATGACTATTATCTATATGCCAAAGTAGATCCTTGAGCGTGATGAAGAGGCTCTCAAGTATCTTAAAGATATCAAGTGGTGTAGAACTGACGATCCTAAGGGTTTCAAGTTGGAGTTCCTCTTTGATCCTAATCCTTATTTCAAAAATTCTGTTCTGACAAAGACATATGACATGATTGATGATGATGAGCCTGTTTTGGAGAAAGCAAATGGGTAGGTTGTCTAAGAAGTTTTAGGTTGTCTTAATGCGCCGCTTACCATGTTGGGGTGCTTTGTAGGACGGAGATTGAATGGTACCCAGGGAAGTGCTTAACATTGAAGCTCTTAAAGAAGAAACCAAGAAAAGGGTCAAAGAATACAAAACCCATTACAAAATCCGAGAAATGTGCAAGTTTCTTCAACTTCTTTAAACCTCCTGCATTTCCTGAGGATCCTGATGAAATCGATCCAGATACGGTTAGTTTAGTTTTTATGCATAAGACAGCTAGGCACTTATTGATTGTGTAGAAGCTGGTTTTTATTAATTCCATTTGGCGTATTTACAAACAGGCTGAAGAACTCCAGGATCAAATGGATCAGGACTACACTGTTGGGTAGCTTCTTGACATTGAATTTTTTTTTTTTTTCCTTTAAAACTCCAAAATGGAATTAGGGGGACCTAAATTTTCTACTGTGGAATTTCTTAGGCTTGTCAAATAATAATGAGGCACTGGAGTTTAGTGAAATTGTTTTTTTTTTTTTGTCTCCCATTAATAGCTTTGAGTTTTTCTGTATAGTCTAATGAAACCAGCCTAGGAATTGGCTGCTCATGTGATTGTTGGCGATAAATTAGAGTTATCTTCCTTTCTATGAACTCGAGTTACCACAAAGTTCTTTCAGTTTTGCAAGTCAGTGTGATTTCTATGTTATGTATGGCCACACCTAAGAACATATCGGTTGAAGTAGATTCGTCTTTTTGATCAATCAAAACCCCTTCCCGAGCTGTACAAGCTTCTGCAAAGCATACGGCTTTCTTGATGTAGATGATGATTTCTACACATATGGATTTTATATATATATATATATATATATATATATAGCTAATACTGAAGTACTACATGAGTGGATATATAGAATCCAAATGTGTAGAATTGCTCATGTTCTGATCTTCTACATCTTAGGTCTTCTGGTTCCGTCATATGACTTATGTTCTTCATGTAGCATTCAAACTAAATCTATAAAATGACACTGTGAAATTGTGTCAAATATGTATGAAAATTGTCATCGGTATATCCCGAACAAATAAAATGCAAAACTATAATATGAAATAATGGAAAATGGAGCGAATGTTTCATTAACGAGATAAGTTTAAGTTGAATAATGCTTATTTGAATGGTAGACTGGTAAGTAACGAGATAAGTTTAAGTTGAATAATGCTTATTTGAATGGTAGACTGGTAAGTTTAGTGACATAGTAAGGGGGTTTATTGTCTAGTTATGTATCTGCTTAGTTGAAATGACATTTGTATTTTCTTGCAGTACTACTATTCGTGATAAAATTATTCCTCATGCTGTATCGTGGTTCACGGGGGAGGCTGATGGGGATGATTGTGATGATATGGAAGACGACATTAACAGTGAAGATTATGATGAAGAAGATGAAGAGGACGAGGACGAGGACGAAGATGAAGACGACGAAGATTCTGATGTGAAGGACAGGAAGAATGTATGTATGTTTATCAATAAAACCTCCTCATAATTATTAGTAAATCTTAAATGTATATTTGACTTTATGTAATGTTAGGTGAGTGTTAGGTGTACTCTTGACTTTATGTAATGTTAGGTGAGTGTTAGGTGTACTCTTGACTTTATGTAATGTTAGGTGAGTGTTAGGTGAATATTAGGTGGGTGATAGACTTTATGTGTTATATCTTCATGTATATATACCTCATAAGATTAATGAAATAGATATACATTTTTTCCTCCATTACATTTTCTCTCACTTTCATCATTTTACACATTTCTTTCATTATATTTTCAGACATTTTCATTATTTTACATGGTATCAGAGCCAAGTTTCTGATCCGGACAACGTCTTGTACAGAATTTTCATCGAGCAACTTCAACAACTTTCTTGTCTTCATCAATGATGAGTTCAAACCATGGTGCTGGTAATAAATACACTTATGCAAATGCGATAGGTCTGTATCCATTTTCCAATGCTTCAATTAATTCTGTTTTTACAAAGCCATAGATTTTAGATAGTGGAGCCACCGATCATATCACTTCTGATTCCACACTTCTCACCAAAACACAATCATCATCCATACCTATTGTTAATTTACCAACAGAATTTACAGCATCAATCACTTCAACTGGCACTGTATCTTTTAATTCCAACATCACTTTAGATGATGTTTTATGTGTTCCTAGTTTTCGCTTAAATCTAATTTCTGTAAGCAAACTTACCTCTGCCCTAAACTGTTGTGCCATTTTTTTTCCCACCTTTTGTGTTCTACAGGACTTGGTTACGGGGAAGATGATTGGCTCGGGTAAACAACATGGTGATCTCTATTACATGCCTCCCTTACAAAGGATGTCAACCTGTTATCAAATTTCACAGCCTTCCAATCTATGGCATATGCGTCTTGGACATCCATCACCATCTCGTCTTAAATTAGCTTCTTCCTTATTATCTTCAAACAATATTTCTTATGATAATAATTGCACTGTTTGTCCCATGGCAAAACAAACAAGACTTCCATTTCCATTAAGCTCCATATCAACTCATGCTCCATTTGATTTATTGCATTGTGATATCTGGGGTCCTCACAAAGTTCATACACACTCAGGGGCACGATTTTTTCTTACCATTGTAGATGACTTTACAAGATGCACATGGATATTCCTTATGCAGCACAAGTCTGAAACTCAAAACATTTTGAAATCTTTTATTGATTTTGTTTACACTCAATTTCATGCATATGTCAAAGCAGTTAGAGTAGACAATGGTTCTGAATTTTTATCTATGAAAAACTTTTTTAAACTTCATGGCATTGAATATCAACGCACTTGTGTTTACACCCCACAGCAAAATGGAGTCGTTGAAAGGAAACATCGTCATATTCTCACTGTGGCACGAGCATTACTTTTTCAATCCCATTTACCTTTACATTTTTGGGGTGAATGTGTTTTAACTGCAGTTTATCTCATTAACCGGTTGCCATCACCATTGCTCTCAAATAAAACACCTTTTGAAATGCTATATAGTCGCCCACCATCACTTGATCACTTAAAGGTTTTTGGTTGTCTATGTTATGCAACTATTGTACATCCCATTCAAAAATTTGAATCTTGTGCCAAGTGCTGCATCTTTGTTGGATATCCGACTGGGCAAAAAGGATACAAACTATATGACATGGAAACCAAGAAATTTTTTGTCAGTCGTGATGTCAAATTTCATGAATCCATTTTTCCTTTTTCATCTATCTCAACCCCATCCACTTCTGATTTTGTGGTGCCTAATTTCATATCTGAGACCACAGAAATGCAGTCTATCATACCACCATGCTCTTCTAACACCAATCCTCACCAATCCGAGCAAACAACATCTAATACACATGAACCTATCTCACCCACACCTGTTGTTCCTTCCAGCATTGATCAACCTTCCACAAACACACCAGATGCCGAAACCTTACCACCACTTTTAGACCTATCAAATATTCCTTCTGAAACTACTACCATTCCACCTCCGAGACAGTCAACACGGCCTAAGCGACCTCCGGCATGGCATAGAGACTTCCTAATGTCATCTCAGGCACATCAATCTACCTCTGCAGCAAGTCCTATATCAGGTACTCGATATCCACTCTCTAATTTTCTTTCATACTCACGTTTTTCACCTTCCCATTCTACTTTTCTAGTTAACATCACAGATCACACTGAGCCTAAAAATTATGCTCAAGCTATCCTTAATCCACATTGGCGACAAGCTATGAATACAGAATTAGAAGCATTGCAGCTCAACAACACATGGAGCTTAGTCCCTTTGCCCATTGGCCACAAACCAATTGGTTGCAAATGGGTCTACAAAATCAAATACAAATCTGATGGCACCATTGAACGCTACAAAGCTCGTCTTGTTGCCAAAGGATACAATCAAGTTGAGGGCATTGACTATCAAGAAACATTTTCTCCAACAGCAAAGCTTACAACACTTCGTTGTCTTCTTACTGTCGCTGCTGCTCGCCATTGGCACATCCACCAATTGGACGTTCAAAATGCTTTCCTCCATGGCGACCTTCATGAAGTTGTCTACATGGAACCTCCACCTGGTCTTCGCCGACAAGGGGAGCACACTGTATGTCGGCTCAACAAGTCTCTTTATGGACTTAAACAAGCATCAAGAAATTGGTTTTCCACATTTTCAGATACTATCAGAAAGGCCGGCTATCAACAATCAAAGGCTGATTATTCCCTTTTCACCAAAACTCAAGGTACTTCTTTTACAGCAATTCTTATATATGTCGATGACATACTTCTCACAGGAAATGATCTACATGAAATGGAACGTCTCAAAAGATTCCTTCTTAAACGCTTCCGTATCAAAAATCTTGGAAACTTGAAGTACTTTCTCGGTATTGAATTTTCTCGCTCCAGAAAAGGCATTTTTATGTCACAAAGAAAGTATGCGTTGGACATTTTACAAGATTCTGGACTCTTAGGCGCATGTCCCAACAATTTTCCAATGGAGCAGAATTTGATACTTACTCCCACTGATGGAGCATTGCTAAATGATCCAACAAAGTACATAAGACTAGTTGGCAGATTGATATATCTTACAGTGACAAGACCCGATATAGTTTATTCAGTTCGCACATTGAGCCAGTTCATGCAAGAACCTAGAATACCTCATTGGGACGCTGCCATTCGAATCCTCAAATACATCAAAGGTACACCTGGTCAGGGATTATTACTTCCCTCCATAAACAGTTTAACTTTGAAAGCTTTTTGTGATTCAGATTGGGGAGGTTGTCGTGCCACAAGAAGATCAGTTACAGGCTACTGTATTTTCCTTGGAAGTTCTCTCATATCATAGAAATCTAAGAAGCAAGCCAATGTCTCTAGATCATCAGCTGAGGCTGAATATCGAGCAATGGCTAACACATGTTTGGAGTTAACTTGGTTGCGTTACATACTACATGACCTAAAGGTTCTTCAAACAACTCCTGCACCATTATTTTGTGACAATCAGGCAGCTTTACACATTGCTGCGAATCCTGTCTTTCATGAGCGTACAAAGCACATTGAGATAGACTGTCATATAGTACGAGAAAAAGTACAAGCCGGAATAATCAATCCTTCTTTTGTTTCTTCACACTTGCAATTGGCTGATGTATTTACGAAGGCTTTAGGAAAGGATCAGTTTGTGAATTTACGTAACAAGTTGGGACTTCATGATATTCACTCTCCAACTTGAGGGGGAGTATTAGTAAATCTTAAATGTATATTTGACTTTATGTAATGTTAGGTGAGTGCTAGGTGTACTCTTGACTTTATGTAATGTTAGGTGAGTGTTTGTTGTACTCTTGACTTTATGTAATGTTAGGTGAGTGTTAGGTGTACTCTTGACTTTATGTAATGTTAGGTGAGTGTTTGTTGTACTCTTGACTTTATGTAATGTTAGGTGAGTGTTAGGTGTACTCTTGACTTTATGTAATGTTAGGTGAGTGTTAGGTGAATATTAGGTGGGTGATAGACTTTATGTGTTATATCTTCATGTATATATACCTCATAAGATTAATGAAATAGATATACATTTTTTCCTCCATTACATTTTCTCTCACTTTCATCATTTTACACATTTCTTTCATTATATTTTCAGACATTTTCATTATTTTACAATAATCCATTGTTCTTTCATTTTTTATATTTTGAAATATAACTTGTGAATTCGCGAAGATGCTGAGATGGAATTTCATACCTTTTCATTGAACTGTTGTGCATCACTGATGCGAATAATGTCCGGATTATTTCTGTGAACTGCAGAAGAGTGGGAAGCAGCAACAAGTCGGTGGAGGTCGGCCATCAGAACGTGCTCCTGATTGCAAGCAACAGTAGCTTAAAGTCGACATACTATAAGTATACGGAGGCGGGTTCGTATAATGTAATGTTCAGCCAGTTTGCTGAGAATTTTTGGAGATTTTGATCATTCTCCTTTTGTGATTATCCTTGTATATATATTTTTGTTTTTCATTTTTTTACTCTGAGAAGCTTCAAACTAGCTTGCTAGGATTTTATATAGTTGCTATGTGTTGTGAATTTCAAATGAAACTTTATTTTGTCTTTGATGATTGGTTATAAAATGTCTAGTTTGATCAAAACTATCATTTATGCAAACAGCTTAGTGCTTAGAGACTGTATATTTGCAATGACAACTTTCACAAGCATTCTTCTAATTTGTTTTTAAGTTGTAGTAGCAAATTGTAGACATATAAAATATATGAAGACTATTTTTTTTAAAAACATATTTGTAATATTAAATAATATTTTAATTGACATTATTAATTGTAAAAGAAAATTGGATTTTTAATAATTAAATAATTTTTATTTAAAAATAAAATATTTATTTTTTCTAATCTATTATATGAGTGCGATGATTTAAATATGAAACATTGGAGGTTGAATGAGTGATTTTTGTTTACTAAGCCACATTGGACGGGGTTTAAAATTTATTGAATGGTTGGTTTCTAGTTGTATTTAATATATTAACATTGCATCATAAATTTTAAAACAGTTTATTTGAATTACAAATCAATCACTCCCCAATTTATTTGCAATCAGAATATATAAAATCTGAAGCAGATTCACTTTATTATCTGAATTGAGCACCATTCTTCCAATCATGTCTAAATATAAAAAAATAAAAATAAAAATAAAAATGATCATCCATTCCTAAATATATATTTTTTAATAATTTACTAAAAATTATATATAGAATTGACTATGATATTTTTTTTAAATAAAGTATATCTTCAATTTAATATATTGTATACTTTTATTAAATCGTTTTAATTAAATAGGTAATACATTAAATTCAATTTTTAGTTAATCAAAATAGATATTTGGTAGATTTATACATCTTTAATTGATTAAATTAGTAGAACACAATAAATATTTAGTTGGTTAAATATAAATTTATATAAACATAGAATTTCAAATGGATAAATGAGTAAAATTATATATGTTTGAAATTAAAGAAAAATGAAATAAATAGTAGAACTACTAGGAAACAGAATAATTAACTTTTGATTAAAAAAAAAAAAACACATTATCCACTAATGGAATATCTTAACATAGAAAATTTCATTGTTAAAAAATAGGCAATGAAGTCAAAAACTTTTCCTCATTTTGTCAAGATTTGTCTTCTAACCAAAAAAAAAATCTAATCAAACCTAAAATAGTTAAAAGATCCCATAACTCAAGGAGGGCCTTGAACAACCATTGAAATTGTATCACTGAATTATTTTTCTTATAAATACCACAATGCATGATGCATACAAATTCAAAAAAAGAAAAAAAGAATGGCAAGCCCTTCAATTTCTCTCTCATTTTTATTTATCTGTGTTCTCTTTCTAGGCAAGGGTGTGCATCAGCTTGAAGCATCACACCATATATTTGCAAGATATCAAACTTCTCCAAAGATTTTTCATAAATCACTTATAAATCAAGCTTATAGAACTGGCTACCATTTTCAACCTCCCAAGAATTGGATCAATGGTATGTATATGCACAATTGTTTTTTTTTTTTTTTTATATTGTTTGGGTGGATTTTCTTGAGTTTTTGGGCTTGTTTTCTTGTTTGTTTTTCTAACAGAACTGTTTTTTGTTTTTGTGTTTTGGATGTTTTATGATTGGTGGCATGCATGGATAAACTGGTGTGTTTGGATGTGAAGATCCCAATGGTTAGTGTATATACATTTTTTTGATCATGTATCTTGATTTTTTTTAAAGGTTTATTTTAATCCCAATTTGGTTAATAAATAAATTACGAGTCAAAAGATATGAAGAAATGTAATGGAATAATAATTATATACCTGCGTACAATGTAGGACCTATGGTTTACAAAGGAATTTATCACTTTTTCTATCAATACAACCCAAAAGGTGCAGTGTGGGGTAACATTGTGTGGGGCCACTCGACATCGACGGACCTGGTAAATTGGACCCCACATAAGCCGGCCATTTTCCCATCGCAACAGGCAGATATCAAGGGCTGTTGGTCAGGCTCAGCCACTATCCTCCCAGGAGGCAAACCAATGATGTTGTACACTGGAGTTGACTCTCAACTGAGACAAGTCCAAAACTTAGCCATGCCCAAAAATCTATCAGACCCTTACCTCACAGAATGGATAAAATACCGTAAAAATCCAGTGATGGCACCAACTCCAAAGAACAAAATTAATGCAAGCGCATTTAGGGACCCAACCACTGCTTGGCTGGGCCCTGATAAGATGTGGAGAGTGTTGGTTGGAAGCAGAGTTAACAAATTGGGGCTTGCAATTTTATACAAGAGCAAAGATTTTGAGCACTGGACTTTAGCTGAGAAACCTTTGCACTCTGCAGAGGCCACAGGGATTTGGGAGTGTCCAGATTTTTTTCCGGTCAAAATTGACGGAAATGAAGGGCTCGATACGTCTGCTAGAGGAAAAACGGTGAAGTATGTGCTGAAGAACAGCTTGGATGAAACTAAGCATGATTACTACACAATCGGAACATATGATGCTGTCAAGGACGAGTATTTTCCTGATAAAGATATGATTGAAGGTGATTCAGGTTTGAGATATGATTATGGTAAGTTCTATGCTTCCAAGACTTTCTTTGATTCTGAGAAGCAGAGAAGGGTTTTGTGGGGTTGGGCTAATGAATCATCAAATGTAAAGGATGATGTTCAAAAGGGTTGGGCTGGAGTTCAGGTAATTTTACTCATTCTCTGTTACAGACATTCGTATATTGAAATTCAATTGTAAGATGCACCACTGATTGAGAATCTAAACAATTCAATTCATTAATTTTGTTCTAGGCAATTCCTAGGAATGTTTGGCTCGATAAATCTGGGAAACAATTGCTACAATGGCCGATTAAGGAAATTGAAAAGCTTCGTGGAAACCAAGTAAAATGGCCAAGCAAAATCCTGAAAGGAGGATCGAAGCTTGAAGTTACAGGTGTCACAGCTGGACAAGTCAGTGTACTTTTGCGATGTGTCGTTCTTCTTTGGCGGATTCATATAATTATGTTGTCTTGGTTAATTAATTAAATAATTTTGTTTGACAGGCTGACATTGAGGTTGGATTTGAAGTAAGTCATGAGTTGGAAAAGGTAGAAGTGCTTAAAGAAAAGTGGTACAATCCACAATTGCTTTGCAGCAAAAAAAGTGCTTCAGTGAGAGGAGGTTTGGGTCCATTTGGCTTCCTCACCTTCGCTTCAAACACCCTAAGTGAATACACTGCAATTTTTTTTAGAATCTACAAACACCACAAGAAACATAAGGTCCTTATGTGCAGTGACCAAAGCAGGTTTGTTTTTTCTTTCCATTTGCTACATTATCGTGTATCGTAACTTTACAGGGAACTACCGTGCATGAATACAATCCGATTACTACAAATTGTTCTGCTTGGAATCTTCTCGGAACATAATCTCTGAAAATTTCTTTTTTATGTATTGTGTGGCAGATCTTCCTTGAATAAATATAATGATAACACCACTTATGGAGTATTTGTGGATTTGGACCCAGCTCGTGAGCAGCTGTCATTGAAGAGCTTGGTAAGTTTCTATATTTTACAAACATATAAACTAGCTCATATCAAAAATCAAGTCTCTTTTATCATAATTTGAACATACAAAATTTTTTCTTTTGCTTTACAGATTGATCGCTCAATAGTGGAGAGCTTCAGTGGAGGAGGCAAAGCAGTGATCACATCTAGGGTATATCCAACTCAAGCAATTGATAACCAAATCAAATTGTTTGTTTTCAACAATGGAACTTCTAGTGTCAAAATCACCTTACTTGAATGCTTGGAGCATGAAGAAAGCTCAAATCAGTTGAATCTAAAAGAAAAAAAATAATGGAGGAATTTCAAAAGGTTATTTCATGTATTCACACGTGGTTTATAGGGACTGTATATATATGCGTTTGTATATTTATATACACTACAAAATTGTTTAATTTAATCTTTATAGATAGCTAATAGAAAAATAATACAAAGGTTTTAATTGCTGAATATATATTTGTAATGATGTACATATTTGTAGAAAAATAATATAAATTTGTAAAAGTTCAATATAGGTTTGATCATTATAGTCATTATTAATTATTTGAAGTGAGAGTTGCGTTTATAGCCATAATTGTAGTGTTTGATCACCGTCAGGTCCTGACAGATCTCTGATCCGACCAGTGTCGAACTTCAAATAAAATAAAAATTAGTTGAAGCATCCCTATTCATAGTGTCATATAGATTTGTTCCAAGAAATGCGAATCAATTAAAGAAGCCTATGCTTTGGCTAAATTGGTTCTTCTTATGGACGAGTTAGTTTGGATTCCAACAAATACCTTCTTGTATTGTTAGGGTTGTCAGGAAAGTTTGTAAATGTGTTTTACAGGCATATTTTATGTAGTAGCGATAACTTTATTAAAGAGATAAGCTAAAATCTTAAAAGTCGTTTTCACTTTTCTTTTTGATTTGGTCATCACAGGATTCCAATTATTTTCGTTTAACACTTAATCAAGTTCTTGTTTGTAGAATGGGATCTACTCGATCATGAACAGAATGTGGAGCATCTTGGTCTTCTTTGGGGTTGAGATATTGTCATTATCAAGATTATCCAGATTAATAGTAATATCTTGAATTGCCAAATTTCTAAAAATTTTGGACTTATTTTTGGAATTATCCTCATTAATAGCCTCATGAACCACGCCTTCCACGGAGTTAAGTCACTACTATGATCTCTACCTCTACCAGAGGATCAGGTTTGTAATCTTGTTTAGGATTCCTTAACACCCATGAAGATTCTCATACCCCGTTCTCCACAGAAAATCCTTTGTGATCACCATGTTCTACCATTAAAGAAAAGGGAACCTAACCAGAATGTAAAAACCATCAACACAAAAGTGTTTGATAGAAATGAATAAGTGTTTGATAATATGCTTGAGAGAGATTTCAAGCTTCTTGAAAGCTTTTCTGATTCAACAATGGAGTCTCCGTTTTATTTCTCACTAACTTAACTTCATCGATTACAACCTCCATATATATATATATATATATATATATATATATATATATATATATATATATAGTTCAGGTGTAAGGATTACTCCTCAAGACCGAGCTGCTGCTCCAGTAACGATTGATCCCTAGTTGCTTGATCTAATCTCAATGGAATGCCGACCCCTTAACAATTTCCATAATCGTTCCTTGATGCCAATATTCCGAACATAATCCGTAAATACATACATATCCATCCCTGAGCATGAGATAATTGCTTTGCAGGGTTGATTTCTGGTTGCCATTTGTAAAGCCTAAAAACACTATTTGGAATGTAGAGTCAAAAGGAGAGATGGTCTAATATATCTCTCTCGTTTGTCTGTGACCATGGCCTATCTTAATCCTGTGAAAGTAATAGCAGCGCAAGCATTTGCTACTGCTCCTGCTGCTGCTCAGTCATCAGCAGCTCAAACACAAGCTACACAAGCTAATGTTCAGGCATAAATTTGTTAACACTCAAACACTGACTACATCAGCTACCTGGACTACACCGACTACATCTGTCCTAATCATGCTGGACTAGCACAATGTACATCAGCAATCAGAGAAGAAGGAAAAAGCTGAAGAAGTCGGTTACATATGAAGTTGCTATGTGTTCAGCAGGTTAGTTAGTTAATGCTGACATGGACCGAGTTTGTTAGAGGTTGTTAGAATCAGTTAGATTCTCTGTTTAGTGAAGAGTGTAATTGTATATAAATGTTAAGTTGTTGATCCAGTAAGTTTATTGAAGAAAATGCTCTCGATTGTGAGTTCAAAAACACCGCTAATGGCAGCCTAGTTCTTTTGCTTTTCTCTCAAAGTTTCTAATCGAACATTTGTGTTCTTGCAACCTCACATGGTATCAAAGCTACTGACAAACATCAATGGCTTCCAATTAAGCTAACTCTGGATCAACTGGAATCAACAACTTCTCAACTTCTCATGCAACAACAAACATGGATTTTGCTTCACTAGCAACAACTCTAAACTTGAACCTAGCCATTAAAGCTTGACAAAAGCAACTATATATATATTGGAAGACTCGAGTCCTTCCAGCTATTTGTGCACTTAGGGGCATGGCTAGAAACTTTTCACTGGGTAGGATAATCTAAATTTATTTTTCTCTTTAAAAGTCTTACTATTTTATTTTTAATAGTCAAATCTACGGGAGAATTTTTATTAATAATGATAAAGAATACACATAGTTAGAGGGATATAATGAGCGTTACCCTTAAGTACCTACCATATATAGGAAACACACCTAAAATAAAATAAAAAAGAAGCAAAAACAACTAACAACCATCAAAATAAAAAAAATAAATAAAAAAAAGTTTGTATGATCATTTTAAAATTTATAAATTCAATATAAAATAAAAACTTATAACTTTCTCCTACCGCAAATCAGGGCTGGCTCACAAATTTTTGAGGCCCTAGGCGAAAAAAAAAATTTGTGCTTTTTCGGTACCCTCGACTGGGGTCAAGACAGAGTTATGTTAAAAATTAAATCTTTTAATTTTAATTTTTATCCAATCTTTTAATTTTAATTTTGAGGTTTTTTTTAAATTTTTTTTCCATTGCGGGTTGTATGTAATTCAAACCTCACTAGAATAAAATGTTTAAGTAGTGAAAAATTATACTATGCAACATAAGAGGTATTGTTGAACGTGAATTTATACTCAAATGGAGATCGGGCTGTTAAGAAATAATAGCTCGACCTGGGCTAGTGCTCGGCCTGCTGCAAACTACCACAAATTTTGTATAAACTAAACCACCAAAACAATAATATGTTCACAAAATTTCATAACATTAAATACTTATTTTATATAATGTAATAATATTTTTATGTCTAAAATATAACTTAAATATAATTTATTATTATATTGAGTTATATATTAGATATAAGTGTAAGTCTTAGGAAAATTAATTATTTTAATTTCTTCTATAATTTAAAAATACATAATTTTTAATATATTATAATTTACAATACATATAATATTTTAATCAATAAGATAAAAAAAATACTAAACTTCTAGATAGTAGAGTGAACCACTATAGCACCTACACAATAAGATTTTTCAATATACATAAAATGAAAATTTAAGTTTCAATTACAAAATACAAAACCTAAAACTAAATATATTACAAATAATTAAATAAATAAAAATAAAATTAAAAATGATTACATTTGAGACTTTAAATAGAGAGAGAAGTAATATATTGTTTGGGTCGGCCGCAACAAGAGAAAGTGAGAAAAAAAAAATTTGTGTGTGTTTTAGTAATAAAAAAAATTAAAAAAACTTGACTGAGCTGAAATCCAGCCAAGCCCACGGGCACCTCCGCCCATGCGTGCACTGGATCCGGAAGACTACATAGCTGATTAAACTATTCAACCTAAAAAGTTCCTTAAGATTCAACCTTTCAATGAAGAAGGTGAGACTATCATTATGCAATAACTTAATCCAGACTATGCAATCTGAAAGAAATTTGATCAGATCATACTATGTTGGCTTATCTCTACTACTAGTCCAAGTGTTCTTGGCCAAGTGACTCAATGCAAGACCTCCATTGAAGTGTGGTTCAAGCTTGAACGTGTGTACTCTCAACAGTCCTTGGCAAAGATTCTATAATTGGTGTTTCTTTGCTAGCTGCTGGAGAAGAAGTTAATGACAGAGAAACACCCTTGCTTTTAGTTTCCGTGCCATTAAAATTGTAATATAAATGTAGTCAACTAGCTATGAAAAATCCTTTTAATTAATTAGTTCTTGATACGTGACACATAAACCAATACCTTCCTCTTTCAAACTTTTGATTATTCTATTGTTTATATCTTGCAAATGCTTAGATTCACCTTCCAAAAAATTTGTATTTTGTATGGTATTATATTAATCAAAACCTCTAAAAAAAAACATAAATTCAACCGAATCTCACAATAAATCTAACTATATCTGAGTTTTTAATACAAAAAAAAACAATAGTGAAAAATATAACTACTCGAAAACAAAAAGATTTTAACTTTCAATAAAGAAAACGTTATGCACTAATGTAACATCTTAACATAGGAATTGTTATTGTTAAAAATAAGCAATGAATTCAACTATATATATTACCAAATATCCCTTATCGAAATCTAGAATTCAACAACTTTTCCTCATTTTGTCGAGATTTGTCTTGTAAAACAAAATGTAATAAAAAATAAAATAGTAAAAGATCCCTTGACTCAAAGAGGCTATTGGACAACCTTTGAAATTGTATCAACCCTTTTTAATAATATCACTGAAATTTTTTCTTATAAATACCACCATTCCTGAAGCTTACAAATTAAAAAAAAAAAATGGCAAACCTTTTCATTTCTCTCTCATTTTTATTTATTTGTGTTCTCTTTCTATGCAAGGGTGTGCTTGAGCTTGAAGCATCACACCACATATTTGCAATGTGAACAATCCGAGAGAGATTTGAGAGACAAATCTTAGGTTTTCATATCATTGCAAGAACATCTCATTAGGTTACAAGAAGAGAGATATATATACTAACATATGAAAAGACTAAACTAACCTTACAAGACTAATTAATTACACAAATAATAATACATTAATTATATATATATATATATATATATATATATTACTCTAATATCCCCCCACAAACTCACGATGCGGCAGCAGAAAACATCGAGAGTTTGCCAACGAGAAAACGAAAATGTGAAATTGTATGCGACTTGGTAAAGAAATCTGCAAGCTGCAAGGAGGAAGGAACAAAAGGCAATGTAATAGTGTCATGCTTAAGGTGATGGCGAGTGAAATGACAATCAATCTCAATGTGCTTGGTTCGTTCATGAAAAACTGAGTTATGAGCAATCTGAATAGAACTCTGATTGTCACAATACATCGAAGTCGGATGAGAAAGAGAAACACCCATATCAGCTAGTAACTAGCGTAACCAAACAATCTCTGTGGTAGTAGATGCCATAGCCCGATATTCTGCTTCGGTAGAAGATTTTGAAACAATAGTTTGTTTCTTGCTCTTCCATGAGATAAGAGAATCACCCAAAAAGATACAGAAACCAGTAATAGACTTGCGATCAGTGGAATTATGACCCCAATCAGCATCAGAGTAGGCACGCAGCTGTAAGGATGATGTGGACGAAAGCAAAAAACTTTGAAAGATAGTACCCCGTAAATACCGTAAGATACGAAGGACCGCCGCCCAATGAATGGTAGTAGGAGAAGCAACAAACTGACTAACAATGTGAACAGCATAGGCAATATCTGGACGAGTGATAATGAGGTAGACCAGACTGCCAACAATGGTGCGATACAATGTAGGATCTGGCAAGGGAGTACCATCAGAAGGAGAGTACCGAGCATTAAGCTTAGAAGGAGTATCAGCAGTCCTAGTATCAGTGAGGTGAGCATGCTCAAGAATTTCAGTGGTGTACTTGGACTGAAAAAGAAGATAGCCTTTTGGAGAAACTGCAACTTCAATACCCAAAAAATACCGCAGAGAGCCCACATCCTTCATTTCAAATTGATGGGTTAATTCTGACTTGAGCACTGCAATTCCATCAACATCATCACCAGTAATAATCATATCATCCATATACAGAGATAGCAAAATACGACCAGCATTGGTGCATTTAACAAAAAGAGCTGAATCATGATTACTGGAAGAGAAACCAAGAGAAGTGATCACAATAGAAAACTTCTCAAACCAAGCTCGAGGAGCCTGTTTGAGACCATATAAAGATTTCTTAAGTTTGTAAACTTCTCCAGAACTGTGGGAGACACCAGGTGGTGGAGCCATGTAAACTTCTTCATGCAAATCACCATTCAAGAAGGCATTTTTGACATCCATCTGAGAAATATGCCACTGACGAATATATGCAACTGCAATAAGAGTACGAACAGTAGTCATCTTTGCAACAGGAGCAAAGGTCTCCTCATAGTCCATACCATATTGTTGAGAGAACCCCTTTGCAACCAATCTAGCTTTGTAACGCTCAATAGACCCATCAGACTTCGTTTTGATCTTATATACCCAACGAGAACCAACTGTACTTTTACCAGGCAGTAAAGGAACCAAATCCCAAGTATCTGTTTTATGCAAAGCAGAAAGTTCCTCATTCATAGCTTCCTACCATAGTGGATCAAGAACTGCCTCTTTATAGGATAAGGGCTCAGAGAGAGAGAGTGAATTGATGCTAAAAATGAAGAAAAAGAATTGGAATAACAAGAATAAGCGAAATCTGGGAGTTGAGTAGACTTACGAATACGCTGAGGATAACGAGGAGAAGGATCTACAATGGCAGAAGATGTTGGGTAGACTGTAGGTGGAGAGGGAGTATCAGCTGGAGACGATGAGGTACCAGTATTTGCAGAATCAATTGTGCGAGCCCTGCGAGAATAATGGAGTGGAAAAGGAACTATATGAACAATAGAGGAATCAGAAATTGTGTTAGAAGGAACCTGCAGAAAGAGACTATCAGTATGATCAGAAAAGGGATCAATATGAATGAGATCAGATTTGGTGACATTGTGAGCAGCAGCAAGAATAGAAAAGAAAGGTATATGTTCAAGAAACATAACATGACGAGATACATATAACTTTTTCAAAACAGGATCAAAACAACGATATCCCTTTTGTCCCTCACCATAACCAAGGAACACACAAATGGCAGAGCGAGACGATAATTTTGTACGCTCTACATGAGGACGAAGGACAAAACAAGTAGAGCCAAAAACTCGCAAGAGAGAATAATCAGGAGCATGGCCATATAATTTTTCAAAAGGGGAAAAACCTGAAGTGAGAGACGATGGGATTTTATTGATGACATGGACTGCAGTAAGAACTGCTTCTCCCCAGAACTCACTAGGAACAGAGGAAGACAACAAAAGAGAACGAGCAGTTTCAACAATGTGTCTATGTTTTCTTTCAGCAACACCATTTTGTTCAGGAGTGTCTGTACAAGAAGATTAGTGAACAGTTCCATCCAAAGCAAGTAATTCACAAAATTTATTAGATGTATATTCACCACCTAAGTCACATCTAAAACACTTAATAACATCAGCGTGTTGAGTTTTTACAAGAGCTCGAAAATTACTATAAATGCTAAAGAAGTCAGAACGATGTTTCATAAGATAAACCAAACAAAAACGAGTGCAATCATCAATAAACGAAACATAATATCGAGACCCTCATTTTGTAGCAATTGGAGAAGGCCCCCATACATCAGAGTGAATTAAGTCAAAAGGTGTAAGAGAACAAGAGTTACTTCGATTAAAATGCAAAGCAGAAAATTTAGCAAGTTTACAACCACTACAATCTGAAATATCATGAGTTTGCAAATTCCCTAAGGTTCCCATTGAAGCTAAGAATTTCAAGCGGGAAGCTGAAACATGACCAAGACGAGAATGCCATAAATAAAAACTAGAGGACGAAGGACACAAGCGAAAAGAAGACAAATCAACACTGGGAGCTGCAAATACTGGTAGCTTCAGCTCATCCAAAACATATAATCCCCCACTTCTACGGCCCATCCCAATCAGCTTCTTGGATTGTAGATCCTGCACATGACAAGAAGTATAAGTAAAGGACACTGAGTAACCATAATCACACAATAGACTAACCGAAACAAGATTCATTGTAAGTTTAGGAATGTGATAGACATTAGAAAGAGATAACTGAGATGTAACAACTGAACCAACTCCTGCTAATGGCATAGGAGTGCCATCAGCAGTTGTAACAGAAGTAAATGATACAGGACATAAAGAAACAAAAAATTTCGAATTAGGAGACATATGATGTGAGGCTCCCGAATCTAAAACCCATACGGAGGAAGACATACCTGAAGTACTAGGAGGCGACTGACCTATCGGAGAGGAGACAGACATAGCATGCGACTGTGCAGTAATAAGCTTCTGAAGTTGTTCAGAAAGAGATGCAAGTGTGGGAGTTAAGGATGGGGATCCAAATCCAATGGAATCTGGTGATGGCACAACTGCTGCAGTGTTAAACTGTGAAGGTCGAAATGTCCGTGGTTGTGATTGGTTGACAGACTGTAGAGGCTTGAACTGATATTTCTGCTGTTGTGATTGCTGCGCTCTATTGCCCAATTTAGGACATTGAGACTTCCAGTGACCCTTCTACTTACAAAAACTGCATTCATCAAACTCGACCCTTGAGTATAGTTTGTTCTCATAGGAAGCATGAGGTCTAGATGGGACTGCCAAAACTGACTGAGTAGGTATTGGAAGAATTCCTTTTCCTGTCTGAGACTTGAGGCGTATCTCATCAGCCAAGAGTTCACTCACTACTGAATCAACAGAAGGAAGCGGAGAACGATGCAATATTGAGCCACGAAGGCCCTCAAAATCATCACGGAGAGCCATCAAGAACTGAACTAAACGTTGCTTCTCTCTATTAGCAATATAAGGTGCACATGCTCGCAGTTCTGCAGATTCTGTAAGAGCTAATTGATCCCAAAGATCTGACATTGCAGAATAGAACTCTTGTACAGTCATATCCTTTTGTTGAAGAGCTCGAATATCAGATTCTAACTGATATTTCTTTGCAAAATTAGACTGCGTATACAGCCTGGACAAGTATTCCCACACCTCTTTAGCAGTGTCATACTTTGCTAATTGTGTGCCTATGGAGTGCTCAACAGAGTTGTTTATCCATGTGATAATTTTCGAATTATCTACTTGCCAATTCTCAACAAGCTGTGCAAAATTCTCTACCTTATCATCTGTGGGTTTAATAGATGCACCCGAAATATAATTCCACTTCTTTTTCCCAATTAGAAAATTCTTCATCACATAACTCCAATAAAAATAATTTTTGCCATCTAATTTTACACTAATGGACTGAAGTGAATCCTCTCTACCACCATCCATTATAAAATCACAATAATCTATCAAACAAAATTCAACAGATGCAAAATACAACAAAAACCCCCAAATGCAAAATCTATGAAACCCTAGAAACTGCAATTCATACGAAAATTCAAAAATTATCAAAATCGAAGAGATGCGGAAGGAATACCAGTACGATGCGATGCGAAAACAGTTGGATCCGCGAAAGCTGTGGATGACATCAAACTAAGTTCCAAAGCTCTGATACCATGTGAACAATCCGAGAGAGATTTGAGAGAGAATTTGAGAGAGAATTGAGAGACAAATCTTAGATTTTCATATCATTGCAAGAACATCTCATTAGGTTACAAGAAGAGAGATATATATATACTAACCTATGAAAAGACTAAACTAACCTTACAAGACTAATTAATTACACAAATAATAATACATTAATTTTATATATATATATATATATATATATATTACTCTAATATGCAAGATATCAAACTTCTCCAAAACATTTGCATACATCACCTATAAATCAAGCTTATAGAACTGGCTACCATTTTTAACCTCCTAAGAATTGGATAAATGGTATGTATAGACACAATATTTTTTTTTTTTTGGGCCGGGGGTGGATTTTCTCGACCGTTTGTCTTGTTTGTCTTGTTTGTTTTTCTAACATAGTTAGCTTTTTGTGTTTGTGTTTTGTCTGTTTTATTATTCGTGACATGCATGGATAAATTGGTGTATTTGGATGTGCATATCCCAATGGTTAGTATATATACACTTTTTTGTTAATGTCTTCAATTTTAGTTATTTTACAAAAAGTTTATTTTAATCCAGTAATAAATAAACGAGGAGTGGAAAAGTTTGAAAAATTGTAATGGAATAAATATAATTATGTACGCACGTAAAATGCAGGATCTATGATTTACAAGGGAATTTATTACTTGTTCTATCAATACAACCCAAAAGGTGCAGTGTAGGGCAACATTGTGTAGGCACACTCGACGTCGACGGACCTGGTAAACTGGACCCCACATAAGTCGGCGCTCTTCCCGTCGCAGTAGGTGGATATCAAGGGCTGCTGGTCAGGCTCAGCCACCATCCTCCTATGAGGCAAACCGGTGATGTTGTACGCTGGAATTGACCCTCAAGAGAGACAAGTCCAAACTTGGCCATGCCCAAAAATCTATCAGTCTCTTACCTCACAGAATGGATCAAGTACCAGAAAAATCGAGTGATGGCACCAACTTCAAAGAACAAAATCAATGCAAGTTCATTTAGGGACCCAACCACTGCTTGGCTAGGACCTGATAAGATGTGGAAGGTGTTGATTGGAAGCAGAGTTAACAAACTGGGGCTTGTAAGAGCAAAGACTTTAAGCATTGGACTCTATCTGAGAAACCTTTGTACTCTGCAGAAGGCACAGGGATGTGGGAGTGTCCGAATTTTTTTCCGGTCAAAACTAACGGAAACGAAGGTCTCGATTTATATGCTAGAGGGGAGAAGGTGAAACATTTGTTGGAGAACAACTTAGATGAAACTAAACATGACTATTACACAATTGGAACATATGATGTTGTTAACGACAAGTATTTTCCTGATAAGGATATGATTGAAAATAATTCAGGTATGAGATATGATTATGGTAAGTTCTATGCTTCCAAGACTTTCTTTGATTCTGAGAAGCAGAGAAGGATTTTGTGGGGTTGGGTTAATGAATCATCAAGCGTCAATGATGATGTTCAAAAGGGTTGGGCCGGAGTTTAGGTAATTTTACTCATTCTCTCTTACAAATATCCGCATGTTCAAATTCTGTTATAAGATGCATCCAACGATTGAGAATATAATTTAAACAAGTTATTAATTTTCCAGGCAATTCCTAGAAATATTTGGCTCGATAAATCTGGGAAACAATTGCTACAATGGCCTATTAATGAAATTGAAAAGCTTCGTGGAAACCAAGTGAAATGGCCAAGCAAAATCCTTGAAGGAGGATCGATGCTTGAAGTTACTGGTGTCACAGCTGGACAGGTCAATGTACTTTCGCGACGTGTCGTTCGTTTTTGGCAGACTGATATAATTATATTGTCTTTGTTATTTAATTAAATAATTTTGTTTGACAGGCTGATATTGAGATTGGATTTTAAGTAGGTCATGAGTTGAAAAAGATAGAAGTGCTTAAAGAAAAGTGGTACAATCCACAATTGCTTTGCAGCAAAAAAAGTGCTCACCAAGTGGTGTTTTGGGTCCGTTTGGCTTCCTCACGTTTGCTTCAAATACCTTAAGTGAATACACTGCAGTTTTCTTTAGAATCAACAAACACCACAACAAACATAAGGTCCTTATGTGCAGTGACCAAAGCAGGTTCGTTGTTACTTTACTTTGCTACAATATCAGTATCGTAACTTTACATAGATCTACTATAATCGATCGGTTGCATTCAACTGCGCAAATACAATCCGATGACTACAAACTGTTTTTCTTCTAATCTCTTGAACATAATTTCTGATAATTTCTTTTTTATGTATTGTTTGGTAGATCTTCCTTGAATAAGCATAATGATAACACCACTTATGGAGTATTTGTGGATTTGGACCCAGCTCATGAGCAGCTGTCAGTGAAGAGCTTGGTAAATTTCTATTCTATAAACATATAAATTAGAATATACATTCAAATTTCATGTCAAAAATCAAGTCTATTTAGAATATAAATTAGCCATTGATAACCAAATCAAATTGTTTGTTTTCAACAATGGAACTTCTAGAGTCAAAATCGCTCACTTGAATACTTGGAGCATGAAGAAAGCTCAAATCAGTTTAATTAAATAGAAAAATCAATGGAGGAATTTGAAGAAGTTATTTCATGTATCCGCAATAAATATATATATATATATATGATAATAATAATAATAATATACGATTGTTTAAAGCATAATATAGGATTCGAATATATATAATCTCTATAAATAGGCTTGTTAAATTTAATTATTTCAGCAATAAAAATTCTAAAGTGTAAAAGTTTAAATCATGTCATCAATAAAATTTAAAAATGCAAAAATATCAAAATATTAAAAATAAGTAATTATAATAAAATTAAAAAATAAATATTAAAAAATAAATATTAAAAATAATTCTCTAAATAGGCTTGTTAAATTTGAATGAATTTAATATGTTTCTCTAAACATTGAAGTTATAATAAATAGGCTTATAACTAATGGGAATTAACATTTAAAAATAATTTTTGATTGAATAAGTGATTAAAATTGATTTAGATTCCTTATTTCTATTTAAAAAAAATGCATTATGTAAATATAGAATTTTAAAACCTTTTCATGAAATTCTACCACCACATTCTTTTTTTCCTTCAGAACAAGGCAAATATATGTGGCATAGGTGGTTTTGTTGATCACACCATTTTCATGAAATTCCTCGAAGACCTCCTTTAGTAGCTTCCAATAATTTTGTAAAGGTCTCTTGAAAATTATATAAAAGAAACAGTGAAGATTTTTTGAAATTAATAAAATGAATATAATATACATATTGTATCCTATAATGTGGTGGTAATTGGTAAAGTCATTGAGATACATCGACTAGAAAAACATTGGCCAAAAAAATCATATTCAAACTTTAATCTTGATCCTCCCAATGCAGCTGGTTCCACCAGCGGTGTTCTCCAGTGCTCTAGCCTCTAGTTGTCTACTAGACAATTCAGCAGATCCTGGGAGCTCAAAAATCTTCAGAGAATGCAAGAATTTTTGAAGTTGGTGCTCAACACATCTAGATTTTCCAAACGAACCAATTCATCGAGGAAAAGTTCACATTCATCAAATAAAATGATATCTTGTGATTGAATACTCAAATAACAACATCTGAACACTCTCAAAGCTCGTAACATTGAAAGAATAGATATCACATGCCGTGGAATTCTACGAAAATAACGCGTAACCTCCAAATTCAGACATTTCAGATGTTGCAATTCAACCAACGTTATTGTTAATGTACGAAACTGTTATTTGAGAGTCACCTCTCCACGCAGTAAATGGAAAAGCCATATTGTTGTGTGGAAGCGTCGGTTTAGTAGCGACAAATTGATGGCAATTCAAACAGTAGATAAATAATAAACAAAAATGAACACAAGGTATTTACGTAGTTCGGTCTTGAGACCTACATCCAAGGACGAAGACAGAAGAATAAGTTTTACTAACAAAACAAAGTTTACAAATTTGAGTGGAAACTCTCAAACACCCAAAACCCTAATACACCCAATAGATACTCTCACACTAGAGTAATTTTTAATGGCTCTTAAGATCACAAACTCACTTTTCTCACAAATGAATTCTCTCAAATTGAGGAATTCTCAAATTGCTTGGATTGATTACAAATGAAGGGAAGGGGGGTTTATATAGGAAATTTCTGGTTACTATTCACGGTCACTGGTCACGCGTATACGTACTGTTTACGTGTGGGCTCCACCAGACGGCACTGCATTCACTGTTCATATATACATCACTATTTATGTGTACGGTACTGTTCATAATATAATGTACATTGATACTATTAATATTGGGTCAGCCCAATATTATTTTGAGCCCAACACAATTCAAGTCACAGAATCCAACACACATTCCATGCAGTGAATGGAATAATCTCCAATGGAACCACCCAAGCAAGTAGCATGCAACATCCACATTGCAGCTGCATATATGCCCTCTTTGTTTGTCCTCATGCAGAAGCAGTTTCGGTGACATTGGGTTGGTGGCACATGATTTCTGCTAGTTTGCATCAGAGGTTTCGTTTGTTTTCGAAGGTTTGAAGAATTCTCTTTCTGTCGAGCATTTTGAGCTATGTGGCTTGGATATACTGATACGGGGATACACTATAACATGATACGGCGATATGACAAAGCTGTAAAAATTAGAATATGTATACGGTAATTAAAATAATATATATTTATATTTAAAACATAAATAACTTCATTCACAAATAACTTCTTCTTTCCCTTCTCTTCTTCCAAAAAAAAAATTGAGGTTTATTTCCAACCACAAATTTTTTTAAAATTCCAAACTGACCCCATTTTAAAAAAAACTATAAAAGTACCCTAAATATCCATGCCGTATCCTAGTCGTATCTTCGTATATCCAAAAGTCAAACCATGCAAAATACATATATCTTTATTTAAATATATATATTCAAATATTTAATACGAATATGAGTGGAATACACGATTTTCTAAATTTTGAGTTAGATTATTTGGTGATTTGGAGTATCTGGGGAGAACGGAGTCTCCATGTGCAAGAAGGTAGGTTCAAGGCCCCAGCTCCTGTCCTCGGGTTTGCTGAAAAGTTGCTTTCAGAGTTTAAGGATATTAAAATAATACTGTTCAACAGGAAAACACGAAGAAAAAAAATTAACTACTTATTTTTTTTAATTTTTACATTTTTTACATTTTCAAATTTTATTTATGACATGATTTGAACTTTTATGCTTAAAATTTTTATTGTTGAAATAATCAAATTTAATTTTAGCAAAAAAGAGAAATAATTAAATTTAATAAGTCTATTTATAGAGGTTATATACATTGGAATCCTATAATTAGCTTTCATTATTATTATTATATTATTTATTATATGTATTTACATCACAAATATAATATACATACATATAGTCACAATAAACCACGTGCATACATAAAATAACTTATTCAAATTTCTAAGCGATTCAACTGATTTGAGCTTTCTTCATGCTCCAAGCATTCAAATGAGTAATTTTGACACTAGAAGTCCCATTGTTGAAAACAAACAATTTGATTTGGTTGTAAATGGCCTGAGTTGGATAAACTCTAGCTGTGATCACAGCTTTGCCTCCTCCACCAAAGCTCTCCACTATTGACCGATCAATCTGTAAATAAAAAAAATTTGTATGTCAAAATGATAAAAAGATACTTGAGTTTTGACATAAAATTTGAAGGCATATTCTAATTTATATGTTTATAGAATAGAATCTCACCAAGCACTTTAGTAACAGCTGCTCACGAGCGAGGTCCAAATCCACAAATGCTCCATAAGTGGTGTTATCATTATGTTTATTCAAGGAAGATCTGCCACACAAAACACAAAGGAAATTCTCAGAAATTATGGTTCGAGAGATTTCAAATGGAATAGTTTGTAGTCATTGGATTGTATCCATGAAGTTGAATGGAATCATGCCATTACGGTAGATCTTTGTAAAGTTATGATACCGGTAATGTAGCAAAGGAAAGAAACAACGAACCTGCTTTGGTCACTACACATAAGCACCTTATATTTGTTGTGGTGTTTGTAGATTCTAAAGAAAACTGCAGTGTATTCACTTAAGGTATTTGAAGCAAAAGTGAGGAAACCAAATGGACCCAAACCACCTCTCACTGAAGCTCTTTTTTTACTGCAAAGCAATTGTGGATTGTACCACTTTCCTTTAAGCACTTCTACTTTCTTCAACTCATGACTTACTTCAAATCCAACCTCAATGTCAGCCTGACAAAGAAAATTATAATATTAACTAACCAAGATAATATAATTATATCAGTCTGCCAAAAATGACAAGTCGCAAAAGTACACCGACCTGTCCAGCTGTGACACCTGTAACTTCAAGCTTCAATCCTCCTTTAAGAATTTTGCTTGGCCATTTCACTTGGTTTCCACGAAGCTTTTCAATTTCCTTAATAGGCCACTGTAGCAATTGTTTCCCAGATTTATCAAGCCAAACAGTTCTGGGAATTGCCTGGAAAATTTATAAGTTGTTTAGATTCCCAGCCATTGGATGCATTTTACAATTGAACTTCAACATACAGATATCTGAAAAATAGAGAATGGGTAAAATTACCTGAACTCCGGCCCAACCCTTTCGAACATCATCCTTGACGCTTGATGATTCATTGGCCCAACCCCATAAAATCCTCCTTTTCTTCTCAGAATCAAAGAAAGTCTTAGAAGCATAAAACTTTCCATAATCATATCTCAAACCTGAATCACCTTCAATCATACCCTTATCAGGAAAATACTTGTCCTTGAGAGCATCGTATTTTCCAATTGTGTAGTAATCATGCTTAGTTTCATCCAAGCTATTCTTGAGCACATACTTCACCTTCTTCCCTCGAGCAGACGTATCAATGCCTTCGTATGCGTCGATTTTAACAGGGAAAAAATCTGGGCACTCCCACATCCCTGTGCCTTCTGCGGAGTGCAAAGGTTTCTCAGCTAGAGTCCAGTGCTCAAAGTCTTTGCTCTTATACAAAATTGCAAGCCCCAGTTTGTTAACTCTACTTCCAATCAACACTCTCCACATCTTATCAGGGCCTAGCCAAGCAGTGGTTGGATCCCTAAATGCGCTTGCATTGATTTTGTTCATTGTAGTTGGTGCCATCACTGGATTTTTAGGATACTTGATCCACTCTGTGAGGTAAGGGTCTGATAGATTTTTGGGCATAGCCAGGTTTTGAACTTGTCTCTCTTGAGGGTCAATTCCAGTGTATAACATCACTGGTTTGCCTCCAGAGAGGACAGTGGCTGATCCTGACCAGCAGCCCTTGACATCCGCCTGTTGCGATGGGAAGATCGCCGGTTTATGTGGGGTCCAGTTTACCAAGTCCTTCGATGTTGAGTGGGCCCACACAATATTGCCCCACACTGCACCTTTTGGGTTGTATTGGTAGAACAAGTGATAAATTCCCTTGTAAACCATAGGTCCTACATTGCAGGCACATTTATAATTATGACTCCATTACAATTCTTTATATTTTTGGACTCATTATTTTTTATTAACCGAGATTAAAAATACACATTAAAAAAATCAAGACATGTACAAAAATGTGTATATATACTAACCATTGGGATCTACACATCAAAACACAGCAAGTTATCCATGCATGCCACCAATCATAAAACAGCCAAAACACAAAAACAAAAAGCAACTCTGTTAGTGTTAGAAAAACAAACCAGAAAAACAAGACCAAAACTCAAGAAATTAAATCCACCCAAAAAAAAAAAAAAAATGTGTATATACCATTGATCCAATTCTTGGGAGGTTGAAAATGGTAGCCAGTTCTATAAGCTTGATTTACAGGTGAAGTATGCAAAATTTTTGGAGAAGTTTGATATCTTGCAAATATTTGGTGTGATGCTTCAAGCTCAAGCACACCCTTGCTTAGAAAGTGAACACAAATAAATAAAATGAGAGAGAAATTGAAAGGTTTGCCATTTTTAGTTTTTATTTTTTAATTTGTAAGCTTCAGGAATGGTGGTATTTATAAGAAAAAATTTCAGTGATATTGTTGAAAACAATTGAATCAATTTCAGCGGCTGTCCAATGGCCTCCTTGAGTTAAGGGATCTTTTACTATTTTTATCTTTAATTAGATTTTGTTTGACAAAATGGGGAAAATTTGTTGGCTTCTAGATTTTGACAAGGGATATTTGGTAAGATAGTTGAACTTTGCCTATTTTTAACAATAAAATTTTGGGCATCTTCAATGTGTGACACTAAATTTAACATTATTTTGGTGTTAAAAAAATATCTTTATGAAATATACTTATACCAAATTCTTTTACACTCCAATATTATTAACACCAAAATGGTGTAAATAACATCTTTAAAGAATATTATATTCTTTATATGGTATTAATTACTTTTTATTTAATAACTTATACAAGAATTAATTAATTTTTTTGATGTATTTAAATAATTAAACATATAATATTAAAAAATAATTAGCCACATAATTAGTCACATATTTTGTTTAACGGTTGATCAAATCATACTTTAACTTAAACATATATTAACACAAGCTTTTAATTTAATAAACACACTTTATTCAAATTTTTACTAAAACTCATAAAATTTATACATCTAATTTTCTAAATCGTTACAGTTACAGTTAGATTAGATTTTTACCTCTTTCATACTTCACACTCAATCTAATGTATGACACAAAATCTAACATTTTAGATATCAACCGTTGGATGAAAAGAAGAAGCCTTTTTTCTTCTCTTAAGTTCAAATTAAATAAAAAAAATTGAAAATTGTGATATTCATTTTAACCGTTAGATTAGATTCTTAAATATTGCAAACTTTATCTATAAATAGTGTATCTTTCTCATGAAAATCAAACCATCTCTCTTTTCAATTCCAAACACTATTTGAAACATATTCATCTCTCTCTCTCTTTGTAGAAATGTCTTCCAGTACGAATTTAGGAAAAAAGTCTCAAAATACTTTACTGAAGTGCTTCATATTCAAATAAGGAAGACCAACTCATATGCCAGATATATAATTGACGTTTCTCAAAACTTAGTTATAGGTATAAAACAATCTAGTCTTCAATTTTGGTCTCGTATTGAGACTGAATATCATAAAGCATATCACTCAGGTTCGACCTGAAGATCTCTACAATCTCAAATGCACGTAATCACTATAGCAATTGGCAAATTAAGACGATGCGTGCAGCAAATTGAAAATTTAAAACCAAGTGGCGCTTCAGAAAAAAAAGATATCGTAAGTATTTATTAAATCTGAATTATATTTAATTTACCAAATTCATTTTATTCTTATGTTGATCTTATTTGGAAAAAAAAATTTTATCTTTTTTAATAGTTAAATCAGGCCAAAGCTTTACTGGTAGAAGATCAAAATTTCAAAAAAAAAAAAAAAAGATTTAAATTTGATCACATGTGGCCTCTCCTTAAAGATATTGATCAAGTCGTCGAAAGCGAAATTATTGCACCAACGAAGTGTAACACCCCCTGATCCAATCCACTCGAACCGAATCAGCGAGCGCTACTATATATCAAAATCTAACTTTTACTTTTATATAACCATAATTTAAAACTATATTAAAAACATTTGAAAGTGGTCCAAATAAATTTTCGAAAATCTTGTCAAAATTTCCTCTGTTTTTTTGACTTTCCAAAACTTGTTTACAATTAAAATTCATAAACATCAACTTCTAAATCTCAAATCACTTTTGCGCACCTTTCCAAATGTAGTGTAACTTACCAAATCAATTTATTGCAATAAAATTTATAAATATTCAAATAACATAAACATATAATAAAATATTTACACAATGGAACTTCTTCAAATATGTACAAACAGTTTCTGTATATGCATGATGTATCAAAACATATAGACTTATTACAAAAGGACTACCAAAATATATGTAGGAACGATGTGACTTCGGACTCTCCTTCTGTAGTCTCTACTCTTATTTGTCTTTGTCTCCCTTGGATCTCTGTTACCTACGTATGAGAAAACTCAACACGCTAAACATATTGCTTAATGGGTGTACACAAAATTGTATATCCAAATATACAATATCAAATAATTCTATCTATTTATCAAAAATATCAACAACGTGTGTATATATATATATATATATGTATAAACAATATATGGGGCTCATGTCAAATCAAATCATAAACTCAACAAATACAATATTCAAAATTCATCAACAGACAAAATCTTCATAATTTCTCAAATGCTTTCATATACCAAATCAGTTTTCATACTGGGCTCCTAACATACATAACATAAGTTATCGGACTGGATTACGGGTTGTTCGATATTGGACACACAAACGGAGCTACCCACTAAACATCATATCAGAATGGAACACCAACGAAATCACCAACTATAAATGTCCCATAACAGAATTTAGAACCCTAGGACCGGCACTTGGGGAATGTACTATCCAAAGGATGGCACAAACAGATCAAAGCTCCCTACCCTAGAACCGGCACTTGGGGCCTGCACTATCCATAGGGTGGTGCATTACAGTATATTGGCACAGTACTGTTCAGACAGAAACCTAATTGACATGTCAACCTCCTATATCCATATCTATGTTCATATACATCAGAGCCATTTCACAAAATGTTTTCTCAATCCAATGTCAAACTATTTCATTTATTTCAGAATCATCGAATTCAACTTTCAACTTATTCAATTTCAATTCATATCGATATATATATATATATATATATATATATATATATATATATTTGAAATTCAAATTTCACCAAATATCATATAACGAAAATATACAAATATATTTCTAAATTAATAATCACATCAAATCAATCCAGAAATATATTCAAACGTATTTCATAATTCCATATCGAATCAAAATGTCCCAAAATCATTTTCCGATACATTTCATAAATATTATATAATTAAAATCACCTTCAACAATATATTTCCATAACAATATTAGCATCAAAACGTATTAATATCAATTCATAATATTATTCACAATCAATATTTCGAATATAAACTATATTTCGAGCATTCGCTTCAAATCATTCCAAAATCAATTTCAAACGATAAACTATAATCAATATAATGCAAATAACTCAAAATTAATCAAATTCAATCAATCCAAAATATTTTGGAAAACTGAAAATTCGAAAACGAATGTACACCGAACCTGGATACCCTTTCCTTCCTCCTTTCCTTCTTCTCCTTCTCTTTTCTTCTTCCTTTTCTTCTCCTTCTTTTTCTTCTTTCCTTTCTCTCTCTTCTTTCTCTCCCGTTTGCTCTGTTCTATTTGCTGTTATGTTTGAGAGCTTTGCTCTCATCTGTTCTGTTTTGTATTTGAAGTGGCACCGCTTCACCGCTATATTTTTTTTTATAAATTTTGAGCCATCACGACCGCATATCGCAACCGGTGGTCGCGCCGCTAGGTCGCGGTACTCACTGGTCCAGTTTTGCCACTTTCATCGCGAGCATCTACCGCGAACTCTGGTCGCGGTCTCTAATCGCGATACTCACTAGTGGAATTTGCCACCTTCAGCGCGAGCGGCTATCGCGAGTGCTGGTCGCGATGCACACTGTCCAGTTTTTCACCCTTTTCTTCGTGCACTGTTTTGGACCGTTCCAATTAGTCCACTTGGAAACCTAAAATCATAAATATCACATTCACATACTCAATATTAATTCAACAATACTTTTCATATGTATGCGAAATTAGGGATGTTACACGAAGCATCACAATCAGACTCTCCCTTATCAAAGTCTTTAAGAGCATCATCATTATGTACTGATTTAAATGCAGAATTTAGGAAAGAGCTAATTCATAATAATGATTCATTTGGACGGCCTGCTGGAGTGAAGAAAGAAAAATTGAAGAAGAAACAAGGTGAGGAGATGATACAATTTTATAAATCCATGAAAGAAGAAAATTAGGAACTGATAAGTATGTTCAAATAAAGCAAAGCCTGTATGCAACAAACTCAGTTTTTACTATAAAATTATTATCAACTCCAACTATTAAGAGTTCAAAATGAGGTAAAAAATTTAGAGTTGCGATAACAACGTGAAGAAAATAAAATTTTAGAGAGAGATGTAGATTTCATAAACGATCAATGATACATGATGCTCTCCAAATTGAACAAATGAGAATTTATAACAAAAGAGCTCATGATCAACAATTTGAAGGAGGAAGTAGATCATTTAATACATCTAGCCAATTTTTTGGTGGTTCTGAAGTGGAAATAACCTTCCAAATTACTAAATGGTTATTTAGAATTATCGTTATCATGTATTTTATTATTAAATTATATTTTAATTTGCTTTATTTTATAATTTAATTTCGGATATGTAATTAATTTAACTTAATTTTAATGTTAGTATTTTTATTAAATTACTGTATTTTTACATTTTAATTATTAAATATTTAATTTAAAATAAAAAATTTAGAGATGATATAAAAAATGGATTAAATAAATTATATGTATAATATTGGGTTCATTTTGAAGATCTTGACAAGATCTTTCAAACGGTATTTTTTTTTATAATATTTTAATTTATAAATTTTATAAATATATTAAATTGCTAAAATGATATAAAATGAATAAAATTTATTTGAACTAACTGAAGGAGGGTAAAATGAAAAATTTATAAAAGTTAATAAATTTAGCGTGAATGAATAGTAGCACACTAAATTTGGCGTACTACTATTTATCCACACTAATTTTTATTTTATTTTTTTTTAAATTGGGATTTGGTACTCCAAATGACACCAATTTAGTATTTTCACACTAAATTAGTGTTCCGTTGAAGATGACCTTAGATTTTTCAAGTAGTTCATAACGTTTTAGTTATATTTACCTTGAGCTTCAGTTGGATTTATGTTCTTTTAAGAGGTTATGAAGAATAAAAGTAATTAATTAAATATTTCAAATTAAATGAAAATAAAATTGTATAAATTTAAAAATCTTGATTTTTTTTTTTCCTTTAGCTGATTGAGATTATTAGTTATCCCTTTGAGGCTTTGACATTAACAAGACCGATTAATTAATTTTGTTAATTAAATATGATGTCTTCTTTAAGAAGCATGTTCGTAATAGCCTACCCATGCGGAACTAAGTCTTAGGTATATAGTCGTGGATGTTACACATTAATATTATATTATATTGTAGAAGAAAAATTGACCTAAAGGCAAAGCTATCAAATGAATGGTACAGCTGCTACTGCCAACCAAACAGATTTTGACAGCTGGAGACACGTGCTTTCCATTAGATGTGTGCAATATTTTTACTGATGATCATCAGACTACATTTTGAGTGATGAAGGGTCAAGATTGGTTTCTATAAAGTACAAATATATATATATATATATATATATATTTTTTGAATATTATAAAGTACAAATATATGGTTATGCTGGATTGATTCACATAGTATGTTGCATTTTTTTAACAGATTTGAACGAGAATGAGTTTTAAAATTGGTACTTATATGTAAGTTGTGATTTGAACTTCTAACTAAAAATTGATGCACACTAATATTTCAGATTTTACAGGAGCTTTGACTAAAATTTTATTAACAAATAATATTAAATAGCTCAGCTTATACTTCAATTTACTTATCATATATGATATAATATCAATTAGGGGTGGGCTTGTAACCACCAATCGAACTGCACCGGTGGATCAAACCGGTCCAATTGATTTTAGACCGGTTCACAGCCTACACTTGATTTAGTTCAGTTGTTTTTTTTTTAAAATTAATTAAGTTGGTTCGGTTCTAGGTTTGGAAACCCAAACTAACAAACTGAACCGCAACCACCAGTATACATATAAAATAAATAAATAAAAAAACCTAATTTTCATTTATTCTTCTTCACACACAACCACCACCATCCACCATAGTCCACAGTCTCTCGCCCTCTCGATCTCGACTCAGTTTCTCGTCGTCGGTCCTTCTTCGTCGTCGCGCCTCTAGTTGTTGTCTCCTCTGTTCGAACTTCAACTGGTAAGAGTATTTTTTATTCTAAACCTAGAAAAAATATTTTGAAGAACCTACTTATGGGTTCTTCGAAGAACACTTTTGAGTTCTTGACGAACCCGAACCTAGAAATGGGTTCTTCGACGAACCAGGATCTAGGTTCTTCAAAACTTTTTAATTTTTTGTTGGGTTCTTCAAATTTATCCAAAATGAGTATTTTGTTTCTTGGTTGCTTTGTTTAAAAAGTAAAAGTAGATTATATTTGTATTATTTTGATTGAAATTGATTAATCTTTTCTGGATTGTTTTTTTTTCTCATTCAGAATATGAATCTTGGTAATGGATTTAATGATATTGATTCATTATTTTTTTTTATGATGAAAATGAGAAGCACGATGATAGTGTCTGTTTAAAAAAAGGGTTTGAAAAAAATGATATAAGTTATGTTAAATCTGAGGGTGGAAAAACATCAGATGCATGAAACCATTTTACACCATACGAAGAACATGGGACTGGGAGAGTTGAGATCATATTGTAATTATTGTCAACAAACTTATGCTTATGACTTGGAAATAAATGGTAGTAGTACAACGAATATGCTTAGGCATCTAGAAAAAATAATGCAAAAATTACAAAGCTAAATTAGTTAGTAAGGACCCAAACGAATGTGTCTGGTGGAAGTAAAAAAAACTCATGTGCCATCATTTGCAACAAAGGAGGGCAGCGGGAGTAGTATAAGTGTAACACCCCCTGACCCGACCTGACTGGATCGATCCAGGGAGCGCTACCGGGTTTTCAAACTTTTCTACACTTCACTTTATAATTTGAAAACCATTGAAAACTAATTTATAATTTAAAATCATTTCTTGTGAGCCCATCAAAACTATTTAAAAATTTTTGCCAGAGTTTCCTCTGTTTTTCTGACTTTCCAAAAATCCTGTTTTCCACAAAACTCAAATATGATAATAACAAACACTTCAAAATTTTATTTCTCAATCGCATGTGCACTCTTCCCAATTATGCGACTATCCCAAGCATTTTTAACAAAACAATACATATTGTATATTTACAAACTTTATAAAACATAAACTATTATACAAATATTTACAAAACTCATATCTTATCACTTTACAAACTTTTGTATATGCATGCTTAAGTAATTAATTTACAAACAAAGTTTAAATAAAACTACCTAAGAAATGTGACTCTGAATCTTCTTCTGCAGCTCACAACTCTTCAATTCTTTATTCACTGAAACCTCTTCTACCTACGCGTGACAAAATCAACGCGCTAAGCATTTCGCTTAGTGGGTGTACACAAATCAAATTTACAAATTTAACATAATCTCATTTAGAACGTATATAAAACAAATACAAATCATAGTAGATCAAATACACCTTTCAAAGCAAATCAAATAATCATATTAATAAAACGTTTAATTAAACAAAATCTTTCTCTTATAAAGTCAGTAATACTCTGTCCAAATTATTTTATATATATATCAACTAGTAGAAAAGACAAATAAATAAAATATTACAATAATAGCTTATCAATCAAGTAATAAATTATAAATATCAAGTAAGGAACAATAAATAAACTGTTCAAATTTAAATATCAACAGGAATCAATATATATATTTTTATAAGTAAACTTTCAGATCAACTATATATTAAAATCCAATGATATTCAACTAAATTCAGTAAATCTTATTCATCAATCTTATAAAAGTTTTCAAAATTATTTTCTATAAACTTCATTCATTTCTTTTCAATCCTGGCCCTTTAGTATACTTAACATAATTTTCTGGACTGGAATATGGGCCGCTCGACATCGACCACTCAGTGGGTGTCCGTCGAACATAACTCCCAACCTAGGACGAATCCTTAGGGTGGTACGTATCTCCCTGCATTAGGACCGAATGTTC
Organism: Xanthoceras sorbifolium; assembly: GCA_003430845.1. Taxonomy (NCBI): domain Eukaryota; kingdom Viridiplantae; phylum Streptophyta; class Magnoliopsida; order Sapindales; family Sapindaceae; genus Xanthoceras; species Xanthoceras sorbifolium. The sequence continues at coordinate 3,256,818 of CM010622.1, read as the reverse complement.
GGAACCTAGAGAGGTACATATCTCCCTATCCCATGAACAAATCCTTAGGAAGGTACATGTCTCCCTACTCCAGGACGAATCTTTGAGGAGGTACGTGTCTCCCTACCCCTGGACGAATCCATGGGGAGGTACATAATATCAGGATCAATATCAATATCGGTGCAGTACTGCTGAAATAACCCAGCTGGTATACCAACATCCTATATCCATTTTCTATGTTCAAGTATCCTAGGGCCATTTCACAATATCATTTCTTTATGGTCAAATTAAATTTTATTAAATTCAAATCAATAAACACCTTTACAAAATTCAAATATATAATCAATAATCATATAAAAGAAACTCAAATTGCTAGTCAACCTTATTTCACAAATTAATATCGAATTGAATTTTTCCAAAATCGCTTAATCAATTTATCACAAACAAAAAATATATATATATATATATATATATATATTTATATTCAAAATCAATTTAGCACTATATATATATATATATTCCAAATCATCACATACAATATATATAAATCTATATAAATATATATATATATATATTCAAAATCAATTTATATATATATATATATATATATATATTTATTCAAAATCAATTTCTCATAAACAATATATATATATATATATATATATATATCTCTCTATATATATATATATATATATATATATATATTCAAAATCAATTTATTACAATCACTATATATACCAAATCATTCCCAAAATCAATTTCAAACAACAAATCATAAACAATATGTCACAAATATTAAAAACAATATAATATAATAATTCCGAAAATTTCTGAAAAATCTGAAAAATACGAAAATTAGTGTACACCAAACCTGGACAATTTCTGAACAATATTTCTTTCCTACTCTTCTTCTCCTTCTTCTTCTCTTTTCTTTCTCTCTCTTCTTTCTCTCTCCTCTTCTCTCTTCTCTCCCGCTTCACTCTCCCTCTCTTCTTCTTTTCTTCTTTCTTTTCTCACGCCTCAACTCTGTTTTGTTTTGCTTTCATTTTGAGATTGTTGTGCCTATTCTCTTGATTTTGATATTGCTTTACTTTTGATTTTTTTTTTTAAGAATGCTTTTGTGTGCTGTACCAATTGTTTTTGTTTTTTGACTTTTCAAAAATTTTTTATTTTTTTTATTCTTATCCACTACTAATATTATATATATATATATATATATATATATATATTATAAATATCTGTTTAATTATAAACTATACCCTTGAGCTTCTTACAATCCCACAATGGCATAAATTTACTCTTAATCACATGTGATTTACCAATCCTCCTTTAATTATTAAACTAACCCGCCAATTACATTCCATCTCAATAATATTCCAAAAATATTCCACACTTATACCATTAACAAATTGATTTCACCAATATTCAATTGGACCTAGTATTCTCCAAATGCACAATGAAAATAATATCTCTAATGGAATTTAACTCGCTTAAAATCATTATTTATTTATACACCATATACCGAATATATATACTTTTCACCAATATAAATTACATACTTGACTTTTGCATGATCAATAAAAATTAATAATCATACTGTTCATAATTATGGAAATTTGGGGCGTTACAATTCTTCCCCTCTTAAAATATTTCGTCCTCGAAATTTACCTTATTCAAACAACTGAGGGTATTGTTGACGCATCACTTCTTCGCTTTCCCAAGTAGCTTCTTCTAAATTGTGATTCCTCCAGAGAACCTTTACCAATGAAATTTTCTTATTTCGTAGTTCCTTGATTTCTCTATCTAATACCTTCACTGGTGTCTCTTCGTATATTAAGTCTGATTGTACTTTAATAGTTTTAGGGGATATTCAATGAGAAGGATTTGATTTGTATCTTCTTCGCATTGATACATAAAAGACATTATGTATCTTATCTAATTCAGGTAGTAAAACTAGTTTATAGGCTACAGGTCCTACACGCTCGTTGATTTCGTATGGACCAATAAACCTAGGACTCAACTTTCCTTTCTTTTCCAATTTTAGTACTTTCTTCTAAGGAGATACTTTAAAGAAAACTTTGTTCTCATTTTCGTACTCTATGTCTCTTCTTTTTAGATCTGCATAGGATTTCTGTCAATCAGTTGCGGCTTTTAATCTTTCTTTACCGAGTTCTCACTTTCTCCTCAGTCTCCCTAATTACATCAGGGCAAATTATCCTACTTTTGCTCAATTCAATCCAACATAAAAGGGTCATGTATATCTGCCTATATAAAATCTCGTAAGGTACTATGCCAATACTTGATTGAATTACCTTGTCAGATTGTCCTTTCCAACTCCTCCTCATCTGGAATATGAATCCTGTCTCTGTAGCACAAAGTACTATTATCTTTAATTACACAATCGATCTCCTTCCCTTCTTGGTAATGGCTATCAGTTTCTCATCTTACCTCAACACACCACTAAGACCATTACGTGCAGCGTCACTATAATTCACAAAATCCTTATGAGACTTTGGCTTCTCTTAGCTGATCAAATAAACCATCAATCCTAAACAATATATATATATATATATATATATATATATATATACTTATTATCGATCGTAAATTTATTCAATTCTCCATAGTCGGCACATAATCTTAACGATCTATTCTTAAACGATAATTAATTATAATCCGATATCTCGATAACCCAAATTCATACCTCAATTCACATCAAATTCTTAGAATTATAATTTCCATCAAATCATCTGGAAATTCATATCCCTAAATCTCAATTAGAAAATCTTTATATATATATATATATATATATACACTCTATTCACAATCATACTGTAATCTAAGATATGACTACCTATTATTTCTTACTTAGTTGGTTCAACTTGTAAGTAAATATTACAAATATATACATATGTCTCAGTGCAATAACATTAGCATAAAAAATAAACATTATACCAGTTATCACATTCGATGACCTAGCAGGAGCTGATCTCTCTGCCTACGAAACCAGATTATTCTTTCTCTTCGGACACTCTTTTCGTATATGATCATGGGATCCACATTCAGTTACTCTCCAACATTCCCCGGGATGTTTTCTTTTACAATGTTCACATGGTGCTGGGGCACAACCATCCTGTCTCCTTGAAGTCTCTGCTGCCCCTATATGCCTACTAACTTCAGTCCCTATCTGACTGGGTCTCCTCTTTCGAGAAATAGTAGGAGCTGACCTTTCTGATTGTTGACCAATAGTAATTCTAAGCTTTGGGCAATCCTTCTGAAAATGATCATGGGATCCACATCTCAAACAGGCTCCCGTGACCTTCCAGCATTTCCCCGGATGCTTATTTTTACAATGTATACACGATGCTGGGGCTAGTCCCCTAGCTGTATTCCCAGGGATACTAGCTACTGTTATGACTAACTGTCCAGATCTAACTGTGGCTACGGGTCTCTGTTGCTGTCTCCGACTATTAACCTGAGGTCCTTTGAATTTCTTATTTCTTGGCTGGTCCAACATCTCCAATCCAGCCATCTTTGAACTTCCAGATGCAACAGAAACATCCCCAGCTACTCTAGCAGAACTACCAGGTCTACTTCTGACTTCATCTTCAGAGGGTTCCATTTCTTTCTTCCTTTATTCTCTATAAAACAGAAGAGCAATCTGCAGATTAAAGTCACATCCTCTTATTTTCCCTTTATACAATGCATGCATATACAGAATATTTTTTTTTTGGTCCAGAAACGCCTAAACCGCGCTCTGATACCACTTAAATGTAGCACCCCCTGACCCGACCCGACTGGATCGACCCAGTGAGCGCTACCGGGTTTTCAAACTTTTCTACACTTCACTTTATAATTTGAAAACCATTGAAAACTAATTTATAATTTAAAATCATTTCTTGTGAGCTCATCAAAACTATTTAAAAGTTTTTGCCAGAGTTTCCTCTGTTTTTCTGACTTTCCAAAAATCCTGTTTTCCACAAAACTCAAATATGATAATAACAAACACTTCAAAATTTTATTTCTCAATCACATGCGCACTCTTCCCAATAGTATAACTTTCCCAAGCATTTTCAACAAAACAATATATATTGTATATTTACAAACTTTATAAAGCATAAACTATTATACAAATATTTACAAAACTCATATCTTATCACTTTACAAACTTTTGTATATGCATGCTTAAGTAATTAATTTACAAACAAAGTTTAAATAAAACTACCCAAGTAATGTGACTCTGAATCTTCTTCTGCAGCTCTCAACTCTTCAATTCTTTATTCACTGGAACCTCTTCTACCTACGCGTGATAAAATCAACGCGCTAAGCATTTCGCTTAGTGGGTGTACACAAATTAAATTTGCAAATTTAACATAATATCATTTAGAACGTATATAAACAAAATACAAATCATAGTAGATCAAATACACCTTTCAAAGCAAATCAAATAATCATATTAACAAAATGTTTAATTAAACAAAATCTTTCTCTTATAAAGTCAGTAATACTCTGTCCAAATTATTTTATATATATATATATCAACTAGTAGAAAAGACAAATAAATAAAATATCACAATAATAGCTTATCAATCAAGTAATAAAATAAATATCAAATAAGGAACAATAAATAAACTGTTCAAATTTAAATATCAACAGGAATCAATATATATATTTTCATAAGTAAACTTTCAGATCAACTATATATTAAAATCTAATGATATTCAACTAAATTCAGTAAATCTTATTCATCAATCTTATAAAAGTTTTCAAAATTCTTTTCTATAAACTTCATTCATTTCTTTTCAATCCTGGCCCTTTAGTATACTTAACATAATTTTCTGGACTGGAATATGGGCCGCTCGACATCGACCACTCAGTGGGTGTTCGTCGAACATAACTCCTAACCTAGGACGAATCCTGAGGGTGGTATGTATCTCCCTCCCTATCCCAGGAACGAATCCTTAGGAAGGTACATGTCTCCCTACTCCAGGACGAATCTTTGAGGAGGTACGTGTCTCCCTACCCCTAGACGAATCCATGGGGAGGTACATAATATCATGATCAATATCAATATCGGTGCAGTACTACTGAAATAACCCAGCTGGTATACCAATCTCCTATATCCGTTTTCTATATTTAAGTATCCTAGGGCCATTTCACAATATCATTTCTTTATGTTCAAATTAAATTTTATTAAATTCAAATAAATAAACACCTTTACAAAATTCAAATATATCATTAATAATCATATAAAAGAAACTCAAATTGCTAGTCAACCTTATTTCACAAATTAATATCGAATTGAATTTTTGCCAAAATCGCTTAATCAATTTATCACAAACAATATATATATATATATATATATATATATATATATATATATATATATATTTATGTTCAAAATCAATTTAGCACTATATATATATATATATATTTCAAATCATCACATACAATATATATAAATCTATATAAATATATATATATATATATATATATATATATTCAAAATCAATTTCTCATAAACAATATATATATCTCTCTCTCTCTCTCTATATATATATATATATATTCAAAATCAATTTATTACAATCACTATATATACCAAATTATTCCCAAAATCAATTTCAAACAACAAATCATAAACAATATGTCACAAATAATTAAAAACAATATAATATAACGATTCCGAAAATTTTTGAAAAATCTGAAAAATACGAAAATTAGTGTATACCGAACCTGGACAATTTCTGGACAATATTTCTTTCCTACTCTTCTTCTCTTTCCTTTCTCTCTCTTCTTTCTCTCTCATATTCTCTCTTCTCTCCAACTTCACTCTCCCTCTCTTCTTCTTTTCTTCTTTCTTTTCTCATGCCTCAGCTCTGTTTTGTTTTGCTTTCATTTTGAGATTACTGTGCCTATTCTCTTGATTTTGATATTGCTTTGCTTTTGATTTTTTTTTTAAGAATGCTTTTGTGTGCTGTGCCAATTGTTTTTGTTTTTTGACTTTTCAAAAAAAAAAATTATTTTTTTTATTCTTATCCACTATATATATATATATATATATATATATATATTATAAATATCTGTTTAATTATAAAATATACCCTTGAGCTTCTTACAATCCCACAATGGTATAAATTTACTCTTAATCACATGTGATTTACCAATCCTCCTTTAATTATCAAACTAACCCGCCAATCACATTCCATCTCAATAATATTCCACACTTATCCCATTAACAAATTGACTTCACCAATATTCAATTGGACCTTGTATTCTCCAAATGCACAATGAAAATAATATCTCTAATGGAATTTAACTCGCTTAAAATCACTATTTATTTATACACCATATACCGAATATATATACTTTTCACCAATATAAATTACATACTTGACTTTTGCATGATCAATAATAATTAATAATCATACTATTCATAATTATGGAAATTTGGGGCGTTACAATAAGTTTGGGCTGCTTTAATAACGAGGAAATGAGGAAGGCATTGGCGGAGATATTAATTACTGATGAGTTGCCATATAGATTTATTGAGAAGAGGGATTTTCAAAAGTTTTGTGGTAAAGGTATGCCTAAATTTGATATCCTATCTATAAGAACAATTGTTAGGGATATTATACAATTGTATCTTAATGAGAAAGCGTCTTTAATAAAAAAAAAAAATTTGGACAGAGTAAGGTGATGGTTTGTCTTACTACTAACACTTGGACATCAATACAAAATATCAATTATATAGTTGTGATGGCTCATTATATAGATGATTATTGCCAATTACAAAAGAGAATACTAAGTATTAGTCAAATAAATGATCATAAAGGAGATACCATTGGAAAGTGTATTGAGAATTTTTTGATTAATTTGGGGTTTGATAGAGTTTTTACAATCACTATGGATAATGTATCTTCAAACAACACAGCTATTCTTTATGTTAAAAGAAAGTTGAATAGTTAGAAGGCAAATGACGCAATTTTGGATGAAAAATATTTACATTTACGGTGTTGTGCACACATTGTGGATCTAATTGTGAATGATAGATTGAAAGAGATGAACGATTCGGTGGTTGCCATACCCAATGCCGTGAAAAAATTTTAAATCATCTCCTAATAGATTTAATAAGTTCAAAAAATATGTTGAGCATGAGAAAATACAAAATAAAGGGCTTGTTGTGTTGGAAGTGGCCACTAGGTGGAATTCCACTTATCTAATGTTGGTGAGTGTGCTCAAATTTGTAAAAGCATTCGAATGGATGGAGGAGGAAGATGAACATTACCAGAACTACTTCAAGGAGACTGAATGTGGGCAAAATCGGATTAGGCTACCTCATTTTGAGCATTGGGAGAATGCGAAGGTATTTATCTAATTCTTGAAAACTTTTTATGATGTTACTGTATAGTTTAGTGCTTCATTGATTGTGACTTCAAACTTATATTTTTATAAATGGAGCACAATTAACATCAATGAGTGGTGATGGGAATTTTCTTGTAAGTCACATGGCTTCTAGCATAAAGACCAAATTTAAAAAATATTGGGGGAGTTTGGAAACTTGAAACAAGTTGATGATAATAGAGGTTGTGCTCGATCCTAGGTACAAATTGCAATATGTGTTTTAAGGTTTTATATGGTGCTGTTAGTTGTGAATCAATGACTACAAGTATTAAAGATGCTTTGGTTGAGTTATATGATTATTATAATGTATCACACAGTGGTATTGTTGGTGTCAATGACATTCTCCCATTTAGTGATGTTGGCGATCTAGAATGTGATGATGACATTAATTGATAGCTCTCAGTTTGACCTTTCAGTTGCTTTTTCAGAGACATGTAAAATGCAAGACATAACTGGAGGATAGAATAAGGTGGAAAGTTATTTGATGGAGTCGGTTGAACACAAACGTCCTAATTTTGATGTGTTATCTTGGCGAAGTGTTTCTAGTAAACACTATTCGATTTTGGCATTCATTGCGAATGATGTGTTTGCAATGCCGATTTTCATTGTAGCTTCGAAGTCGGCATTTAGCAATGGAGAACGTATTCTTGATCCATTTAGGAGTTCACTAAATCCAAAAATGGTGGTGTGCTTGATTTGTGCTAAAAATTGGTTGCAAACTAAAAGTTCTACTATTGCGATTGAAGAAGCGACAGCGCTTGCGCAAAATGATGATTCATTATTAGAAAACATACAATTCAATGAAGAAGCGAACCCCGGTAAGTAGTTATTATTTACTAATCAGTTTAAATAATTGAATATATTATTATTTGATCTTCATTTATTTTAACAAATACTTTACTTAGAACTTTCAAAGTTGTCAGAAGCATTGTCATTATTGACAACAGTGAATGTGGAAGCGAAATCAAAGTGAGCAGTCAAGAACAAAGACTTTTATTTTAATTTGTTATTTAGACTTTGTTATTGTAGATGCTAAAATCTATACTTGATGACCTGACGGTTTACTGTGTTGATATGAGAGGATGACGATTTGCAAAAAGAGAGAAAGAATGTCGTGCTCTTGGAACATCGGGGTGGTACCAGCAAAACAGCCTCTTACGCCTAAGTTAGATAGTAAATCTAAAAGGGGAAAGGGTAAACGAAACAAGTAATACCTGATCATAGGTACGTCGTGCGGTCGATACTGATTCATGATGTATGTCGAGTGGCATGTAATATATGTCTAGTATATTTTGGTAGTGTGTTAATAGTGAAAGTATAGGCTATTTTGGTAATGTGTCGTGTGCTAACAGAGTTGCTCACAGTAACAAGTCTTTTGATTGTAAATTGCTTGATCCCTTCAAATGAAATATGTAGGCTATATTTATAGGGGTTGGGTAGGTGTCTGTTATGTCCGTATTTCAAGGGATGTCGTGCTACGAGATATCCGGGATTCCTGATATCTCGGAGGTTTTGACTGAGTAGTGTTTGGACTCAGTCAACTGACTTAGTCAAAGTTTGACTGAGTCAGTGGCTTAGAGGCGGTTGCGAAGTCGAGTGGACTAGTCGACTTATTTCTAGCTTATTGTCGACCGCTGTTTGTATGTCGAGTAGTCGACTGATGGATCTTGCGTTAACCTTGTAGAGTCTTTCGTTCCAAGTTATGTCGAGCGTTTGGTATCTCAAGGGCTCTGTTTCAACTTCTAGGCCCTTTCGGTAATTTTTCGGCCGTCTTTTGGGCCTAAGCCTTTTGAGCTATTTTTGACCACTACAATTATTATAATCTATGTAGAGGTCGGTAATGTTAGAAGACAACTATATTTGGACTTATTTGTAGACTGTTAATTAAATTCAAGCTATGATTTGAGATTTTGGACTGTTAATTATGAATTATATTTTGGGCAATTATATGTGTTTTTGGACTATTAATTATATGTGTTATTTTTTTTTTATCTTTCTTATGCCTTTTTGCCTTTTGCCTTTTTATTTAGGTTATAAAAGCAACTTCCTGACGGCCAAAGAAACTCCGACGGTCAAGTTAGTGTGAAAGTTGAAAAAGATGTAAAGAATGAAGAACAAGGAATAAGATAACTTCCTGATCGTCAATGGTGGACGGCGGAGGTCGAACGGATACGACGGAGTTGGCCGTGGAAGGTGTTGGCCAGTTACCGAAAATCGTCTATGGACGAAGGTGTTAAGTGATTGCTTGCCAGAGTAGAGTATGCAAGTGATGTTGAGTGCTTAAGGGTAGTAAATTTCGTGAACCCTCACTCTGAGTGAGGGTTGGTTTATATAGGGGGTCACCTACTCGTTGGTGGGTGGATCACTCTATCCTTAATTTTGCGGTGCGAATCAAGGAGGATACGACTCCTTCCCTTGACCTAGTCTTTCGGAGTTCAAAACCTGATGAGGTTTTGACTTGGTAGTCTTGGCTAAAGAGACTTTAATCTTCGATGTAGAGGGTGAGCACAGTCGAGCGATGTCACCCTTCAAGCTATAGTTCATAATTTTTTTCTCTACTTGGTTTATTTTTTTTAAAAATCATTCAACTGTCGATTTTTATCAATTTTTACTAAAACTGAAACGAACCGAACCATGCCCACTTACCCCTAATACCAATCATAAATTTGCTTCAAGGTAGGTAGTGTGGATTTGGCACTACCTAGTTGTAGGGCCGGTTCTGGGTTAGGGCACAAGAGGCTACAGCCCATACCCCAAGCCCAAAGGGCCTAATGTTATATTCAAATTAATACTAAAAAAAAAAAAAATTAAGGTCCAATTTAACTTTTTTTTTTTTATGTTTATTATATGTCAAGGCTCAATTGAGTCTAATTTATTAAAGGGTTATTATCATTCTTCATTTTATAGTTTAGAATATTTTTTATTTTATACTCTATAGTTTTATTTTTCTCTTTTTTACCCCATTTAATTTATAAACATTTTTAAAAAATACCATACCGTTAAAAAATTAACAGCTGACTATTAAACTTTTAAGGGTATAATAGTAATTTAAAAAATAAAATAAATAAATAATTTTAAACTAAAAAAATCTTAATTAAAAAATAATATAAAATTAAGATTTTTTTTATTCCTTTCACCTACCCCACCCACCCTTTTCTCTCATGGCCCCACACCCACTGCTCGCTCATATACTTTTTTCTCTTTTCTCTCTCTCTCTTAGATTTTTTTTCTCTTTCTCCTTCTTTCTCTTTTCTCTCTCTAATTTTTTTTTCTTTTTTCTCTCTCTCTCCTTCTCCCTCACCGATCACTAATCTCTCTCTCCTTCTTCCTCAACCTTCCTCCTCTCTCTCTCTTCCTCTTCTCTTTTTTTGATGATGAAAATTGGGAGTCTAGGTTTTAGGGTGTGGGGTGGGCCGTGGATGGGTTTTTGGACTGGTGGCTTTGAGGGAGGTTCTGTGGTGGTTGACTGGTTGTATAGTTTTGATGGGGTGGAGGGGTGGTTGTGGATTGATGTGGTTTGTTAATTTTTTTTTTTGAACTGTTATTTTATTTTTATTTTGGGTTTGTGACTGATCGTCCATTTTTGAGATGGACGGTAGATATCCGTTCTGGATCCCACCACTATTTTTAAAATTTTTGTTTCGGATTTTTAGACTCTGAAAATGGATAGTGTAGATCTGAATCTCTACCACTTGTTATATATTTTTTTTAATTTTTTTTATTTATTTTGAGTTTAATCCCCACCGTCCATCAGCTGAAGATGGACTGTGGAGATTCAATGTGTAAAAGAGAAAAAAAAATAAAAATATAAAGTGAAAAATAGAGAATATTTTAAATTATAGGGTGGAGAATGATAATAACACTTTATTAAACCTATATTTAGAATCTCATTTTTAGCTGAGTTTCGGGCTACCAAAAACATTGGGCCGGCCCTAATTTACGCGGTTCACAGCTCAACATCAAAAGAGTATTTAGACTTTTTTTAAAAGTATTAGATTCCTATCACTTTTTTAAAAGACAGTCCACTCAGTCCATTTTTTTATTACTACAATTATTAACATGTCTGCCACGATTTTGCCAAAGTAATTGAATAACCTTGTTGTTAGGGGTGGGCATTTTCAACCCAACCCACTAATTAAATTCGACCCATTCAAATTGGGTCAGATTATTCAGTAAAAAATAACTTTATCGTATTATTTTTTTACAACTCAAAATAAAATTGAGTTAATTCGGGTTATATGATAATCCGATAACTCATGGATTATTTTTTTACAACGCGAAATAAAATCGGATTGGTTCGGGTTATATGATGAATCCGATAACCCAACCTAATTTTATTCTCATATATATATATATATATATATATATATATATATAAAAATTATGCCTAACCCTAAAAATCATTTTTACCTCAACACTCACTCTCAAGTCTCACCAGTCACTCCCGCCGCTCCCAAGCCTACTGCCTTGCCCTGCCCTGCCTTACCTTGAATATTTGTCTCATCAGATCCAATATGTAAGTGAATATGCTCGCTCTAGTTCTTTCTTCTATTTTTATCTTTTCTATTTCTTTAACTGTGATTTTAAAGGGTAATACAGTGTTTCTTCTCTTTCTCAGTTGGGTGTTTTTTTTCTTGCTAATAAGTAATAATAATTTTCATTTTTCCCATTATATTCATAGGCCCTTTTCTAGTTTTCTTTCTTTTCTTGTTGAAATATTATAAAACCAAAGATGTGTGACTTATTCTCAATATCAATTGATTTTGCTTCCATATTCTCTACTTGAAATATTATATTATAAAGGTTAGATTTTTTTGAAATATTATATTGTGAAATATTATCCCAATTTTGCTAATTTAACCTTATTGCAGTGTTTTACAGGCTTAACCTTATTGCAGTGTTTCTACTCTTTCTCAGCAACCTTCTCTTTCTTTTCTTGGTTGAGATCTTCTAAAACAAAAGATGGGTAACTTATTCTCAGTATCTATTGATTTTGGTTCCATATGCACTCCTTGTATAAACTGCTTCTTTGCAAAAGCGTCATATATACGGAATCTGGAAGACAATCTTCATGCCTTGAACCAATCATTGGAAGATTTAACTGAAGCAAAGGAGGATGTGCTGCGGAGAATCGACATTGCTGAACGGCAACAACAACCGAGACAGAGGTGCCTGAACCGAGTGCAGCGGTGGCTTACAAGAGTGCGAGAAGTGGAAACTCAAGTTGATCAACTCCTAACAGTTAGATCTCAAGAAATTGAGAAACTATGTCTTCGAGGATACTGTTCAAAGCATCCAAAGTCAAGCTACAAGTTTGGGAAAAGGGTGGATAAGATCCTAAAATCTGTGGCAGATTTACAAACTGAACGAGCAAATTTCGGGGACGTGGTGGCAGAGAGGATACCTGAAGATCCAGTTGATGAGATGCCGATTGAACCAGCAGTTGGTCTTGAATCAAAGTTTGATGAAGTTTGGAGGTACGTGACTGATTCACAAGTGAAAATTATAGGCCTGTATGGGAAGGGCGGAGTTGGCAAAACTACACTGTTAACCCAAATCAACAACAAGTTTCTCAATTTCTCAGATGATTCTGTTGTGATTTGGGTGACAGTGTCTAAAGACGTACAACTCGAGAAGATTCAAGAAACTATTGGGAAAAAGATAGGCCTGGTGGATGGGTGGAACAGTAAACCATTACAAGAGAAAGCTGTGGATATATACAGGGTTTTGAGTAATAGAAAGTTTGTGTTGTTATTAGATGACATATGGGAGCGTGTTAATTTGGTCGGTATCGGTATCCCTCCAAGAACAGAAATTGATTTCAAGGTTGTTTTCACAACTCGTTCAAGGGAGGTTTGCGGTCGCATGGAAACTCACAAAACTGTTGAAGTGGAGTGTTTGATGGAGGAAGAAGCTTCGACATTGTTTCGAGAGAAGGTCGGAGAGGAGACTCTAAACAGTCATCCTGATATTCCCCTGCTTGCTACGGAAGTGGCCAGAGAGTGTGGAGGACTCCCACTTGCACTTATTACCATCGGTCGTGCCATGGCTGGAAGGATTCAACGTCAAGAATGGGAATTTGCAATTTCAATCTTAAAGAGGTCTGCTCATGAATTTCAAGGTATGGAGGAGGATGTGTTTGCTCGTCTTAAATTCAGTTATGATTTTTTGCCCAGCGACGTATACAGATCTTGTTTCCTGTACTGTAGTCTATTTCCGGAAGACTATAGCATCTCTAAAAGAGATTTGATAGATTGTTGGATTAGCGAGGGATTTTTGAAAAAATATGTTGGGATGGAAGCACGAAATTTTGGATACACTATCATTGGATCTCTTCTTCGTGCATGTTTGTTGGAAGAAGTAGCAGGAGATTATGATGGTGATGATGTTGATTGTGTTAAAATGCATGATGTAATTCGCGATATGGCATTGTGGATAGCATGTGAAGTTGAGGAGCAGGAAAAGTTCTTGGTTCGTTCAGGTGCTGGGTTAACTAGAGCACCAAAGGTTGGAGAATGGGAAAATGTTAAAAGGATGTCGTTGATGAAAAATAAAATTAGAAATCTGACAGAGACTCCTAATTGTCCTCACCTCCTAACCCTTTTTCTTCATCGGAATAAGTTAAATATGGTAACAAGTGGGTTCTTTCAACATATGCCTCGTCTTCAAGTATTAAACTTGTCTCGCAATGATCTAACTGAATTACCAGTAGGAATTTCAGTGTTGGTTGATTTGCAACATCTTGATCTATCATATACTGCCTTATCAGAGTTGCCAGAGGAGTTGAAAGCCTTGACAAATTTGAAATATTTGAATTTGGAGAACATGAAGCGTCTTAGAAGAATTCCACGGCACGTGATATCTAATCTTTCAATGTTACAAGTGTTGAGAATATTCCAATATTCTTATTTCGGTGCTCAAGAAGAAGATAGCATTCTCTTTGGTAGAGGTGAACTTTTCTTTGAGGAATTAGTTTGTTTGGAAAATCTAATTGTGTTGACTATCCACTTGAAATTTTCTTCCTTTCTCCAAGGATTTTTGAGCTCCTACGGGCTACTGAAGAATTGTCCGGTAGTGGAATCAATATGTGTTAAACTAGATGGCGATTCAGGTTCTCTCAATGTTTTATCATTAGGGGTTCTGAAAGATCTCCATAAACTAATTATTCGGGATGTAGGTTTGGTAGGGTTGGTGATTGATCGCGAAATGCGAAACGTACCTCAATTCCACAGCCTCCACATAGTTGAATTGATTTACCTCAATAAATTGAGGGACGCAACGTGGCTTATTTTTGCTCCAAACCTCCAGATTCTAAAGATAGAAAATTGCACAGGTATGAAAGAAATAATCAGTGTTGGAGGTGAAGTCGGGGAGATGATGATGATGAGAAATATACTACCATTTGCAAGACTTGAACGTCTTGAATTAGACGATCTACCTAAGTTAGAAAGCATCTATTGTAATCCCTTGCCCTTTCCACATCTGAAAAGAATTTATATAAGGTTCTGTCCAAAGCTTAAGAAACTACCACTCGATTCAAATAGCATGACAACTACAGCACTGCAAATAGTAGGAACACAATACTGGTGGTTCGAGCTGCAATGGGAGGATCGAGACCATTTTCTACCCTTTTTCAAACATCTCGTTTATGAATAATAAAGTTAATAATAGTGGAGACTTTTGGGTGTCTTTAAAGAAGATAGAGTTTGAATATGATTTCTTAGCCAGTGTTTTTATAGTCGATGTATCTAATGACTTTTTGGGTGTCTTTTCTTCTTTTTGTTTTTATTTTTAACTTGATGTAATAATTTTTTTTTCTTTTGTGTGTGTTTGTACTTTTTGTTCACGAGTAATAAGAATTTGATTGCTTGGATTTTAGCTCGGTCAGCATTAGAAAAAAGGTTTTCTTCTCTGTATTTAATTTTTAAATTAATGTGTTCAAATTAGAATAAAATTTAAAGTTCAAATTTGAAGAAATTTTTTTTACTGTAAATTTAAGATGAAAGAATTCAGTTATACTTACATTTTATTTTAATAATAAAATGTAATTTTTAGTATCAATATTTTACCAGAGAATTTATCAATATAATCTATATGCTACAGTGTGGGGCAATATTACATGAGCCCACTCTTCCAACGTTATTTTTATATACATGGTCGGTTGCATGCTTTTTAAGAGGGTATGAAGAGAGAGAGTGATTAATATAGTACCATATAAAATATAGGATAATTATTAATTTAATTGATAATTTTTAGAGAATTATAAATTTCTTAATTTATTTTTGGGCTCTAACTTTATGAAAATATAGTAATTTGGTCTTTTTGTGAGTCAACCGTCAGTCAAACTTAACAGTTCTAAGCTTAAGGGATATTTTTATTTTTAAACCTATCAATGGTCAATAAACATTTTTTAGTGAAATGACATATCTATTCTTGGTTAAAAATTTAAAATAAATTAAATTAAAAATTTAAAAAAAATTTAGTTGAATTTTCATTGTACATCAAGATTGATGGACGGTTGAGATTATATTAAAATTTCTTTTATAAATAAAATGAAAAGTTAAAATCATTTTTTTTCCCTTAAAAAAAAGAACATCAAAGTTCCACTATCCATATTTTCACGGGTCTCAATCAAATTCCTCTCTACCTCATTTTTCAAATTATCAAAATTCAATTGTTATATTCTAAGAATTGTATCACACACACACATTTACTGTTTTACATATATAGCTGTAGAAGCCACCAAGATCTGGATAATCAAAATTCAATTGTTATTTTCTAAGGATATTTTACAGTTTTACATATATATATATATAGTTGTAGAAGCCATCAATTGTTATATTCTAAGGATTGTATCAGCAATGATAAATTTCACTGAACTCTCATGAATCATATTTTCTAATTGAAAACAGATCTAGATAATTAAAATTCAATAATAAAATTCGTTAAAAAAAATTCCTACTAAAATCTATTGAATCATATCTCTGAAACCTATCATTATATTTGTCTATAATTCTATATTAAACTAAGTTTACCTGAGTTTTGAATTATCAAATGAAACGTATACATGATCGTACGCCATTAATGTATTATTAGCATCTAACATTTATCAAGGCAAGTTTAGGTGGCCCTCATAGTGATTGTTACACAATTGGAACATATAATATTAGTAAGGATAAGTTTATTCCGGATCAGGATGGCTCTTTGGGTGGCGTTCCGGGATTAAGATATGATTATGGAAAATTTTACGCTTCCAAGACTTTTTTTGATAGTGCTAAAAACCGGCGCATTTTGTGGGGATGGGTTAACGAATCATCAAGTATGAATGATGATATATAAAGAAAGGTTAGTTTGGATTGCAGGTAATTTATTTATTAAACTATTGATTGATTTTTAATTAAACAACTTGGCTGCACATTGCAAGCAATACTTTATTATATTTGGATTGCATCAGCTGATATAACCTATTCTCTTGGCTTATTGGGCAAGTCATCTTTACAGTCTTTTATTGGATTGATTGTCCAGGCAATTCCTAGAAGTATATGGCTTGATAAATCTGGAAAAAAGTTGGTGCAATGGCCGGTAGTTGAAATTGAATCGTTACGTGTAAACAAAGTAGAACTGCCAAGCAAATTCCTGGAGGGAGGATCGGTGCTTCAAGTTTCTGGTGTCATGGCTGCTCAGGTTTTTTTTATTTATAATATGCTTACTTAAAAAATAAAATAAATTTGAACCCACTAATGCTCACTGCAAATAGTAATTCTCCTAGTTATGACATCTTGTTTTTAACAAAATTTAGACTTTAAATTCGAAGTCACTAATAGAAACATAGAACAACGAAAAAAAGGTAAATAAATCTCGTTGATTAGATGCGTCCAACAACTGTGAATAAATACATAAAATTTGTTAATTTGATAGGCAGACATTGAGATTTTATTTGAGATAACAGAGTTTGAGAAAGCAGAAATGCTGGACCCAAGTTGGACTAATCCACAGTTGCTATGCAGCCAAAAGGGTGCTTCTGTGAAAAGTGCTTTTGGTCCATTTGGGTTGCTAGTTTTTCCATCAAAGGGTTTGCAAGAATACACATCAGTTTTTTTCAGAATATTCAAAGGCAATGATAAATATGTGGTTCTTTTGTGCAGTGACCAAAGCAGGTAAATTAATTTATTCTCTCTGTTTCTCTCTCAAACTATCAATTATATATATATATATATATATATTTGCATTATTAAGTGCTTTTGGCTTTTTTGTCCAACAGCTCTTCCTTGTATAATAAGAATGATAAAACCAGTTATGGTGCTTTTTTGGATGTGGACCCT
Organism: Xanthoceras sorbifolium; assembly: GCA_003430845.1. Classification (NCBI taxonomy): domain Eukaryota; kingdom Viridiplantae; phylum Streptophyta; class Magnoliopsida; order Sapindales; family Sapindaceae; genus Xanthoceras; species Xanthoceras sorbifolium. Next base: position 3,239,113 of record CM010622.1, on the reverse strand, counting down.
GTTCATGAGAAGCTGTCACTAAGGAGCTTGGTGAGTTGATCATATAACATGTGTTTTGAATAGAATTGAACTTTTTTTAAAAAATGCTTTTCATGACTATAAATAATTTCTAAGAAAGCAGTAACTAGAAATGGTTTTTATGAGCATTTGAATTGTGACAAAAAAAAAAAATGTTTTTCTCTAAATAAAAAAAAACATTTGGGAAGATATTTTGGACTATCTAAAAGTGTTTTCGACAATTAATGTGAAAAACACGAATAATCATTCAAGTGTATATAAAGTCGATTGTTGCTTAACGTTCCAGAAATATTGAAAAACCTTTACAGAGCACATATGAATATAACTTTGGGCTACCCGTTTTACAGATTGATCATTCAATAGTGGAGAACTTTGGTGGAGATGGCAAAGCATGCATCACAGCAAGGGTTTATCCAACTTTGGCAATTGAAAAAGATGCCCACTTGTATGCTTTCAATTATGGAACTGAGAGTGTCAAGATCTCAAGTCTAAGTGCTTGGAGCATGAAGAAAGCTAAAATTAATTGAAGATTTGGAGAAGTTGGAAAGAGGAGGACAAAACAACAAAGGAAATCACACTTTAATTAATTCTATTATTGTGAAGTAATCACAATAAATAACCCAACTCAAATTGTTAAACAGACTTTTAAAAAGAAAGTGACGTTTATTATCCCATAATTTTCTTTTTCTCTGTCTTTGTAATTTAAGTTAGTTACATTTAATTATTTTGGAAGCTTGAACAAATTATTTTGATTTATAACCTTAAGGTGTTTTGTACTTGGGTTGAACTTATTATTATAATTTAGCAATATATAAATAATATTAATTTTGTCGACGCAAGAAAATAATTTTACGCCAACTAGTATATTTGTCTCGAAAGTTCCTAAGAATCAATCAAGAGCAAAGGTCTTCCGAAAGGGTTCACCTTCGAAGATAGTGAACTCACTATAGTGTATTGACCTTAACTGATCTGGTTAGCACATTTTTCTAAGAGAAAACAGATGAGAAGAGGTTAGGATCACCGGTGTTCTACCGGCAAAAACCCTTCGACACTTAAGTCAAAAGGGAAATCTAAGGTCGAATACAAAAGTAATGAGGTGAGATAGGTTTAGGAATGGTCAATAGAAGACATAGGTCCCAGTATTTTTAGAAGATATCCACCAGGGACTTCCTCTGCATACTAGAGCTTCTAGATAAAAAATTGAGTTACCTTTGATAAGACTTGATGTGCCTTATATAGACCTTCAGCCTTTTGTTCTTATGGCTCCACGTCATTCTTCTTGGTCAATTGACCTTTTCAGATTGCTTAACCTTGGAAATTTATTGTCTCTACAACCTTATCACCTTCGCGACATGTGTCAAGTTCCCCTTTTGGTCCCAGGGGATTGCGTCTGGCGTTCCCTCCAAAGGGTTTATTTCGATTGGTTCATACGACTAGGTCCGTACATCTAGTAGCCTGAGGTAAAGGGTCATTATCCATGCAGACATGCAGCCAAAGGTGTAGGGTTGCTATCTATACAGTACTGCAGTCAAAGGAGACAGGTTGCAATATGTTCAGACCTTGGTCAAAGGTGGCAGGTCACTGTCTGTGCAGATTTTTACAACTGTTCCTTGTTTGACTTACTCATAGGATCCAGCTTAACCCAGATGCTTCCATATCCTTTTTTCTTCACTCGAGGGGGTGGTTCAGCAGCTGAGGGGATAAGCTATATGACTTTGGTTACCCCTGGTGCATTGCATTCCGAGGTCTTCACCTGGATTCGGGAAATGGTCTGGGGGATCCGAAAGGCCCTTAGACCAAATCTTTTCAGTTTTCCCTTTGACTTACTTTGATTATGATTTTGCTACTTGTCACTATTTTATCATCTTTATGCCTTGTCACTAGCTATTCTATATTAATATCTTCTTTATTTTTAAATGACCAATTTCTCCCCAAACAAATTTGTTTAAGAAAAACATTTAAGGTACTATGTCATATTAATTTAACCCATAATAGTTTATGGTGATGAAATAACTTAAAAAATTTAAATTAAATAATAATAAGAATAAGAATAAGATAATAGACTAAAATTATAGTAACTTAAGTTTAATTCTAAGTTAATAAATCAAACTGAATCAAACTAATTTTTATCAATGTAGTTCAGTTAGTTTTATTAATTAATTTTATCTATAACTAAATCGATTAACTAAAAATTTGGTTAGGTTAACTAATCTCACCGTTAAGTTTTTATTTTTTATTTTTCTAAAATTGATGCATACTACCCTTAATTACTTATATATATAGTTTAGATGTCACGCACCACGCATCAATATTTAAATTTATTATTATAAAAAAACATGTATTATTTTAAGTTATAGTCCAAGTTATATATATATATATATATATATATATATATATCACACATAATGAAAAAAATAATAATATCCTTTTATTGAATGAATTAAATGGATTGTATTGTGTCATTTGGTTGATACGATCCATTAATTAAACAAGTTACATAGTTTATGATTGACTTTTGTTCATTGATACAAGATCTATATAGATCATTTTTTGTCTTGCATGATCAGAATGTTAAGCCACCTCATTTTAAGCATTAAGAGAATGTTAAGGTAATTTTCCAATTGTTAAAAACTTTTTATGATATTACTGTGTTGTTTAGTGCTTCATTGAGTGTGACTTCAATTTATATTTTCATAAATGGAGCACAATTAATAACCAGTTAACATTAATGAATGGTGATGAGAATTTGCTTGTCTGTCATATGGCTTCCAACATGAAGACCAAATTTTAAAAAAAAATATTGGGCAGTTTGGAAACTACAAACAAGTCGTTGATAATAGAGGTTGTGCTCGATTCTAGGTACAAATTGCAATATGTGTATTATTGTTTTAAGGTTTTATATGATGTTGTTAGTTGTGAATTAATGACTGCAAGTATCAAAGATACTTTGGTTGAGTTGTATGATTACTATAATGTATTATACAGTGGTACTGCTGGTGTCAATGACATTCTCCCATTTAGTGGTATTGGTGATGTAGAATGTGATGATGGCATTAATTGGTAGCCCTCAGTTTGACCTTTCAGTTGCTTTTTCGGAGACAGTTGAAATGCAAGACACAATTGGAGGACAAAATAAGGTGGAAAGGTATTTGTTGGAGCCGATTGAACACAAACTCCTAATTTTGATGTGTTAACTTGGTGGAGTGTTTCTAGTAAACACTATTCAATTTTGGCATTCATTGCGAAGGATTGTTTACAATGCCGATTTCCATTGTAGCTTCAGAGTCGGCATTCAGCAATGAAGGACGTGTTCTTGATCAATTTTTGAGTTCACTAAATCCAAAAACAATGGAGTGCTTGATTTGTGCTGAAATTGGTTGCAAGCTAAAAGTTCTACTACTGCAGTTGAAGAAGCAACGGCCCTTGCGCAAAATGATTATACATCATTAGAAAACTTGCAATTCAATGAAGAAGCGAAACCCAGTAAGTAGTTATTATTTACTAATCAATTTAAATACTTGAATATATTATTATTTGATATTGTTTTATTTAACAAATACTTTACTTTTATCTTTCCTTAGAGCTTGCAAAGTTGTTAGAAACATTGTCATTATTATCAATAGTGGATATGGAAACGAAATCTTAGTAAGCAGTCAAGAACGAAGACTTTTATTTTAATTTGTTATTTGGACTTTGTTGTTATAATTTATGTATTATTTATGGACTATAAATTATATTTAAAATTATTTATGGACGGTTAATTATAAAATTTTATTCAGGTTATGATTTGAGATTTTGGACCGTTAAATATGAATTATATTTTGGACAATTATATGTATTTTTGGACGGTTAATTATGGACAATTATATGTGTTTTTGGACTATTAATTATGTGTTAGTTTTTTATTTTGCTTATGCCTTTTTGCTTTTTGCCTTTTTATTCATGTTACAAAAGCAGTATGTGTCTTTGGAATGTTTGTCTCTATATGTTTGAATAAAATGATTATGGGTTGGTGTTTTAGTTTAAAGAAGAAACAATAAACGAACTTTTAGGTATTTTAAATATTGATATTTACCGTTTTATTGTTTTAGGAATGTGTAAGTTACAATTGAATATATTTTGATATAAAAAAAATCGAAAGCCCATAATATATTTAGAAAATGGTTCAAATACCCAAAAAAAAATGCCTTAATTTAGCAACTCAAAAAAATTGATGCAACCTCATTTAGGAACCCAACCATTGCCTACGTAGGCCTTGATAATTGATGGATAATGGAAGCATAATTGGCAACCATCAGAGATTTTACGCATTGGATTAAGGCCGAACATCTATTGCAGTATATGATACCAGACCGAAATAAGTGGGTGCCCAGAGGTGCTGGACCCAAGTTGGACCAAACTACAGGTTTTATGTAGCTGGAAAAGTATTTAAGGACTTGCTTGACATGACTTTTAAAAATTTATTTTTAATTTTTAGACCCAAAAACTACATTTTTTGAAATTGTTTAGATTTTTCAGAGCTTAACATAAAAATAGGAAAGCTATTTTGAGTTTAATGAAATTTTAATTTTACCAATTTTACCCCTGTAACAACGAATAACAAACTAAAAATACCACCTATATCCTTTTATATTTTTCACTTCTGTTGACATCTGGAATTGTTGATTGATATTTTTCTTTTATTGTCATGCAATATGTCTTTATGTATTTGGAGTGGTAACTTATAGCAAATTAGTCCATGGTGGTCAAATGTGGTGGGAAGAACTAAAGGTACACTACTCTCTGATCATATCGTTTTTTCTCCTTGGCTTCATCAAAATCTACTTCGAAAAATGCCTTAAAAATGAAACCAACATCAAAAACCAATTGCAAAGAAAGCGAAATTATTTAAAGGGGTCAGGTTAAAACTTAAAACTTTAATGAAATTATATATCTCCTCATACTTACTGTAGATAAATACATTAACTCCTAATTAAAAATGTAAAACGGGAGGTATATGTGATTAAAACTCTAAACAATGAAGCGTCAAACTAATGTTTTAGAGGTTTATGGGAGCATGTCTAGGTAAAGTGCTAGGTTTCATAGAATAAGTGCCGTGTGAGTGAATGCAGCTTTGACTAAAATTTTATAAATGAGTAATAAACATTAATAATAATTTAGTTGACTTAAAACGGTGTTATGTAATACTAATTATTACATCTTGAGTTGTGTATAAAGAATTGATATCTAGCCACGAAGATTACTCTTTAGTTCACTTAAAACGTGCTACGAATATTAATAACTGATAAATATATATGGTGGGAATTGAACCCTCACCACTGAGGTGGAAGGGAGGTACACTAACCACTTTACTATAACTGGATATACACCTTCTTTATTATTATTAATATTAGAATTAATAACACTGAAACTACTTAAGATTTGATAAATTATACTCGAAATTAAAGTTTGCATAATTTAACACTGACCTTCTTTCGCGTTAACTTTGACGGTTAGAAATAACAATTGGCTTATGCCAAAAGCGTTAAATGACCAACATACCCCTATTAATGTTAAATAATACTGATTTGACCTATTTACCCTTAGAAAATGACAAAAATTAATATTAAAAAAAATTTAAAATTGGCGGTAACACAAAATAACCTTTGTTTACTTATTGTTTGGGCAAAAATACCCCTATAGTTTATACTTAATTATACCCCTATTTGCCTTTTGTTTTACATTGTAGCAATTGTTTCCCATATTTATCAAGCCAAACATTTCTGGAATCGCCAGGAAAATTTATAAGTTGTTTAGATTCTCAGCCATTGGATACACTTTACAATTGAATTTCAACATACGGATTTATGTAATAGAGAATAAGTAAAATTACTTGAACTCTGGCCCAACCCTTTGGAACATCATCCTTGACGCTTGATGATTCATTGGCCCAACCCAACAAAATCCTCCTTTGCTTCTCGGAATCAAAGAAAGTCTTGGAAGTATAGAACTTACCATAATCATATCTCAAACCTAAATCACCTTCAATCATGTCCTTATCAGAAAAATACTAGTCCTTGAGAGCATCATATTATGCAATTGTGTAGTAATCATGCTTAGCTTTATCCAAGATATTCTTGAGCACATACTTCACCTTTTTCCCTTGAGCAAACGTATCTATGCCTTTGTATGCATCAATTTTAACAGTGAAAAATCTGGGCACTCCCACATCCCTGTGCCCTCTGCGGAGTGCAAAGGTTTCTCAGCTAGAGTCCAGTGCTCAAAGTCTTTGCTCTTGTACAAAATTGACAACAAAAAATATTATTTAAAATTTAAATAAAGATGAGTCATTAGTCATTAGGGAATATCGTGAACACGGATGTAACATCCCGGATTTCGGGTAATTAATTTTACATATGTGAAAATAAATTTTACTATTTGAGGGGGTGTAAATGTAATTAAATGTATATGCGTCCAGACAATTGAAAAGTCATGAGTTGAATTATCCGATTCATGATCTGGAACTTGCATCCATAGTCTTCGCTTTGAAAATCTGGAGGCATTACTTGTATGGTGAGAAATGTTATATATACACAGATCACAAGAGTCTGAAATATCTGCCTACCCAGAGAGAACTCAACCTGAGATAGAGACAGAGACGGTGGATGGAGTTGATAAAAGATTATGACTGTATAATCGACTACCATCTAGGAAAGGCGAATGTAGTCGCAGATGCTCTGAGCAGAAAAGCAATGCTTGCTCTAAAAGCTATGAATGTGCAATTGCAACTGAATCCAGATAATGCAGTAGTAGCTGAATTGATATGCAGACCCAGTCTGATTCAGCAGATTGCAGAGAAACAGAAGCAGGACGTTAGAATTCAGATGATATGTGGACAGATCCCAGAAGGGAAGCATCCAGACTTCTCAATCAGAACTGATGGTATTGTGTGTTTCAGAGACAGGATTTGTATTCCAGAAAATGAAGAATTGAGAAAAATGATCCTGACAGAGGCACACAGCAGTTCATATGCAATGCATCCAGGTAGCACAAAGATGTACAGAGACTTGAAAACTCAGTACTGGTGGTCTGGTATGAAAAAGGATGTGATAGAATTTGTGAACAGATGCATGACTTGTCAGCGGGTGAAAGCTGAACACCAGGTTCCATCAGGATTGTTACAACCAATAACAATACCTGAATGGAAATGAGATCGCATCACTATGGACTTTGTCATTGGATTGCCACTCACCCGGAGTAAACACGATGCAGTATGGGTTATAGTGGACAGATTGACGAAGTCAGCACACTTTCTACCTGTCAGAACTGACTATTCCCTCGATCGACTGGCAGAATTGTATATCAGAGAGATAGTCAGATTGCATGGAGTGCCTGTATCCATCATCTCAGATAGAGATCCGAGGTTTACATCCAGATTCTGGAAGAAGTTTCAAGAAGCCTTGGGTACTCGACTGAGTTTCAGTACAGCCTTTCATCCGCAGACAGATGGATAATCAGAAAAGGTGATTCAGGTGCTTGAAGATATGCTCAGGAGTTGTATAATTGATTTTGAAGGGAGTTGGGCGGATCATCTCCCATTGATTGAATTCGCCTACAACAACAGTTACCAGTCGAGCATAGCTATGGCACCGTATGAGGCACTGTATGGAAATGCAGGACTCCAGTATGCTGGACAGAGTTAGGAGAGGACAGGTTAGTAGGCCCAGATTTATTCGACAGACTGAGGAGAAGGTGAAGATTATCAGAGACAGATTGAAAGTTGCTTCTGACCGACAGAAATCCTATGCAGATCTGAAAAGAAAAGAGATAGAATATGAAGTCGGTGAGAAAGTGTTTCTAAAAGTATCTCCGTGGAAGAAAGTGCTTCGATTTGGCAGAAAAGGTAAGTTGAGTCCTAGGTTTATTGGGCCATACGAAATCATTGAACGTGTGGGACCAGTAGCCTACAGACTAGCTTTACCTCCAGAATTAGAAAAGATTCATAATGTATTCCATGTATCGATGCTGAGGAGATACAGATCTGATCCTTCCCACAGAGTTCAGGCCGAAAGTATTGAGATCCGACCAGATCTGACTTATGAAGAGGAACCGGTGCAGATTCTTGATTGGGAGATCAAAGAACTAAGAAATAAAAGAGTGCCACTGGTGAAAGTCCTTTGGAGGAATCATAAAGTCGAAGAAGCTACCTGGGAAAGTGAAGAAACGATACGACAACAATATCCCCAACTGTTTCATTAAGGTAAATTTCGAGGACGAAATTTCTTAAGAGGGGAAGAATTGTAACATCCTGGATTTCGGGTAATTAATTTTACATATGTGAAAATAAATTTTACTATTTGAGGGGGTGTAAATGTTACTATTTGAGGGGGTTTATTTTTATGATTTCCAGCGGACCAGAATGAATGGTTGAAAATTGATGTATGAAAAATTGAAAATGGAGACAGAGAGCATCGCGACCTGGTCACCGCGACCACAGGTCGCGATGGCTTGCTCGCGGTGAAAAACGTGATTTTTGGCAGTGAGCATCGCGACCAGTCACCGCGACCACAGGTCGCGATAAACTGCTAGCGATGAAAATGTCAAATTTTGGCAGAGAGCAACGCGACCACCAGCGCGACCAAGGCGCGCTCGCGATGAAGGCGGTGCGAATGCTCTAGTGAGCATCGCGACCTGGTGGCGCGACCACAAGTCGCGACGACGGTCGCGGCAGCAGAAAAATATAAAAAAAAATTTTGGCTTCTCGCGGAAGCCACAGAAAACAGAAAGAAAAGAGACAGACCGAGAGAGAGAAAAAAAAAAAGAAAAGAAGAAGAAGAAGAGGAAGAAGAGAAGGAGAAGAGAAAGAAAAGAAGAAGAAAAAGAAAGAAAGAAGAAAGAAGGGAAAGAAGAAGAGGAAGAAGAAGAAGGAAGAAGAAAGTGAAGAGAAAAGGAAAGGAAAGGAAAAGAAATCGTAGAACTGCGATTTCTCGAACGAAAAACGGTATCCAGATTGGTGTACACACGATTCCGAATTTATTTTGATAAAAAGTTTTGATTTAGTATATTATGAACTTATTTTTAATAAATGTTTTGATTTAGTTGTTTAGAAACATAGTTATGGATTTTATATGTTTATTTGTATGGATTCGTGTATATATATATTTGTGTTTTGTGTATTTTGTTGGATTATGGATGCAATATTTTACCCTTGTGAATAGTTGATGAAAAACGTGTGTTTTCAAAACCCGATTTCTAATTTTTGTATGATTTTCCTATTTCTGGATTGTGATTTCAAATGATATTCGTTGATTTCTGAAAACAAAGAATCGTTTTGTTATGATATTTTGAAAGGCCCTGATATATGTATAGGGATAATTGGGATATAGGAGATTGGCATATCAATTGGGTGAATTGATAGCAGTACTGCACCATATTGTCTCTGATCATTGATTCGGATACCATTTTTTCGTGAAATGGGAAACCGACTGTTTATCCGGATACCATTTCCTCGTGAAATGGGAAACCGACTGCGAAAATACCCGGATACCATTTCCTCGCGAAATGGGAAACCGACTGTTTATATAGGGATACCATTTCATATGAAATGGGAAACCCGACTGTAAAACCCGTAATCCAGTCTTGTACACCCTGCTATGTGTATCATGGGCCAAATGGAGAAATTATGATAGGAAATGTTATGGAAAATGTTTGTTATTGACATTTTAATTTTTGAAAGTATTGGTTTTCAATTTTGTTGTTTATATACATTTTAGAGTTTCTGAATTTCCATATACTGTTTTGTATTATATTACTGTTTATTTTTAAGTGTACACCCACTAGGCAGTGTTGCTTAGCGCGTTAGTTTGTTTCTAACGCGTAGGTACCAGAGAGACGGAAGAGGCCAAAGACTGAGGAGGAGTTCCCTGCAGATAGAGGTGGAGAGTCGCAATTCTTGGGTAGATATTTATGTTCATATATAATGCGATTGTGATGCATGCATATTCAGAGAGTCTGTAAATATGTTTTGTGATTAATTAATTATTTATGATTTCTGTTTTTCGTTTTCAAAATGTTTGGAAATATTGAATGGATTTCTAATTTGTTTTGAAAGTCGCACTAAACGGCAGAGTGCGCATTTGAATGAATTGGGAATTGAAGTGCTTTTGTGACTTGTTTGTGATTTGAGATTTTATTTGAAAAACAGATTTTGGAAAATCCGAAAAACAAACGGAACTCTGCCGAATTTTCTGTAAAAAAATTTATATTGATTTGGGCGCACTCGATGTTGGTTTTAAAATTATAAATTATAAATTTAGAAAGAATTGAAAACCGAGTAGCACTTCCTGGGTCGGTCCAGCCGGGTCGGGTCAGGGGGTGTTACAACGGAGATTCTTTTTCAGATTGAAAACGCAATAAAATGAAGGTGTTTGATGGAATTATGGATCTGTTCGACAAAATGCCAAAATAGAGATTTTAAATATTTGAAGAAGCCAACAATGGCTGATAATGGAGGATCAGTTTTTTCATTGATTTTTATGAATGATTACTTTTATATACTCAGATCGGACATTAATAACTGCCCCTCCTAACATAATTAACTAACCTGCATATTGCTGCCTAACTGCAAGTTCACTACAACGAACTGCCTAGACTCACATTGCATCTCTTCAGTTTCCATCACATTTCTAATTCTTCTGATGCTGATCATATGTTGATTCATGTGAGCTGAACTACTGAATCACTTCCTCTTATCACAGCTTTTCCTCTTGCACCAATTGGTGCAGCATTACTTCTTCGTTTTGCTGTTGCATCAGCTGCTGCTTGTTGATCATGAGCATGAGTCTCCATTACACAGATAACAGTGTAAATTTATCTTTTATCTTCAGCAAGTTTAAGGTTTCAACCATTATGGCAGAATTTCCTCACACTACATGGAAGAAGAATGCTCTAGAAGAACTAATAGTAAGGCTCAGAAATCAACAACCAAGACTTGATACTTGATAGAGAAACTGGAGTTGGAATTCAACGGAAATGTGAAGAACCAATTTCACTATTTCGAAATGAACCTCTCTGGTGTTGTGGGATAGGCTTGTGAAGACATGAATACTGTTCCTGGTTTATTTTATAGAGTAGATTTAGATTACCCAAGTGATGTGAAATATCAGTTGCATCTGCTATATTATCTCATGATTAACATGGTATTCACAGCACGCATGTCACTTCATTTGGACATGCATTTCTACCATTATTCATATTTATATACCCTATTCAGCTAAAAATGTAAAAGCTTTTGATGCTGCTGAGCTATCTGGCTATTGTGACTTCACTAATAAAACCTTGTGGTTTTGCAAGTTTTTAATGTGAATAAAGTGTTTATTTGATGGGTTGACGAGTATCAAGTGTTTGACCTGCTATATTGTAGACTGGTTTATTATTTGCACAATGTAGTTTGTGTGGTCAACTTATAGGGTCCTCTCTACTCATTTACCCTTTTGTCAAATTAATGCATATACTTCTTAAGTCAGTTCAAGTTTCTATACCTACAAAATACATCTAGAAACTTTCCTTTCTTTTCACTTTGTTGGTTTGTTGGATCTAAATCAAGTCATTGCTCTTTCCCAACTAAAATAACTCCACATACAGGTGTACCACAACCTATGTCTAATACATCTATGACTAGTACTCAGGAAAAGGTTATTGCAGCCCCTTGGCCAATCCACACCACTCCAAATTATGTCACACGGCTTGTAAAATAACAAAGATCAACAACTACTTGAATGGTTCGAGAGTGATTTCAATAGAACTGGTGGAATATTAATTGTTTTGTAATTTCAATTTCATACGTTAGAGATAAATTAGATGGCCAGTTAATATTGTCTTCCTTGATATATGGAAGACTAAAAACTCTCAAAACACTTGTTCACTAACGGCTTTTAACTGTCAATTTTGTCTCATTGGCTACGATACTTCTACCTTGGCCTCCATGTAAATGTGATTAGTGCAAATATTTTTCTTTTTTGCAATTTCCTGCAATTACATCATCTTCCCAGTTTCATGATCTAGCTATAAACTTACACCTCTCTTTTCCTCACTCATATCTTCAATAGAGAAGTCTGATGGCATTATTTCATTACTTTGTTAATTACGTTGTGGTTTAGAAAGAATAGGTATCAATTATCAACTTTTTATTCAAGAGAATTGTGTAAAAAATAGTGCATGTTGCTCACTTGGGATTAATTTGCTATGGCTAACAGGAAAAGCAATCTTATTTTCAATAACGTTTTTTGTATCATTATTTGCAGAATACTGGTGATATAAGAATGGTTGAAGGACAAAAGTACCCGTATTTGATTTGGAGACTGGTGCTCGAAGCGGCTTCAAGGAACCTAAAGTTTCTGAAGATTGTGGTGAGGTCTGTTATTGTCTTATTGAACTTCACCTTTTGACATGTTATGTTGAGCATCAAGAATAGACAGGTGTGATGATGCTCTGTGAAGTTGAAAACAGTCTTCTCGTAGTCTTACTGTTAGTAGTCTATCTTGGATGGAGCACCAAGTAGAATAATAGGAATACTTTTCCTTTGTGTCATGTTTGTGATAGTAATGCATTTATTTATTTTTTTAATCAAAAGGGAAAAGCCAAAATTAGTAGCTACTTGATTCAACTGTGGGTTTCATTCAAGTTGAGATTTCTAGGAAACTACACATTGTATTCAAGTTGGTACATCACAGATAGGGGGTGCACATGGTTCAAATCGGTATGGTTTTGGGTGAAATTGAATCGATTAGAAATTTATACAGTTTTTAAAAAATTAAAATAGAACTGAACCGAATTGAAGGTGGAAACTGAACCGAACCGAAGTAATACGGTTCAATTCAATTCGGTTCAATACGGTTTTGGGCCTAATGAGCTTTTTTCATATATTTTAATTTTAATAGGTTTTAAATGTTAATTTGGGCTATAGTTTTTAGTTTTAGTATTTGACCTATTGATTTTAGAATTCAAACTTGATTCAACAGTATATTAATCATGTATAAAGATCATTCAACTAAAATCAACAGGGAATAAAACTATCAGAGCATCTCATATCCGATGTATTATACATGTGACAAATCCCTTTATCACCAACGAAAGCAGCTTTCATTTGTTGAAAAAGAAGGCCCATTGCTTAATTGGCCCATTGCTTCCTTGCCCATTGATCTGTGTTGTAATACTTAATTGGCCCATTGCTTATAGATTTCAATCAATCATTGGGCTTACATTCTTATTTGCGACCCAAAAGAAGGCCCAAACGTTTGTAGAATATTCATATAAACAGGTACTGCCTCTCACCCTCACTTCACCCGCGCAGCTCTCAACTCTCGGACCATCTTCTCACAAAACATGATGTTTGCTTCCTCGCCGCGCCCTGTCTATCCCGTCCCCGCGCGCTCCTCCTGCTTGCTTCCTCTCCGGTCGCCGCGCGCTCCTCCTGCTTGCTTCCTCGCCTCGCCGCGTTTCTCTGGTCGTCGTCGTCGCCGGTAGTTCTTTTATTATTTTTCTGTTGCTTTTTTTTTTGTTCAAATCTGTTCCATGATAATGCTTGTTTTGGAGTGAAAATGAAAGATGAGTTTGTGACAAATGCATTGTCTTTGTTTTATCTTGGGTATTGTTTGTGTTCCTGGAAAGTGAGATAAAAAATGAGGTTTTTTTGAGATAAAAATCAGAGTCTTGGATTGAAAGTGGAAGATGTGTGTGTGTTTTGTTGGGGTATGTTTGGTTTCTGAGAAATTGAAAGAAAAAAGGTGTTTTTGAGATAAAAATCATGTGTTGGACTAAAATGGAATATGGGTATTTGGGATATATCTGAAAATTTTCATGATAAGCTGTTGGATTATTGTTTCCATGTATGTGTAGTTTATGTGAGATTCTTTTTGGAAGATAATTGAAATACTTAATTGTATGAATTTCTCTATTATCTATTTTGCTTTTCATTGGCCTGATAGAATTATAGGATTATGCTGATCCTCTGTTAATGTAGTATTTTTGCTGTTTTGAGTGACTTTACTATTGTTTTGTTTTGTTGGTTTCTGACTCTTAAATTATACTCTTCATTTTGGAAAATTCTAGCTTTGGTACTTTCAACTAATCTAAAAAATAGTGAAATTTTCGTTTCTTTTAACTTCTTTCTTTCTCATAAAACTTCATAAAACTGTATTTGATTCACAGGAAAATGTACTGAAATGGGAAGTGTTAGAAGAAAATCTCACTAAGTAACCAAAAAATTTTACTCCGAGTTCGGAGTTCACTAGTGGAACGTGGAGTTTGACGAGTGGAACGCGGAGTATTCTCAGTCTGTTTCTAAAAAAAGCAACATCAACAAATTGCCTTCTCGTGTGTTCTTTTCACATCAATCTGTCTCATTGTATATCTGAAAACGGAGAGAGAAGATTGCCTCTACAACCAACCGGAGATTACCTAAGTTCTTCAAAGTGTGTCTGCTGGAGCAGTGCTATGAGATTGGTACTACAGTGACAATGAAGCTTATAATGACGATAATGACGTCGACAATTGGCCCCAACTCCAACTCCCACTCCCACCTCCGCTTCTGCCTGCGGCTCCGACTTCAGCTATGGCAGGGACTTCGTCCATGAATTTTACTCGTAAACTTTTATATATTTTTATTTTTTTTGTGGGTTTGTTTTATTTATTGTGTTTAATTTCTTGCTCATTGCTTGGAATTTTGATTTTTTTTTTTTAATAATGTCAGCTTTGGGTAGTAGGCCAAGAACTGAAGATCCATCCTCAGTTCTTATCAGTGTCAAGAGTCAGGTGTGTATATTTATATACATGATAATGTACAAGTTTATTTGGAATATATTGCACTTGAAAGGCATATACATGCTGTTGTTTGTGTTTTTTTATCATTGTAATTAGGATGGAAATGTGGTGTTTTATATGATCAAGCGTAACGTTCCAATAAAAAGATTACTTATTAATTACTGTGAGAGAAAGTTTCTGGAATACGAGACTGTCCGTTTCTTGATAGAAGGAAACTGCTTTTTTCATACTGAAACCCCTGCTCAAGTATTCATCAATCTTCTTAACACTACAATTCCATTTTTTATAATATTGATTTGGTTGGGTTTTGATGGTAAATATTGTTAACTTGATGTTGCAGTTTGGACTGGAGAATGGAGATGAAATTTATGCCATGATGATGATGGATGGAGATGACTAGTACCAAGATCGTTATATGTAAAAATTGTTATGTGAATACAATCATATTAAGTTCTTTTTTTCTTGTTTTATGTGGACATCTTACATGGGTTTGTTCTTGTTACATGTTCGGTCATGATCAAGTTTTAGAGTTTGGTGTTATAAGAACCCACTTCCATGGTGGAGACACCCTTCAATTTTTCAAGGTTATCTTTTCTTCTACCCTTGAAGACAAGAAATTGGTATAGCCCACAACTTCTATTTCTTCATTTGTAGAGATTAGCGGTTGAAAAGTAAAGGTTTTGGCATGGATTAGTTTCTTTGATTTCTTATTATTATTATTGTTTTTCTTTTTGGGATTTTCTAGATTTGGGTGTTCATGAAATGTTGATGTTCATAAGTTTAATTTATATTAGCATAACTTGTAAAACTGGTTGAGTTTAGTTAAGTTTGTTTGATGTTCATTCACTTTCAGGATACTGCTAAAAGCCTCTGTCCCACCATTCCTGTGTATTTTTTGTTATTTTTCATGGCCTCTTTTGAAACCATATCCCAATATGTGGATGGGAGGGGATAGATCTCTATTTGGGATATCTTTGCTTAGACGTATAATGTTGTTAAGTCATTGTTGGGGGAATTTGTTATATGGATTTGATAGTTGATTTTTAATTAATTTGGTGGTATGGGATTGTGGTGTGGAGCTGTTGATTGGTTGGACGGAGGACCCATTTTCAGCTTTCAATTCGTATTTTTTCAAGCTGAGGTTTGAACACTAGGCTCATTTTTATTTTTATTTGGGGTATCCATTAGAAATTTAGAACTCTTGAATGTGATGTAGATGTAGCTAAGCCTCTCTTTCATCTGTTGAACATGTTTCTGTTGCTTTACTACTTAAACGTGATTTAAAACATTAAAATGCGATTATTCTGTGTAGATTCTTTTATTACAAGTTACATGCTTGATTGGAATTGCTAGGCCACTTCACATAAGTTTTCCTATTAAGCATACAATTATAACCTAACACTTAAATTTGCATAGAGTTAAAGTTTACTGTGTGTCAGCTCTTTATGATGAATTTGTGAAACAAAGAGTAACTTTGATGATATGGTAGAGGTGATTTTTTTTTTGAAGGGAAGTAGAGGTGATCTTTGATGGATTACTATGATGTTGGGATTCTGTTAGTATAATTGTTATAAGTTATGGATAACATGAGCTAATGAAATTTTTTGATGAAACATATGACTGTAATGTCATGGAAGCATTTCTTTGATTGGTTTTCACTTCTTTTTTGAAGTACATTCTCTAACATTACTTGTATAACTGCAGAGGATTCCGGAAAAGTTTGTAAGGAAATTTGGGGATGAACTTTCGGCTTTTGTTACAATCACTGTTCCTAACAGTCAAGTTTAGCAAGTGAGGTTGACAAAAGAGGAGAAAATGATTTGGTTTGATGATGGATGAAATGACTTTTGACTCAGGAGGATCTTAGAAAACATCTGTTGCTAAGGTTTTGAACGAACTACAGTCAAATCAGAAAATGTTGGCGTGTCAAAATATGTTCGACCTCGAAACCCCCACTTTATTGCGAACGGGGACCGAGAAGAACCTATTGGTAAGGATCTCAGCTTTTCTGCTGTTATGAGCATGTGATTATGATTCTACTTGTCAAGTTCTGTTTGCATATAATGACTTCAAAACTCTAGACTAGAAAACCTAATATGGCCTAATTTATCAAGAAGTGCTGTAATTATTGGCACTACTTAGTTTAATTATGAAACTAAATTGTGAGGTCCATGCTAATTCTTTTTGATTGCTTAGGGTTGATATTGTCACAATATGTGCCTATACTGCTATACATATTAACTTATTTGGCTTGAATTTTATTGGGGACCGCTTTGTTAAAGGTTGTATATTTCAATATATGTTAAAGGTTGTTTCTAATGGTAAAACTATTTTCATTACTTATACAACACAAGCTTGATTTACCAAACCCGATGATCTTTCAAAATGAGCACGGAGGCAATGTCCTAAACATGCTAAATGCTGGAATGATGGTCGAACATGGGTTAGCGGGTGGAAAGATTTCTGCATAGGGAACGTGGGTCTGGATGATTGGTGTATTTGTGAATTTCTGCAATGGTCAAAAGGGACACATCATAAATGTTGGTCCACCTCATGTGGAATAAAGCATGAGATGCTCATCTCATGTGAAATAAAGAATGAAGCACATGAACTCTAGGTGTAAATGCTTCTTTCATGGTGGATCAACATAATTGTGTTTGATTCTTTCTACAAATCCTCACCTATAAATAGGTGAGCTCTTAGAACAATCAATCAAGCAAATCAAGCAAAAACACAACAATTAAGAGAGTGTGTGTGTTGAGAGATCCTCAGAGAAAAATAGAGAGAGTTTTCTGAGAGAAATTGTGAGCCAATTTGTGAGGTTCTATCCACAAATTGAAGTTACATTGTTATTGTAATTTGTGAGAGATCCACCCAAGGGTGAAGTTTGTAATCCCATTATTATTATAGTGGAGTTGTTAAGCGGCCTACGGGTCCCGTGGTTTTTACCTTCATTTTCTGGAGGGTTTTCCACGCTAAAATTGTTGGAGTTATTTTTACTCTATTTGGTTTGGGAAATTATCCTGGGGCCGTAAAATTTATTATTTTACAAACACATTTTTCCCAACAAAGTGGTATCAGAGACTGTATCAAATTCTCTAGAAAATTCTTAGTATGCTCTGTGGTTGCAGTATTATCTGATCTTCCACATCAGAAAAGAATTATTCTTGAGTTTACTGATTTTTGTGATTGCTGGAAGTGTGGTGGTGCGGAAAGTGCATGTCTAGGAAAGATTCTGGCTAGGAAAGATTTGGTATTTAAGTGTGTCCGTTGTGACCCACCTCTCTTTCCTGGGAACTTACCTGGTGTACTGTTCACGACCACGTGCACTATTCAAGCATACGAAGTACTATTCACGAAGTACTATTCATCGCTGAAAAATATCAAACTCGGCGAAACTTGTTGACTAACGATCCAAATGGAGGAGAGCACAGGCAACATGATCAAGTTAACTGCATTTAATTATGCAATATGGAAGCCAAAGATGGAGGATCTTTTATACATTAAAGATCTGTGGAAGCCGATTGTAATGCCGAAGGAGGAAGCAGTGACTACAGCTTCGACGGATGCCAAGACATCCAGCACTTCGACGTCCACATCAGACGTTGAGTGGACTGTGCTAAACCGAAAATGTGCTGCTCAAATCAGACAATGGATTGACAGAAGTATTTTCCAAAACTTTGCTAATGAACACGATGCTTACGTTCTTTGGCAAAAGTTGGGGAAAATGTATGCAAGGACAACCGCACAGAATAAAGCTAATCTGATGCGACGATTAGTCAACTTGAAGTATAAAGATGGAAACAGCGTGTCAGAACACATGAGCGAGTTCCAAGGCATCGTAGATCAACTCAACTCTATGAAAATGACTGTAGATGACGAGTTGCAAGCATTGTTGATGCTGAGTTCTCTACCAAAAAGCTGGGACACTCTGGTTGTGTCAGTTAGTAACTCTGCTCCTGACGGCAAACTTACCATGGATATGGTAAAAGACAGAATGCTCAACGAAGAGTCTCGACGAAAAGACGAAGGGCATACCCCTGAAAATGAAGCACTTGTTACGGAGAAACAAGGCAAGCAAGAATGGAGGGGAAGGAGTAAAAATCCCCATAACCAAAGTCAGCAAAGAGGACGGTCAAAGTCCCGATCAAGGCATGACAAGAAGTGTCACCACTGTGGTAAGCTCGGACATTTCATTCGAGAATGTCGAAAGTTAAAGGCGGAGCGAACCAGAAATCAGGATGCACAAACCCGAACAAATGACACCGCAACAGTTACCGAAGAAGTTGTCGTTCTTCAAGCTGAGGATTATATCAATCTTGCAAGTCAAGATTCTACCTGGGTAGTTGACTCAGGTGCATCATACCATGTCACTTCACGACTGGAATTCTTCTCAACCTACACTCATGGTGATTTCGGACGAGTGAGGATGGGAAATGATGATGTCTCCAAAATTATCGGCATCGGAAATATCCATTTAGAAACTAACCTTGGATGCAGGCTAGTTTTGAAAGATGTGAGGCATGTTCCTGATATCCGCCTCAATCTGATCTCCACCGGAATACTTGATGACGATGGTTACAGCAATTATTTTGGTGAAGGAAAATGGAAGCTTACCAAAGGCAATTTGGTAATAGCAAAAGGCAAGAAAGATACATCCCTCTACCACACAGAAGCCAAGCTATGTAGAGGAGAAGTAAACACCACCAGGAAAGAAGTTCCCACCGAGCTATGGCATAAGCGGCTCGGCCACATGAGTGAAAAAGGTCTCAGTATTCTTTCCAAGAAGGCGCTTTTGCCAGGGATGAAAGGTACATCATTGCCTACTTGTGTTGATTGTATTATGGGAAAACAACATAGAGTTGCATTTCGTAGTTCCCCACCATCTAGAAAGGCGAATATTCTAGATTTGATACACACAGATGTCTGTTCAATGAGTTGTAAGTCACTAGGAGGTGCTACTTATTTTGTGACTTTCATTGATGACCATTCTAGAAAAGTATGGACTTTTGCTTTGAAAACTAAAGATCAAGTGCAGGAAGTTTTCAAGCACTTTCATGTAAAAGTTGAACGAGAAACTGGCAGACGTTTGAAGTGTGTACGTGCAGACAATGGCGGTGAGTACCGCGGACCATTTGAGGAGTACTGCAGAAGTTTCGGCATCAGGCTGGAAAAATCAGTACCAAAGACACCTCAGCATAACGGTGTTGTAGAGAGAATGAACAGAACCATTTGTGAAAGGGTCAGATGTATGCTCTCAAATGCAAAACTGCCAAACTCTTTTTGGGGGGAGGCAATGAGAACCGCAGTCGACTTAATCAACCTTTCTCCATCAGTTCCGTTGAACTATGACGTACCAGAAAGAGTTTGGACGGGGAAAGACGTTTCTTACAAACACTTGAAAGTATTTGGGTGCAGAGCATTTGTCCACATCCCAAAAGACGAGAGGTCCAAGCTGGATGGAAAAGCAAAACAGTGTATCTTTGTGGGACATGCCCATGAAGAATTCGGCTACAGACTTTGGGATCCTGTTAACAAAAGGATCATCAGAAGTAGAGACGTGGTGTTTCTTGAAGATCAGACGATCGAGGATTTCGAGAAACCCGAGAAGCCACAGTCAGATGAAATTCCAGTTAATCTGGAACCAGTCTCTCCACCAACAAATTCTGATGAAGGGGGAGCAACACCAGATACTGATGATGTTCATCCACCAGCTCGCAGTCCAGAACCAGAACAAGTCCAGCCAGAAGTACAGTTGAGGAGGTCCACTAGAGAGCGACAACCAAGTCGTAGATATTCTCCTAACGAGTATGTGATGTTCACTGACGGGGGAGAACCAGAAAGCTATGATGAAGCTATTACTGACCAGCACAAGACAGAGTGGTTAAAAGCCATGCAGGAAGAAATGAAATCCCTACATGAGAACCACACATTTGACTTGGTGAAATTACCACAGGGAAGGAAAGCTCTCAAGAACAAATGGGTGTACAAAATCAAAAGTGAAGAAGGCAACTCACAACCACGTTACAAAGCAAGACTGGTTGTGAAAGGATTCGGGCAGAAGAAGGGTGTTGATTTTGAAGAAATATTCTCACCAGTGGTAAAAATGTCTTCAATCCGAGTTGTTCTTGGCTTGGCAGCTAGTCTCAATCTGGAGGTTGAACAACTTGACGTAAAAACCGCATTCTTACATGGTGATCTTGACGAGGAGATCTACATGGAGCAGCCTGAAGGTTTCCAAGTCAAAAGGAAGGAGAAATCAGTATGCAGACTAAAGAAGAGTTTGTACGGTCTGAAACAGGCACCAAGGCAATGGTACAAAAAGTTTGACTCGTTCATGGAGAAAAATGAGTACAACAGAACGACGGCTGATCACTGCGTCTTCATCAAGAAATTCTCTGATGGTGATTTTATCATTCTTTTGCTTTATGTTGATGATATGTTAATTGTTGGCCAAGATATCGGCAAAATTAACAGGTTGAAGAAAGAGTTGAGCAAGTCCTTTGCAATGAAGGATTTAGGACCCGCTAAGCAGATTCTTGGCATGAGGATTACCCGCAACAGACAAAATCGAAGAATCTGGCTATCTCAAGAACGGTATGTTGAAAAGGTTCTTGAAAGATTCAACATGAGCAAAGCCAAATCTGTTAGTTCTCCACTTGCAAGCCACTTCAAGCTTAATGCAAGTCAGTGTCCTTCTAGCAAGGAAGAGAAATCAGAAATGAGCAAAGTGCCTTATGCATCGGCGGTTGGCAGTCTAATGTACGCTATGGTATGCACTAGACCAGACATTGCTCATGCTGTTGGTGTTGTGAGCCGATTCCTATCTAATCCTGGAAAGGAACATTGGACAGCAGTCAAATGGATACTCAGGTATCTCAGAGGTACTTCCAGTCATTGTTTATGTTTTGGTAATTGTAAACCTGTATTAAAAGGATATACAGATTCAGATATGGCTGGTGACATGGATACGAGAAAGTCTATATCCGGGTACCTAATAACATTTGCAGGGGGAGCTGTCTCATGGCAATCACGGTTACAAAAATGTATTGCCTTAAGCACCACAGAAGCAGAGTACATCGCAATTACTGAGGGTTGTAAGGAGATGCTGTGGATGGAAAAGTTCCTACAAGAGTTGGATCAGAAACAGGAAAGCTATGTTCTCTATTGCGACAGTCAGAGCGCAATTCACCTCAGTAAGAACCAAACCTTTCACTCAAGGTCCAAGCACATCGACATAAGGTATCACTGGATTCGTGATGTGTTGGAAAATAAACTGTTACAAGTTGAGAAGATTCATACCAATGACAACGGCGTAGATATGATGACGAAAAATCTGCCTAGAGAAAAGCTTGCTATATGTAGAGAGATTGCTGGTATGGAGGAACCCTGCTTCACATGAAGTGGAGGGGGAGATTTGTTGGTCCACCTCATGTGGAATAAAGCATGAGATGCTCATCTCATGTGAAATAAAGAATGAAGCACATGAACTCTAGGTGTAAATGCTTCTTTCATGGTGGATCAACATAATTGTGTTTGATTCTTTCTACAAATCCTCACCTATAAATAGGTGAGCTCTTAGAACAATCAATCAAGCAAATCAAGCAAAAACACAACAATTAAGAGAGTGTGTGTGTTGAGAGATCCTCAGAGAAAAATAGAGAGAGTTTTCTGAGAGAGAAATTGTGAGCCAATTTGTGAGGTTCTATCCACAAATTGAAGTTACATTGTTATTGTAATTTGTGAGAGATCCACCCAAGGGTGAAGTTTGTAATCCCATTATTATTATAGTGGAGTTGTTAAGCGGCCTACGGGTCCCGTGGTTTTTACCTTCATTTTCTGGAGGGTTTTCCACGCTAAAATTGTTGGAGTTATTTTTACTCTATTTGGTTTGGGAAATTATCCTGGGGCCGTAAAATTTATTATTTTACAAACACATTTTTCCCAACAATAAAGGTACACATAATCCGCAATGCTGGTTTGTTTGTGCATTTGTGACTACAATTGCGGGCTTGTTTGTAACAGAGTCGTACAATCATCTGTCCAAAAATGGTTATAGGAGGTTCAACAAAAAGAGCATCAAAACAAAAGCAAGAGTTACCCAAACTGGTAAGCATATCTCCACCGTACGAAACGTATCAAAGTACTCTCAGTCTGTTCTTGAAAAAGCGACATCAATAAATTGGCTTCTCGTGTGTGCTTTTCACATCAATTGGTCTCATTATTTATCTGAAAACCGAGAAAGAGAAGATTGCTTCTACAACCAACCGGAGATTGCCTAAGTTCTTCAAAGAAAATCTCACTAAATAACCAAAAAGTTTTACCTCGAGTTCGTAGTTCGACGAGTGGAACGCGGAGTTCTACGAGTGGAATCGAAAGGCGACGCCTGAGAAACCAGAAGCAGTCACACTAAGTTGCCGTACATATTGAAGCAGAGAATAAATAAATTTACATTAATAGAAAGAGTTACCTCGGATGTATGGATGAGCCGAGCAAAGAATGAGCAACGATGGAAGAGAACGAGTGACAATGGCAGAGCTCTAATATAAATGATTGTCATGTGGGCAGGTTTATCATATCACCATAAATACAGCTCTAATATTGTCATGTGGGCAAAAAATATAACCATTGATTTTTTTAATCTATTTTTGGCTTGGCTCCCCGATTTTATTGAATAAACCGAATAAAAATTAAAATTGTCAGTTTTTATTTTTTGGGACAAATGATTATGTCGTTTTAGTTTGACTAATTAACAGTTATAATATATTATAATATCATAAAATTGTCAGTTTTTTAAATTACAACTAAATACTTCGAAAAATTATCATTTGGATCCTGAATGTATTTAAAAATATTAATTTTGATCTATTTTTACTTTTGTTACTTTCATGGTTCTTATCTTTTTCAAAATATATCAATTTAATCTCTATAATAAAAATTTTGAAGGTCACACCTGACATAAAATATAAATTAATCATCTTTTTTTTAATTAAACTGTTAAATTAGAATGACACTTTTACCCTTTAATTTTTAAACAACTATACTTAGTGCAGTAAGAGATTAATATATGTTATAAAAATTTAATTTTAAAAAAATACTTAAAAAGAATTAAATAATAAAATAATTAAGATAAAATTATTAAAAATAAAAAATAATTATAAAAATATTATAAAAATTAAAAAAATATTAAAAGTAATATCATTTATTAAAAATAAAATCAATTTAAAATTGAATACTTATAAAATTTAATAACTTAATACAGGTATTAATAAATTTATATATATGCAATTTTGTGAATATATTTTTATTTTTATATTATAATAATAATAAATACATATATATATTGTAATTTTATTATTATATATATATAATATACTCTAAAATATACATGTATAATATTTTAATATTTTAGTTCTTTTAACTCAATTTTGAGTTTTATTTTTATTTTTAGTAAATGATTTTATTTTTAAATTTTTAAATTTTTTAAAAAATTTTTAATTTTTAATAAATTTATAATATTTATTGTTTGAGTTAATTACACTCAACTTACCTGAAGTTTGACTAATTATACTCGGAATCAAAGTTTGCATTAATTAACACTGATTTCCCCTCACGTTAACTTTGACTGTGAGAATAAACGTTGACTTTTCTTAAATTTATTAAATAATCAAAATATTCCTATTAATTAATATTATTAATTTTTTTTCTTTATTAAAAAAAATTAATGGTGGAGATTGGATCTCCACCAAAAATAAAAATAAAAAAAAAAACTTTTTGAAAATCTCAAACCCTAAAAATATTAAAAAATAAAGTAAAAAAAAATAATATACTTTAAAAGTAATTTTTTTAAAAAATTAACTGTTTTTAAAATATAAAAGTGTAAAATATGATTAATTGAATCGTCAATTAAAAAATAAAAATATCCCTATTATAAAAACCAAAGAATTTGAAAAAGATTCGTGTCTAACATTATTTGTTATTTAAAAATTGAATTTAACCTAATTTGTTCGATCACGAGAATCGGCAATCACGAGTTCGTCAACTTATCTTAATAATTGAGAAGAAAGAAAATCAATCAAAATCTATCTGATTTGGCACTACCTAGAGTAGTTGGAGCATATTACGTGGTTCACAGCTCAAAAAAAAAAAAATTAAATTCCTATCTCTTTTCTAAAAGACAAGTCCACTCAGTCCACTTTCTTTATTATTGCACCAATTTTGGTAATTTAACATTATTGCAGTTTTTCTTCTCTTTCTCAGCAACCTTCTCTTTCTTTCGATTTTGGTTGAAATCTTGTAAAACAAAAGATGGGTAACTTATTCTCAATATCAATTGATTTGGGTTCCATATTCACTCCTTGTAAAAGCTGCTTCTTTGCAAAAGCGTCATATATATGGAATCTGAAAGACAATCTTCATGCCTTGAAGAAATCATTGGAAGATTTGACTGAAGCAAAGGAGGATGTGCTGCGGAGAATCGACATTGCTGAACGCCAACAACAACCGAGACAGCGGCGCCTGAACCTGGTGCAGCTTTGGCTTACAAGAGTGCAAGAAGTGGAAACTCAAGTTGATCAACTCCAAACAGTTAGATCTCAAGAAATTGAGAAACTATGTCTTCGAGGCTACTGTTCAAAGAATCCAAAGTCAAGCTACCAGTTCGGGAAAAGGGTGGATCAGATCCTAAAATCTGTGGCAGATTTAAAAGCTGAAAGAGCAACTTTCGTGGACGTGGTGGCAGAGAGGATACCTGAAGATTGCGTTGATGAGAGGCCGACTGAACCAACAGTTGGTCTGGAACCAAAGTTTGATCAAGTTTGGAGGTACGTGACTGATTCACAAGTGAAAATTATAGGCCTATATGGGAAGGGCGGAGTTGGCAAAACTACACTGTTAACCCAAATCAACAACAAGTTTCTCAATTTCTCAGATGATTCTGTTGTGATTTGGGTGACAGTGTCTAAAGACGTACAACTCGAGAAGATTCAAGAAACTATTGGGAAAAAGATAGGCCTGGTGGATGGGTGGAACAGTAAAAAATTACAAGAGAAAGCTGTGGATATATACAGGGTTTTGAGTAAGAGAAAGTTTGTGTTGTTATTAGATGACATATGGCAGCGTGTTAATTTGGTCGATGATATCGGTATCCCTCCTCCAAGTACAGAAATTGATTTCAAGGTTGTTTTCACAACTCGTTCAAAGGAGGTTTGCCGTCGCATGGAAACTCACAAAACTGTTGAAGTGGAGTGTTTGACGGATGAAGAAGCTTGGACATTGTTTCGAGAGAAGGTAGGAGAAGAGACTCTGAACAGTCATCCTTATATTCCCCTGCTTGCTAAGGAAATGGCCAGAGAGTGTGGAGGACTCCCACTTGCACTTATTACCATCGGTCGTGCCATGGCTGGAAGGAATCAACGTCAAGAATGGGAATTTGAAATTTCAATCTTAAGGAGGGCTGCTCATGAATTTCAAGGTATGGAGGAGGATGTGTTTGCTCGTCTTAAATTCAGTTATGATCGTTTGCCCGGCTACGTATACAGATCTTGTTTCCTGTACTGTAGTCTATTTCCGGAAGACTATAGCATCTCTAAAAGAGAGTTGATAGATTGTTGGATTAGTGAGGGATTTTTGAAAAAATATGTTGGGATGGAAGCACGAAATTTTGGATACACTATCATTGGATCTCTTCTTCGTGCATGTTTGTTGGAAGAAGTAGAAGGAGATTATGATGCTTATGGTTATGGTGATGTTGTTTATGTTGATTGTGTTAAAATGCATGATGTGATTCGCGATATGGCATTGTGGATAGCATGTGAAGTTGAGGAGCAGGAAAAGTTCTTGGTTCGTTCAGGTGCTGGGTTAACTAGAGCACCAGAGGTTGGAGAATGGGAAAATGTTAAAAGGATGTCGTTGATGGAAAACCAAATTACAAATCTGACAGAGACTCCTAATTGTCCTCAGCTCCTAACTCTTTTCCTTCACTGGAATCAGTTAACGAGGGTAACAAGTGGGTTCTTTCAACATATGCCACGTCTTCAAGTATTAAACTTGTCTCACAATAATCTAACTGAATTACCAGTGGGAATTTCAGCGTTGGTTGATTTGCAACATCTTGATATATCATTTACTACAATAAGAGAGTTGCCAGAGGAGTTCTTTCAACATATACCTCATCGTCTTCAGGTATTAAACTTATCTCACAATGATCTAACTGAATTACCACTAGGAATTTCAGCGTTGGTTGATTTGCAACATCTTGATCTATCATATACTGACATAATAGAGTTGCCAGAGGAGTTGAAGGCCTTGACAAATCTAAAATGTCTGAATTTGGAGTATATGAGAAGGCTTTGTAGAATTCCACGGCATGTGATATCTAATCTTTTAATGTTACAAGTGTTGAGAATATTCCAATGTGGTTATGCGAGTATTCAATCAAAAGATAGCATTTTATTTGATGAAGAACTTTTCATCCATGAATTAGTTCGTTTGGAAAATCTAAATGTGTTGAGTATCAGCTTGAAATCTTCTCCCGCTCTCCAAAGATTTTTGAGTTCCTACGAGCTGCTGAAGAATTGTCCAGTAGTAGAATCACTATGTCTTGACCTAGCGGACAATGACTGTTCAAATTCTTTCAATGTTTTATCATTAGGGGTCCTAAAAGACCTCCAAACACTATATTTTGAGAGTAAAGGTTTGGTAGAGTCGGTGATTGATCGCGAAATGCGAAACGTACCTCATTTCCACAGCCTCCACAGAGTTTACTTGCTCCGCTGCTCCAAATTGAGGGACGCTACGTGGATTATTTTTGCTCCAAACCTCCAGATTCTAGAGATACGAGATTGCGGATATATGAAAGAAATAATCAGTGTTGGAGGTGAAGTCGGGGAGATGATGATGATGACAAAAAGACTACCATTTGCAAGACTCGAACATCTTGAATTATATGATGTATGGGAGTTGGAAAGCATCTATTGTAATCCCTTGCCCTTTCCATATCTGAAGATAATTGAGATAAGAAGATGTCCAAAGCTTAAGAAACTACCACTCGATTCAAACAGCATGACAACTAGAGCACTGAAAATTATAGGAAAACAAGACTGGTGGGACGAGCTGCAATGGGAGGATCGAGACCAATTTCTTCCCTTTTTCAAACCTGGTTGATTATTAATAAAGTTAATCATGTCAATAGTGGAGACTTTTGGGTGTCTTTGAAGAAGATAAGAGTTTGAATATGATTTCTTAGTAAGTATTTTTCTGGGCGATGCATCTCAAATGACTTTTTGGATGTCTTTTCTTCCTTTTTGTTTTTATTTTTAACTTGATGTAATAATTATTTGGTGTTTTTGCAGTTTTATTTAGATATGGAGTTTGTGATGCTTTTTTCATCCGAAGGCCGTTATTTATCTCGCAACTTGCAACAAGTTATTAAAAACATAATAGAGAGAGCTATTGATGTTGTAGCTGCTACTGGAATAGACCCCTACAGGTAAATCCAGATTGCATAACAGACTATAAAACTATAAAATACAAAATTTTCAGAGAACGGAAGAGGATTTCAAGCTTCATGATTATCTTACTAGCTCTCATGCATAGATGTCCTTTAAAATATATTATGATCGGGAAGTATCTATTGTAGCTCGATAGAGCCTTATACCTATTCTTTTGGCAGTGTATTGCCAGAGGATGATTGGTTTGCTGAAGTTGCTCAAATAGCAATAAAGATGTTAACCGGGAAAGCCAACTTTGGAAATGTTGAACGAGATGCTACCAGCCCCACTGCATCATCAGTCGAATCCCACGGGAGTAACTAGAACTCAGCTGTTTGTCCCTGTAAGCATATGATTGATAAAAATGAATAGTTGTTAGTTAGGCATCTATATTGCTACTAGATTAATCAGCTGGCTTTGATCTCTCACCAGAATTTTACTCAACCTGTGACAGAACTTCTATAATTGCCAAATGAAACAGGGAGCTTCTAGTCTCAAAAATCCAGCTGCAGTTTGGCCTTAACTGAGCCCAGAAAATCATCCTAGCCATTTATGATGCAAATGGGAGTCCCATGAGAATTGGTAGTGTTTATTGTATTGTCAAGAATTGAAATCAATCCATTGAATTCTTTACATGTAAATGAGAGGTGCTACTTTTTTTTTTTTTTCCTGTTTATCCCCTTCTATCTCCTGTTGAAAATGGAAAAACTTCACAATTTCAAATTTTGATCTTATTGTACATCATATTCAATTAATCTATTCATGGGATTTGCTTATTTTTCATATTCAATTAGCGTATTGCATCTGATTCCTTATAAGCTCCAAGTATATAGTAGAACTCTTTAAAAATTATAATGGACCTATATGCATGTGTTGTTTGAAAATTGTAATGCTCCTGTTGTTTGAAGAGAGAGTGATTAATATAGTACCATATAAAATATAGCGCAATTATTAACTTATTCAGTAATTTTTAGAGAATTATTAGTTTCTTAACTTACTTTTATTTATTAGTATAATTCAACTTTAACTTTATGAAAACGTATCAATTTGGTCTTTTTGTGAGTCAATTGTCAGTTAAACTTAACGGTTCCAACGTTGAGCGATATTTTTATCTTTAAACCTATCAATGGGTCAACAAACATTTTTTAGTGAAATGACATATCTATTTCTGGTTAAAAATTTAAAATAAATTAAATTAAAAAAATTTTAAAAATTTAGTTGGATCCTTATTGTATATCAAGATTGATGGACGATGATGATTATATTGAAATTTTTTTAAATAAAATGAAAAGTGAAAATTAAATTCTATTTTAAAATTTTTTTTTACTGTTTAGAAAAAAAATATTGAAACTTGATCGGATCTCCACCAAAAATACACCATAAATAAAAAATAAAAAAAAATTCAGAATTCTTCGATCGACGAAGAAGCCAGAAGTTTCTGGGTTCTTTGTCAATCGAAGAACAACAAAGAACCAAAGCAATGATATTATATTATTGTGTATATATGCATTTTTTTTTTTTTTTTTTTTTGTGTGCGCAATGTTTTGGGAAATTATTAAAAGCGATCAAGCTCTTCTTCTTCGACAATTTTAAGCAGCAACCTGTGTCTCTGTGTGCTGTGACTCGCCAATCATAGCAATCATTGAAGGTGCCATATTCAGCTTGATTGGATGCTTTGATCTCCACCATGAACCTAAGCTTCATTACACTTTAAGTGATCTTCTTCGCCTTGCCAACAATTCTCCATGTCTGTATCTGTAATCACTTCTGCTTTGCTTAATTTTTTCTTTGATGGGACCATATGCATACATAGATTTGTAGATTATCAGAACGAAAATTCTGTGCAAACAATTAATTGGTTAATTTTTGGGAATTTGGAACATAATGAATTGGCTGTCCACACAATTTTGTCCGGATATTAATTGCACTGTACATGTATTGGCACAATTGTAAGACCCGTAAGTTTGATGTGCTAATTATGGGTAGTTTATTTTTTTATAATAGAATTGTTTATTTTTTTATTCTATACCTGTAACATTCGATGTGCTATTTAGAAAATTGTTCTGGAGTGAAAAAGAGTTACACTAAAGTGTATCAAAGAAGTATTATTTTAGAAAAGTAGTGATGCTATTTTATCCTCAAAATTGATACCAAGTACAACTATTATGGATACAAAAAGCACTGCCCAAAATTGTTACTAATATTAGTCTCGTCTACCGTTGATTCCAACGCATAACGATACGCTTTATATTCATATACGACAAATAGCACATCCTGTTACGATCGACAGTTCATCATTTTAGATTCATTTCTCTCTTGTGTTTATTTATTTCACTCAATCACGACAACTAATTTGAGTGTCGGAGATTGTTTGGTTGACACCATCCTATTACAAATGGCTCGATTGCAACCAAACCAATCCTCCACAAAATAATTTGGTACCTGATTGATTCTTTGTATATGTAACATAATTTTTTGTTACTGTCATTTTCATGGATTTAGTCGATCAGTGGACTGGACCGAACATTTTACGCAAACACATTTGAGGCAAATTAGCGATCCAAATGAAAATATACAGGGTGTGGTATGTTATCGTTAGGCTAATAAATTACTATCTTTTAGTATGTGTATATTTGAATTATCTTTCTATTTGACAAGCATGTATTTGTGTCACACATTACAGCATATAGATACGTACTTGACAGTACTGCAAGAAAAGTAAGCTGCATGCCCTGCGAATTATGATTCTCTCATCATATTTCACGGAACTAGCTTATTTGTAAGTGTTGTTGGTATTAGCAATGTGCTATAACTAATCACATCTATTTTATTAATTTCATTATTTTTCTTATTCTAAATTCGCAGGGTGAATTAAGCTATTATTGGAATCGTGATTTCGTGAAACGTGCACAGATAAAAAATTTTAAATCATATTCATATGTTTATCCAGATTCATAGTTAACGTACGTGAGGGGGGAAAAACATGGAACCCGGCCATGGTGGCTTATTGATAAAGTTAGTTTGGTTTGTAGTGGATTTTGTGTGTAGGAAACAATGATTATTTGGATTTTGTGTATAGATTTTATTGTAGTGGATTCGTATGTTTATTGCAGGTCCTTCTCCCATGTTGTATTGGTAATTATCATTGGGTTTTGTGTAAAATATTATTGAGGAAGAGAATGATTGTCATTTATAACTCCTTCCAGAAGTATAAGGATCCAAACAACAGCATTTCTCAAAAGAGCCACTAATAAAATTTTTACTGTCAATGTTACGATGTGGGGGATTCTTCGAAAATACAGGTATAGCCCCTTAGACGGAAGGTATAAAGGCTGATGTGGTTCCGCCCAACAAACTGCCATAGCAGCCTGATGGATAATGGAGTATATGGAAGATATTCGCGATTTATTATTTCCTTCATATCTGTATACAGGTACTAACGAATGCATTGCTTATTAAAATTACAGAAGCCGCTGTGGGGCTTTCGTGATGAAGTACATGGAGAACATCATGACATTTAAAGAATTTAATTGGGATTTTGTTAAAGGAGATGCGAAAAAAAATTCGGGAGGAGATTGCTATGGAAATATTTGCATATAGTATATCCGTGGAGTGATGTGAGAAAAAGATAATTTTTAGGTGAAAAATATTACATAAATGTTTATATGGTACTATTTTTTATTTTATGAAAATTGTTAAAATTGACCTAAAAATTATTGACAAAATTATTTTTAACCGTAAATACAAAAATAATCGTTTTTAGCCAATTGGAGAAAAAAATAACATAAACACCCTCAACCATCCATTTAATGAATAATTATAAAATGACCTCGTAAAAATGAAAATTACAAAAAAAAAAACCCATTTAATTTAACCTAAAAAAATATAAACTATAATTTTAGACATTTTACTTTTATTTTATGTCAATTGATAAATAAATAATATAAATTATAATTTAATTTCACTTGTCATAAATTATGTAATACTAATAATTACATGATGAGTAGCATGTTATGTGGTTCACATACGAGTTTTTGGACTGTATAATGAGTTCAATTGGTAAAAAAAAATATAATGAACTTTTGATAAATTATATTTTTAGAATTATTATAATTAGAAAAAAAAACTAT
The DNA here is from genome assembly GCA_003430845.1 of Xanthoceras sorbifolium. Classification (NCBI taxonomy): domain Eukaryota; kingdom Viridiplantae; phylum Streptophyta; class Magnoliopsida; order Sapindales; family Sapindaceae; genus Xanthoceras; species Xanthoceras sorbifolium. Next base: position 3,206,676 of record CM010622.1, on the reverse strand, counting down.
GTAAATTGTATGAAAGTAAACGAGTCTACATGACTTTAACATGCTACTCATGTAACATCATATTAATAATTAGTTATAATTAATTATATATATATATATTTTTTTTGAAGTTAATTATATTTTATTTTATAAAAAATAATTTAATTTAATTCTAAAAATAAACATATTTTAAAGTATTAATTTATTATTTTACTTTTTCAGTAAAAAATTTAAGTCGCATCTTCCGTATTTATCGGTATTAAGTACAAACTTAAAAATTGATCATCATTAAAATATGTTAAGAAATATAAAGCAATTTATACTATGTGCATCAATCAATTCTAACACTACATTTGTACTTTATACAAAGCAATCTTGACCGTTCATCATTTGAGGGGTGCAATATTGCACACAATTACACAAGGTACAATGTGTTTTGTTTGCAGTAGCTCTCACACAGCTGGTTGCAACTAACTCTGGCATTTCTTATTAGTCATGGCCATTGGAATCGAATCGGCGGTTCCGGTTTCAAAACCGTCAGTTCCAGTTCCTTTTTTTGTTTAACCGGATCTGGACCGGGGAGGTCCC